>OX345651.1:4360425-4747925 GCA_947044365.1 Petrosia ficiformis
TGACATTATTGCTAAACATGTCAGATAAATTTTACACACATCATGAAATGAGATCACATAATCATAACTGATTTTGGAGGGAAATATTAATCCTTAAAAACATGGTATAATCAAATATTGTTACGATATTTATTAATTATCAATAATTATTATTGAAATTGTATAATCTTTTCATAATTATATATTATTGGGATATACAAACAATACTTACAATATTATATGTTAATCAGACTAATAATAATAATAATAATGATAATAATAATAATAATAATAATAATGGTAAACAAGACAATGATTATATGACCAAAAGTGGAAAAAAATTTAAAAACTTTCCAAAATTAATTTAATAATGAACAGGTCCATTAGGACTTCACTAATCATCAATGTTAGCTCTTATATATGTCATGTGTGTATGTATGTGTGTGAGTGTATTCATAATTACTAATTAGGTGTGTTGCCTGGAACAGATCTATGAAAATGAACACATTTCCAGACTCTATCAATTTTCTTCCATACTCTTGTTTCATTATAAATAACACTATGAGCTGCTCCTTGACTGTATGTATGTATGTATATACATAATATTAAACACACATATACACACACACACACACACACGTACGTACATACGTACATACGTACGTACGTATATACATACATACATACATACATACATACATACATACATACATACATACATACATACATACATACATACGTACATACATACATACATACATACATACATACATACATACATACATAGATACATACATACATACATGCATACATACATACGTACGTACATACATACATACATACATACATGCATACATACATACATACATACATACATACATACATACATACATAGATACATACATACATACATGCATACATACATACGTACGTACATACATACATACATACATACATGCATACATACATACATACATACATACATACATACATACATACGTACGTACATACATACATACATGCATGCAACATAAATACTTACGTATCTAAGAATTGTTGAATTCTAGTATATGCTATACAGGCCACATTCTCTGCTAACATGTGTACTTTAGGCTTTACCATAGTTTGTTGAATGGGACCAGTACGAGGTACTGATGATGATGAGGAGGAGGAGGAGGAGAAGGAGGAGGAGAAAGAGGAGGAGGAGGAAGAGTTTAATAAAAATGAATGGTGAATTACATTATTTAAGGTGATAGTTATTAAGTGACTAACAATTATCAAAATAGAATTTATGAAAATCAAGACCGACAACCATCTGAGAACAGGCCTCAGGCTCAAAACAAGTGAGCTCATCCGTACAGAGTTTGCTAAAGAAAATCAGATAAAATAAATACAACATGGAGTGTTCCACCCAAAAGGTGGTACCATGACGCTCCCCCACCCTTGAATTTTAAAATTTGTCCTTAAAAACACCAATTGAACATTCTTTACCAAACGTCATGTACCACTGATGCACTCCCCCGCCCTTAATATTTATCCTGTGGGAAACACTACAATATCATATATGAATGAGTTGATTTAACACACACATACACAGTCACCCAGTCACACACACAGATAAAGACAGACATTGACATACCTGTACTCCTGAAATTCTTTATCGGCTATATAGCTTAGCAATTGTTGTGTACATGTAATGATTTCTTTCTCATCTGTACTGACTATAATGGAGGACACATACTGATAAACATTAATTAACAAACAGACAAAAAGGAACATCATAGTAATCAGTTCCCTTTCCTCATTAATTATTCATGAGCTGAACAGTATTCGTTAACCATAACATAAGCAGTTTCCTCATGCTTTCCTCATTAATTACTCATGAGGTGTTTATTAACCACATCATAATTATCGGTTATCACAATTAAAAATATTATGTTCTTACAATTGGATAGGTTTTCATCAACAAGTACTGGTGTACTGGTAGATATAGCTATATTAACTTCACTAGTACGTGGAGAGACAGGAATAGCTTTGTTACTGAGTACTAGTATGGAAAATATAATAATTATAATTATAAGATATGACACATCTAGTTTATATTGATCTATGAGTGTCTAGTTTAGAATAATCACTGATATATGAGTTACAATGAGCCTTATGAAATTACACTCTATGATACATATAAGTTATTGAGTTACAGTATAATCATGTATTAACCTTATGACATTAAACTATACACTATATAGTACATATAAGTTATTGAGTTACAGTATAATCATGTATTAACCTTATGACATTAAACTATACACTATAGTACATATAAGTTATTGAGTTACAGTATAATCATGTATTAACCTTATGATATTGAACTATACACTATAGTACATATAAGTTATTAAGTTACAGTATAATCATGTATTAACCTTATGACATTAAACTATACACTATAGTACATATAAGTTATTAAGTTACAGTATAATCATGTATTAACATTATGCTATACACTATAGTACATATAATATATTTTATTAATTACATCCAAATGCTGATGATTTTCTTGATATTAACATTGCAGTGTGCATTGCAGCTTTGAGTTTCCTTCTAGCATTGAACTTTCTCAAACCAGCAATCGTTTCTTGTCTGTGCATAACTGAAGCAACCCGATCCCGATTCTATTAGAAGAGAACAAAAGACAAATAATAAATAAATACATTATTGGACTGAGCCTGACTGAGCCTCAGGTCTACAAACGCTCTCAAACAGTATTTTTGATAAGCTCATATGGTGCACCATTGGCCCAAAGAGCTTCTTATTTGGCACTGCACTCTCTCTTTGGGCCAATGGTGCAGTTAATTATGATTATATTGTCACCAACAGCATTAACTCTTTGTTAATTGGCTCAATATGTATTCCCAATGGCACACACACTAACCATGTTTGAGGCAATTTGGCCCATGCTTCAAATACTTATCAAAAACTCTCCTCTCAACAATTAAATAAACCAACATGTATCTATCTATGTATACATGTATATACATGTATATACATGTATATGTATATACATGTATCAGTATATGCATGTATATAAATATATATACATGCATTATATATCAGTACATATACACATACCAAGTATTGTTTACTTATTTTGATAATTCAAATGAAAAGTGAAAGGTATTTCTGACATGACAAAAACTGTTTATCTAATTACTAGCTATCATATCAACAAATTATAAACTGACTATTTGAAAAATGCATACATGAATCACCAGTGTGTATCCCAAAAGGTGGTACCAGGGATGTGGATATACATGTAGTGAGCCAACTAGTGCGGCCTATTTTCATCACTCTTGTCCTGCTCCCCATATACTTTGTATACAGCTCAGTTTCAATTTATCAGACATTCACTAAATTTATCGGACAATGTCCTGCATGACTGGTTGTTACCATACCCCTGGGTCATGCTATGGCACTTCCTCACATTTCAGTAGTACTCCCAACTAGTAATAATTATACTTACTCTAATCCATGGGTTGCTAAGAGCTTCTTCAGCTGTCATACGTCTATCAGGATTCATTATTAGCATTCCATCTATTAATTTTTTAGCTTGGTCTGTGACTGAATCCCATTCTGGACTGAGATACTGGATAATGAGGATAATTATTTGAAAGACAAAATAAAAGGATGGATGGATAGACAGTCAGATAGATGGATGGATGGATGGATGGATGGATGGATGGATGGATGGATGGATGGATGGATGGATTGGATGGATGAATGGATAGATGGATGGATAGATGGATGGATGGATGGATGGATGGATGGATCGATGGATGGATGGATAGATGGGTGGATGAATGGATGGATGGATGGATGGATGGATGGATGGATGAATGGATGGATGGATGAACGGATGGATGGATGGGTGGATGAATGGATGGATGGATGGATGGATAGATGGTTGGATGGATGGATGGATGGATGGATGGATAAATGGATGGATGGATGGATGGATGGATGAATGGATGGATGAATGAATGGATGAATGGATGGATGGATGAATGGATGGATGGATGGATGGATAGATGGATGGATGGATGGATGGATGGATGGATGGATAGATGGATGGATAGACAGTCAAATAGAAGGATTAGTGGATGGATAGACGGTTAAAGGATATACATGCATGGACAGAAGATGGATGGATAGACAGTTAAAATGGTTGGATGCATACTATTGCATAGATAAATGGATGGAGGAATGGTGGAATGACTACATGGATGTTAGCTGCATGGTTGAGTAGACAAATGAAAATATAAGAATTTAATCACTTCGTATTTGCCCGCTTTGATTTGTTCAAACATCTTTGCTTGGTCATCATCCCAAAATGGTGGATACCCAACTAGTAAAATATACAATACTACACCACATGCCCACATGTCAACAGCTTTATCATAAGGTTCTTTCCTTAGTACTTCAGGTGATAAATACCCAGGCGTACCTGCAAAACCTGTCAAACAAGGAAGGGAAGTTAATTATGATATATCTCATATTCAAGGTCAGACATCTATAATATAATGGTTGCCATAGTAACATAGTATGCTGTGTATGGTTACCATAGTAATGTTTTTTATCTTCTGCTTCTACTGCTAGTCCAAAATCAGCTAATTTGACCACAGCCCCGGGACCTTTGACTGACAGCAAGAGATTCTCAGGCTGCTCAGATAAAAGAAATAGAGCAGGCAGTATACATAGTAGTATATGACTATACACACATATATAAAACTATGATTACAATATCTACATGTATATATATCAGGTATGGGACCAAGTAATTGGTACTTGTACTTAAGTACAATAAGTATTATACATATATGAATACTTAAGTACTTAGTTGAGAAGGTGTTCAGCATTGCTGGAAAATTAATAGTAGATTTAAAGATATAATAATGTCACAATGATAATTAAAAGTTTGACATGTCAGTTACAAACAGTACCTAAGTACCAAGTACTAATGCTTTGACTTTAGTACTTCTCAGCTAGAAGCATTTGTACTTGAACTTGTACTTAAACACTTCATACTTGAACTTCAAAGGTACATGTACATGTACATGTACATGTACTTGTGCTTAAATATTTCAAAGGTACATGTACATGTACTTGTACATGTACTTAAACACTTCAAAGGTACATGTACTTGTACTTGTACTTGTACTTGCATTTGCTTGTACTTTACTTAAGTCCTCACAAATGTACTTGGCCCATGTTTAAATTATTTGTTTGTGCTGTAAAAGATTATATAATCGAATGATCGCCCATCCCTATACAATCTTCTTACATCATCAGGATATTGTTTCTGTTAATTGAATTATGACAGGATGTCTTGTAATGACAAGAAACCATTAGTTAAGAAAACAATCCATGTATGGATTGATATGATTCAGGAATCCTAATGCTGCAATGAGGTAATTTTATTTGTCAGGTAGACAGTGTTAAACAAGATATATTGAGAGTATCCCTATAATTGCTTTATAATGACTATGTATCAATCATTGCCGAGCGCTAGTGTCGCTACCTTTCTGTGTACTCCAAATCTTGGGGCCTGAAGAAGTAAATGTAACTGCGCAGTGTAAAACTGATTACTGCATGAAGTGCTCTCTCAAAGGTTCTAAATGATGACTTCCTCATGTCTGAAACTCAACTTATTATATTTACTTTTAAAGATTCCTGCATCATCTTTACACTGTTTCTGTGCTGTATACGACAGTTTACATTCTTCATGCTGGTCTATTTCACAAGCGTGTGTTCTTTTACGCACCACGCCCATTAATTGACCGAGGCCCCTGGAATGACGTAACTTCCTTAACTACGTATACAACGAATACTCGCACAAGTGACACAAACATATAAATAAATTATATATATATAGTTCGAACCCATGGAAAACCAATTATAGGGATGGCCATACGGTCCATAAAAACTGATTTAGACGACATAGTTAGTAATGAAAACATGAATTTATGATGCAATAATCCATTATTTATATGTATCAATAGAGAATACATTTGTTTTGAATAGTGTACCTTAGGAGGGGTAAGAATTGATCACACTGCTCCTGGGGGATCTGAGTATGCTCCCAGGAATTTTGTAAATTTAGGCTCTCTGAGGTTGCTTCTGGGGGTAGTTGCTAAAAACAGGACTGGACTGGACTGGGACTGGGACTGGACTAGGAGTATAATACTTATACAAACCACAGAATACAATAATTTCCTGCTTGAGTAAGAACAAAAACATCCTGATATCTAGGAGTACTGACATTGTTTGGGTTATATTAGGATGTTTTTTGTTCTTACCCAGGCATGAAATTATTGTATTCTGTAGTTTGTATAAGTATTATAGTCCCAGTCCAGTCCTTGTTTTAGCAACTACCGGTTCTGGGTCCCCAGAAGGCTTGTAGCTGATTCAGGGTGAACTCAAGGGGTGGGGAATATCCTCCATACAATAATGCAGTATATTATTCAGTAAGGAAGTCCTATTAACATAATAGAGTAATTATTATTAACAAAACTCCTTCCTGCCGTGTTGATAAGGAACTCCATTGAATAACTAACTACAACATGGTAATGAGTATCTACACCATTATACAAATACAGAACAGATACCGACCAATGCAGATTATATTCACCTTTATGTCTCTGTGGATAATGCCCTTCTTGTGGCAATAATACACACTCTCTAGTATCTGTTGAATACAAGAACTGGCATCTTTTTCTGAGTAGAATTCACGAGCTACGATATCGTCAAATAATTCTCCACCAAGGATGCTGGAGAAGAAAATTAAGATGGAGAATATAGCTCAGGGAGTAAGTTAGTTAGGTTATGAGAGTGGATAAGGCAAGGGAACATGGGAGAGCATTAGGGATGTGAATGTATAAATGGATAGATAGATATCTAAGATACCAAATTTAGTTTTCCGTATAACATGGCCGATAGCGAGTGTTTGAAGGTAAGCGTTTGTTAATAATTATTATGTGCCCCACAAAGTGTGGTTTTCCCAAATTTGGCCACATTTATGAATGTGGTCCATTCATCAATGGGACGAACATGCAAAAACAAGTGATCTCTTAGAGATTTTAAAATGAAAACATTTCCTATACAGCACCACACCCCCCTTGGCAGTTAGTGTACACAGCAGCTGTCTAGGAGGGTGTATAAAATGGTTGATAACGAGAATTTCAAAATTATCATGAGCAAATAGGACTGGTAATCCCGAAGCAAACAACACTGATTTAAATTATTGTTATAATACTCACAGATCAAATATCATGTATCGAACATAACCATCTTGATAAACACTATGGAGTCGAACTAAAATAGATTAATGAGAATATGTGTAAATAAATGTAGAGAACTCAGGAAGTATGTAAATTTTATGTGAAAATATGGAAATAATAGCTGTCATTTGACATTCTCAGTAATTGTATTTTAAGAATATGTCTTAAAATTGTGTACATCAAATTTAGGTATGTAGATAGGTAGGTATGTAGGTATATAGGTAGGTATGTAGATAGGTAGGTATGTAGATAGGTAGGTATGTAGGTATATAGGTAGGTAGGTAGGTATGTAGATATACCATGTAGACACAGAGTTCTCGCCAGAAATGTATGTAAGAAGGGTATGCGCGCGAAGCGCGCGGAAATTTTTTTAGCTTATTAATCATTCATGAACACGCCCACTAAGTTTGACCACGTGAGTTTCAGTTACAGCGTGTCAAGATGCCACCTAAAAAGAAAGCGAGGATAGATGTCAGTCAGAAGACTCTAGGCTATGATGGCTATCAACTACAGCTTCAAACAGCTAGCAGTAAACAACCTGTTGAGCAAGCTGGTTCGTCTAGTGTATTGTATATATAATATGTTAATATACAGTTCAAGAAGGGTACAATGGATATTTTGAGCCTTCAAGAAGGGTACTTTTCATGTTAAGAAGGGTTCTGTACCCTTCAAAAAAAGCCTAATGAGAACCCTGTACAGTAGACAGTTGTTATAGTAATACTACCAACTTATATATATATATGTATGATGGTGACATCATCCCTTTGATGTGGCGAGGTCTATATATTGTATATAGACCTAAAAGGAGGTCTATATTTTTAAAGACCTGTCTGACCACTCAGTGTACACTATACAGGAAATGTCACCATCATACAATATAGTATGCTACTATACAGGACCTGAGTTTTGTGTCCTCGGATGTGATATAGCCCTCGCAGGCTCAGGCTATATCACATCCTCAGACACAAAACTCAGGTCCTATATTTTGTATATAGGACCTATTAGCATACTATATAATATACATATATATATATATATATATATATATATATATATGTAATATATATAGTACACTTACAGGTCTTATATACAAAAATATAGACCCGAGGTTTAGTGTCCAAGGATGTGATATAGCCCGAGCCTGCGAGGGCTATATCACATCCGAGGACACTAAACCAAGGTTTTATATTGTTTTATATAAGAACTGTAAGTGTACTATATACAATATATTGTATGCTGATAGATTAAAGATTCACAGGTCTATATACAAAAATATAAGACCTAACCACATCAAACAGTTGCCATGGTAGCATGCTATATATATATATATATATATATATATATATATATATATATATATATATAATTTATTTTATATATAACTTCTCTAATTAGCTGGTGAGGTATTGCAATATTAACAGTTATGTTTGCCTCTGGATACTGTAAACTGAGACATATTTCAGTTGTAGGTATGTTTATATAGTAACATGCACTACTATAGGTTAGTATGCTAATACAAGTGTTAAAAAAATAGAGTGGTAGACAATAAGAACAGACTATAGACTATGTTCGTGTGGGTGTGTGTGTGTGTGCGTGTGTGTGTGTGTGTGTGTGTGTGTGTAAGGAAATTAGAGTGGTTGCAGTGCCATGCTAAATCCACTAGGCAACTTTGGAATTAGCAACAAGTTGCCTACTCCATGTTGTCAGTGAATGGAACATGCTTGTAGCTTCCTGTTGATTGATGGTTACAACCTACTATCATTCACCATTTTGGAGTAGCCAATGTTAGAGCCAACTCCAAAGTTGCCTGGCAGATGGTAGGCTTAATATTATAAAGTTCCACTTTACAATTTTCAAGGCCATCACGAATCTGAACAGACTATGATAATGATCTTACCAATATTGTTATGATTGAGCATTCGACAAATTCTAACCTCTCTTTCTAACTTTTGAAGATCTGATAGTAAATTAATACAGAGAAAGAGAGAGAGAGTAAGAGAAAGAGAGAGAGAGAGAGAGAGAGAGAGAGAGAGAGAGAGAGAGAGAGAGAGAGAGAGAGAGAGAGAGAGAGAGAGAGAGAGAGAGAGAGAGAGAGAGAGAGAGAGAGAGAGAGAGAGAGAGAGAGAGAGAGAGAGAGAGAGAGAGTGAGAGAGTTAATGAATTATAAATATTATTGAAGATGATATATATACATGAACATATGAACATATGTAAACTGTTAAAGGTATTTGGCCAGGAAACCCAACTAATGACATATTATATATATATATATTATATATATATACATATAATATTATATATACATGTATATATATATGTATACAGTAGTGTGGATAAACAATATCTAGATATATTTCCTGTATATGAAATATCAGATTACTGTTATTAGTGACATATTCACACATCACAAGGAACGTATTAATAAATAATACAATATGTCCCTGAAGTCGATTCATTGAGGTTAATACACCATTTAGCCAATTGTATAAGCTACGATATTAGGTATCCAGAAAGGATTAATTTTCAGGCATTTTATAGACATCAAATTTTATTGTTTTCCTTTATAAAATTAATTATTTGATTCACAAAGGTTGATTTCGTACACAGTATCACTTTCATGAACTGTGCATAATATATATAATATATACATGTATAATGCTATGTATATGTATTGTGTGTACATGTGTATATGTGTATATGTACTATATATACATGTATATTAATGTTGTGTACATGTATTATACATTATTATATGTACATGTATATTAATGTTTTGTACATGTATTATAATACATTATTATATGTACATGTATATTAATGTTTTGTACATGTATTATATATACATTATTATATGTACATGTATATTAATGTTTTGTACATGTATTATAATACATTATTATATGTACATGTACATGTATATTAATGTTGTGTACATGTATTATAATACATTGTTATATGTACATGTACATGTATATTAATGTTGTGTACATGTATTATAATACATTGTTATATGTACATGTACATGTATATTAATGTTGTGTACATGTATTATAATACATTGTTATATGTACATGTACATGTATATTAATGTTGTGTACATGTATTATAATACATTATTATATGTACATGTACATGTATATTAATGTTGTGTACATGTACATGTTATTTTACTCCACCCATTTGGTATTAGTAACTCACCTCTTGCACTCAATCTTTTTGTATTTATTATCTTAGCAGCAAAATCCAAGGAACTCTGAATGTGTCGAACCCGTCTGACGATACTAAATGCACCCCTATGAGTATCATTAAAAATAATTATATGTATTCTTTTAGAATCAAAGCAGATTTTATTTTATTAAGAAAATTGGTGAAATGGGCTCTTCCTTCATGTAACCATTCACTGCATCAATGCTGGGTAGAGTTCAGTTTTCTACTTATACATGTACTGTATATAGTAGAAAATGGTCACACCACGGAAGACAAACTAAATTATCATACAAGTGTTGATTACATAGAAGAGAAGCTATATGCTGTACAAGAAAACCACATGATAGAAAAAATTCCACAGATGACTATATCTAAGTAAACATATACAACAGAATACTTACAGACATTATACAGAGAGAAGCTTAGTATACAGTATATGTCAATAAAATGTCACCATACAGTAACAGCAATTACCTTCAATTAGTTCTACTGTCAGTATAGTATAGTAATTACTGTCAAATTACTGTGCTATAGTGTCAAATAGAACTACTGAGTAATAATTACTGTACTGTATGGTGACTTTATATTGAGATACACTGTAATATGAGTACATGAAGTTTATCCCACGAAGATATGTAGTATGTACTCTATCATATATATCAACTACTAGTGTTCTTTGGTAAGACAACAATGTCCACTTTTAGTTGTAGTACGACTAGTTTCTCCCATGATGTGCAATGATAGGATGACATTCTACATTATGATATAGCTCAAATAGTGTACTGTTGTTTTAGCGTGCCGCTTTCATCCCATGATATGTAATGGTAAAAAGACTATAAGGATTTCATATGGGGTTGGGAGGGGTGTTGCCACCCCCAAAGTTCAAGTCAGCTGTTAAATCATTGTAGTTTTTGAATGTGATGTATCTTTACACTTCTGTAATGCATTTTTAAAGAGAGTCTACATTTAACATTGTCACGGGGGAATACCCCCTATGATAATTCATTTTTGCTGTTATTACAACCCCAGATGAAATTCCTGTAATATCACAGAACTGAACTAGTCCAGTGTTGTTTTAGTACAACAAAATAATGACTTATAGTATGACTAGTTTATCCCTATTTTGGTAGTAACTAATAATTATCCGGATTAGTATATAAGAGCCAGTTAGTTATATTCTAAAAGTGTCCATTATTAATTATTTCATTTTAGTTAGTTATAGTTAATACAGTAGACCTGTGATTTAGTAACAGTTGGTAACTTTAGCTTAATTCTTGTACAATAAATTTTTTTGCAGATTATAGTGTTCTAAAATCGTGGAGTTTGTGGAACCATTTCAAAATCTAAAGCATAATTAAGTATTTGTATCAGGAAACGTAGAGATAGGATCATGTGAATAGATTAAAATGAACTAAATTTGGTTACGAGAAGTAACAATTACTTATTGTAAATATTAAATTCATTGACTGCATTAACTCAAGAAATGATTATGATAACATTCCATTCATCAACACATAGATGTGATTTTAATTGTTCCATAAATATTGATTGTTGCCAATTGTCTTGTAAAATAAATCAATACTATTTTACAATCACAAGTTTCTAGATAATCAAGCAATATGTGCTGTATTTATATATATGAATAATAAGCCTTTATAACAATCACCTACACACTCAATCACACATAATTATAATATATATATATATATGTATATGAATACTGTAGCCAACTTGATGATCTACTAATTATACCCAAACTAAATGAAAATTTATAGTAATTATAATAATGTAGTATATATATATAAATATATTTAACAGTCACCAGCACTAAGCATGCAGACTACACATTTAGCTTACTTTCCAAGATCTTCCTTGACTTCAAAGTTGTCCGCAAAGTTTCCATTTTCATTCACCTGCGCCATTCTTTTGATAATAGTTCACAGCTCTAAAATCAGTCGATCATAGGTTTTTACAGGGGCACTTTTAGAGAACCTCCTCCCCCTATTACCGAGCTGAAACTTAATTACTGGGGTGTACCGCGCGTTGACGTACCTAAGGCTAAGATCACGTGATATTTTGAACCGAGCCACACCCTAGGACCCTAGGACCCTAGGACCCTATAAACGCGTTAACGGTCAGTTCAGGTTCACTGTGTTCTACTGTTCATTACAAGTTTAGAAGAGAAAGATGGCTTACCCTTACCCTCCTCCAGGTGGCTCTGGTTATCCTCCTCAACAGGTGTGTTAAAGTTTGATGTTATGAATTGTAATTTTTTGGGGTAATCATCATGATGTTGCTTTGCAGAGGTCATTGTTAGTAAGGAAGGGTGGATATCATCATAATTATTAATTACACCGCGCAGTATGCTGCGCAAGGGGTTAAGCATTGGTTCTGTCTGTCTGTCTCTCCGTCTGTCTGTCAATCTGTCATGCAAGAAAAAAAAAAGGAATAGAACTTCAGATTGCTTTAAACATCTTCTAAACACATCAGTCAGCTAGAAAATAGCCATAATTTATAATAATGTACACATACCTTGTAGAAGCTAATGCAGTTCACAGTATCCGCAATTCCTGTTGTTTTTTTTCTGACCCTTGCCTTTACATAAATGCAAGGTCAGGCCACCCCTGACTAGGTTTTTTTATTATCAGTTTAGAAAAGTCCACCATCTTTTTCCAGTCAGTCACGCCCTTCATAATGATATTCTCCTGTTCTGTCAATGTCTTAGCTAATATTATGCAGTATTGCACAGGGTATGTGTTCTAGGGACATCTAGTTTTTGTATGTAATTAGTTTTGTTTTGTTATTATGGATTTTAGTTAAAGGGCGGAGTATAAACTCTAGTGATATTTGGAATACCAAACAGTGGGATTGCAACATAAATAACAAATTTTTTTTTTTTACTGTGAACCTTATAGTTATAATATCATCATTACCAAGGAGCCCAAATCCTATTATTCTCTTAAGGCTTTTGATCATAGTAACATAACTCTGTCATATTAAATATGGCAACTACATTTTACAAGTTTCACACAACGAATGTGCTTTTATGAATGTTAATTATGCATGTATGTGTATATATTGATGTTGATTTAATTAATACCCCATTTAAGTAAGGCATGGTGACTTAAATTATAGGTCTACTGTAATAACTATAACTAAAATGGAAATTAATTGGTCAGTAATGGACACACACTTTAGCAAGAACTAAAACCCGTTTTTAGTAAGCTGAATATTAGATTAAAAGTTTGGAAACTATCATATTATAACTATAACTAAAAGTAGTCATATTACACGTATATACATATACATGTACACATCTGGTTGCAACTGTTGCTACCTTAGCAGATGTAAAATATATTTGTAATAAGTAGATTGTGTGATCCAAATTATGTTAAACTACCTGGTTAAATGAAGGATATTGTAATGAACTCCAGATTTTGACCGGGATATGTCACTCATGTGATTAAATGTATATACATATACATGTACACATCTGGTTGCAACTGTTGCTACCTTAGCCAATGTAAAATATATTTGTAATAAGTAGATTGTGTGATCCAAATTATGTTAACTACCTGGTTAAATGAAGGATATTGTATTGAACTCCAGATTTTGACCTGGATAGGTCACTCATGTGATCATGTAACCATGATTATATCACAATACATATATAATTATATATTTATAATTATATTGCATTGTACTGAACAATGCACAAGGATCTTTATATACATTGTATAAATATAATCGTACTGAACCCTAGATATTGACTTGTGTGATCATGTGACTAGGTCATAATAATTATATTAAAAAAAGAGAGACCCATGTCCAGAAAAAGCTGGGATTTGAACTCAGGGCCTTCTGATTGCTAGTCAGCTTGTCTAGAAATTTGTTTCTTGACATGTACTAAACAGTGAACAAGTATTTTTATATACTAGTACATAATATTAGACATGATTTGTTGTTCCACTAATTACATAATGTCGTGTTATTTTCTGTTCTTTAAACATTTTTAACATCATAAATATAATTATATATTTGACATTTCGTCATAACAATGATGTAATGTGGAACTCATAAAATGTACAGTATAATAGATTATTACTGTTTAGTTCGTATTTCAATTAAATACGTTTTTTTTTGAGTTTCCAACATGATACAGCAAGTTATTTTTGATTTAACTATATACATGTAGTGCCTTAGTTCACATTTCAAGCTAGTTTATTCTAAATGTATTGAGATAGCATTTTAAGCTGGTTAACATGACACAGCAAGTTATTTTTGATTTGACTATATACATGTAGTACCTTAGTTCACATTTCAAGCTAGTTTATTCTAAATGTATTGAGATAGCATTTTAAGCTGGTTAACATGACACAGCAAGTTATTTTTGATTTAACTATATACATGTAGTACCTTAGTTCACATTTCAAGCTAGTTTATTCTAAATGTATTGAGATAGCATTTTAAGCTGGTTAACATGACACAGCAAGTTATTTTTGATTTAACTATATACATGTAGTACTTTAGTTCACATTTCAAGCTAGTTTATTCTAAATGTATTGAGATAACATTTTAAGCTGGTTAACATGATACAGCAAGTTGCATTGGAACTGACACTGTACTGTAATACCTACATGTAAATATAATTTGGTAACATAATATTCCATTCAAGTTTGGTCAAGGCTAATTGAACCAAGGATTGGCTAGACCACAATCACCACATTGACTCCTTGCCAAATTCTGACCTGTAATCTTAATGGACTTTCTATATTTGTAATCCAAGCCATATATTTTGAAGTAATTGATAGTTATTATAGTTTTAGAGTCTATGAGTTACCATGGCAATAGATACTTACATGTTGACGCAGCATATTACACTGGAAGTGACAACAGACACTTTATAAAAAGTTAATATAATTTGGAACTAATAATTAATGTACTCTCTATGTCTGTGAGTGGTCAAGGCAATTAAGCTAAGGCCAGACCACAATCACCACATTTACACATTTAGACCAAAACTCTGATTTTTGTAAATACGTAAAGGCAATCTTAATGGATTACTAGACATAAACTTGGATTAGTGTTAAGAGCATTTGTTTCAGAGGTCAAGGTGAATGTGAATGATTTTTATCTCTAATTCATCTAATTCATGTTTGGAGACTATCCAACATTTAATATATTTTGAAAATGTATTGTCTATAAAGAATGAACTACATCTAGTAACCATGGCAATGGAGTCTAAAGTACAGTGTACAATAGATTACTTGTACAATACTTTAGTTCACATTCCAAGCTACATGTTGAGTTTCAAAGTGACACAGCATGCTACACTGGAAGTGACACAATGACACCACTTATACGCACTAATTACTAATATACACTTTCTATGTTTGATAATAGAATACTTTTACAATTCTTTAGTCCAAGCTCTTTGTTTTACATACTTACATGTTGAGTTTCGATAAAATGACGTAGCATATTACACTGGAAGTGACACAATGACATTATTAATAGATTGAACTAATAATTAATATGCTTGGATAGTGTAATGGATTACTTGAAGCAATATTTGGAAAGGCCTATATTGTGATGACTCAATCAAAATTTTGTTTACATATTAAAAAATGATAGTGATACTACCTTTTCTCCTGTATTTTATATACATTAAAATTTTACAATAACTGTCTAACTGTCAGGAATAGTCACATGACATTATTAAGAATAGTCAATTAGTCACATGACATTATTAGGAATAGTCAAATAGTCACATGACATTATTAGGAATAGCCAACTAGTCACATGACATTATTTAAACAACCGTAAGCAATAAATACAAATTATTGTTGTCAGCATATTGCATGATTGGGAAGAGAAATACTTTGTGCTAGTAGGTGCATAGACAAGATCAATTGTATGAGTATGTAGCTAAGGTGTGTGTTTTAAGTAACGTGTGCAATATTTTGATACTCTGATCTTCCAATAAGGTTCTGATGTGAATAATTACACAACTCTTAACATTAATTATTATTTATTTGTACATCTCTCTTACAATTCCATAGGGATACCCTCCTGCTCCAGGTGGGTACCCACCTCCTCCTGGTGGATACCCTCCTCCTGGTGGCTACCCACCTCCTGGTGGTTACCCACCTCCTGGTGGATACCCTCCTACTGGTGGTTATCCTCCTCCTCAAGGCGGACCTGGATTCCAAGGTGAGCATTGAAAGTCTCTGTGTCTTGTTATTGATTGGCCATTTTTTATAGTCCCTGGTGGTTACCCACAACAACCTCCTCAACAAAACTATGGAGGATATCCGGGATACTCTCAAGCTCCCCAACCTGGCTATGTACAGCAGCCACCTCCAACAGGTCAGAAGAAAATACATGTAGATAGATATATATATGTATATACAAAGATATATAGATATATACATGTATTTAGACAGATGAGAGGAGCAGGACAAAGAGTGGAGAAAGTAAGTCTGGTAATTGGCACACCCTGATAAACAATGCAGTCAACAAATTAGCTAATATTTCCAGCTGGTTATCTTCAGAATTTACTATAAATTCATAGTTTTAACATGCATGCTACTATTGGTTCAATTACCATGGTAACCACACTATATACATTTGAGAAAAGTAAGTATGACCTGGATAACTAGACATGAACAAGAAGCTTTATTTGTGTGTTTCCATAGCAATCTTTAAATGATAATCTCAATTCTACAGGATATCCTGGACAGCCTGGTGGTTACCCTGGACAACCTGGCGGTTACCCTGGACAACCTGGCGGTTACCCTGGACAACCCGGACAGCAACCACCTCCACAACAAGGAACTGCAAAGGTATATAAAATATTCTTTCTTTGAGTAGACATTAGGATATTATCTTTTCTGCAGGTGACTTCTCAGATGGGTGCTTTGAGTGTTAATGAGGTGAGTGTATATGTTTGAACTTCATTTTTGAAACTAATTTTAAATTTTAAATTCTAAACAGCACAATTAATTTTTAATGGTATCCCATATATACATGTATATAGATTTAGACTATAGAAGTTTGTAATGCTTAAATTTCCAGCATAGATTATTGATAATGCAGTCATCGTGATATGTATTGTAGTGCATGTGTGTACAAAGAGCATCGCTTGAAGTGAGAGGAATCAACACCAGTGTGGTTTGATGGCAAAAATCATCTGTTGTTATCAACAAACTCTGTTGAATCTTCCAGATGTACACACATAGCATAATAATTGTATTCCTGAAGTGTTATAAATATACAATATAATCTCCTCTTTGTCTCTCTTCCTGCTTTTTGGTATTTAATTCACTTTATATTTTGTTACTTTGCATTCACAGGAGAAAGGTCATCCTACTGTTATTGCAGCTACCAAGTTTGATTCTGAGAATGATGCTGGTGTATTGCGCAAAGCAATGAAAGGAATGGGTAAGTACAAACCTTTGTATGGACTCAGACTGGAATCTGACTAAGACTGGAACTGGGAATCTGACTAAAACTGTAATTGGGAATCTGACTAGTACTGGGACTGGGAATCTGACTAGGACTGGAACTGGGAATCTGACTAGGACTGGAACTGGGAATCTGATTAGGACTGGAACTGGGAATCTGACTAAGACTGGAACTGGGAATCTGACTAAGACTGGAACTGGGACACTGACTAGTACTGGTACTGGGAATCTGACTAAGACTGGAACTGGGAATCTGACTAGTACTGGAACTGGGAATCTGACTAAGACTGGAACTGGGAATCTGACTAAGACTGGAACTGGGACACTGACTAGTACTGGTACTGGGAATCTGACTAAGACTGGAACTGGAAATCTGACTAGTACTGGAATTATTATGTGTTCTGTAAATGTTTTTGACTTACCAGTGAATGTTATAAGACAAGTAGAATAATTTTTTTTTAGTCCCCAACCTTCGACTAAATATTTGAATCATCATCAGTGTACATACATGTATGAGAATGTGCGAATGTAATTATTTTTAGTTAGTTTAAAATGTTATTTTTTAGGTACTGATGAGGCTGCCATTATAAATTTGTTGAGTCAGCGTAGTAATGCTCAGCGACAGGAGATCAGACAGAAGTTCAAACTCATGTACGGAAAGGTATGGTTTGTTTTTAACTTCACTTCAGAAAATGTCCATAATTTTAGAGTCATTGGTCTCTTTTATTATCATCATTGTTTTGTTGACTTGTTTATTTGTCAAATTTCATCCATTGCTTCATTATTGAGTTACAGTGTAATCTTATGACATTAAACTATACACTATAGTACATATAAGTTATTGAGTTACAGTATAATCATGTATTAACCTTATGATATTAAACTATACACTATAGTACATATAAGTTATTAAGTTACAGTATAATCATGTATTAACCTTATGACATTAAACTATACGCTATAGTACATATAAGTTATTTTGAGTTACAGCATAATCATGTATTAACCTTATGACATTAAACTATACACTATAGTACATATAAGTTATCGAGTTACAGTATAATCATGTATTAACCTTATGACATTAAACTATACACTATAGTACATATAAGTTATTGAGTTACAGTATAATCATGTATTAACCTTATGACATTAAACTATATACTATAGTACATATAAGTTATTGAGTTACAGTATAATCATGTATTAACCATATGACATTAAACTATACACTATAGTACATATAAGTTATTGAGTTACAGTATAATCATGTATTAACCTTATGACATTAAACTATATACTATAGTACATATAAGTTATCGAGTTACAGTATAATCATGTATTAACCATATGACATTAAACTATACACTATAGTACATATAAGTTATTGAGTTACAGTATAATCATGTATTAACCATATGACATTAAACTATACACTATAGTACATATAAGTTATCGAGTTACAGTATAATCATGTATTAACCATATGACATTAAACTATACACTATAGTACATATAAGTTATTGAGTTACAGTATAATCATGTATTAACCTTATGACATTAAACTATATACTATAGTACATATAAGTTATTGAGTTACAGTATAATCATGTATTAACCTTATGACATTAAACTATACACTATAGTACATATAAGTTATTGAATTACATTATATATAATCATGCATTATGGTATATATTTAGTCATCACAATCTATTTTGAGGTGTAAACATACTATAAATGTGTTATGTTGAAATGCTAATTAATTTTTTTAAGGATTTGATTAAAGAGTTGAAATCTGAATTGGGTGGAAACTTTGAGATAGCTCTTATCGATTTCATGGAGCCTAGGATTCTTTATGATGCAAAATGTTTACGAAGAGCTATGAAAGGTGTCGGTACTGATGAATCCACACTGATTGAGATTCTCTGCTCTCGTACTAATAAGGAAATTAAAGATATTGTAGAGGCGTACAAAAAAGGTTTGACATGATGAAACACAGTTTTTGATAAGTTTTGAAGCATGGGCCAAATTGGCTCAAAAATTGTTAGTGTGTGCGCCATTGAGAATACATTTTGAGCCAATTAACAAAGAGTTAATGCTGTTAGTGACAATATAATCACAATTAACTGCACCATCTGGCCCAAAGAGAGAACTGTGCAGTGCCAAATAAGAAGCTCTTTGGGCCAATGGTGCGCCATATGACCTTATCAAAAACACTGATATGTATAGTGACTGTGGAATTTGACTATTATAGACTGATAGTGAATTAGTTTTGTGTGGAACTATATTTACATCACTATAATTTTTTATTACTAATAATTATGTGCTGTCATTGGCATGAAATCAATGCATCTTAAAATGCTCTATATTTGGCCATTTTGTTATGAAGAGAAATAAATTTGTATCCAGGATGTTGAGTCAATGTTCCTCCTAGATATCAAATTTAGATAGCTTTAAATAGTGAGTATTTAATGTGAGCAATTACTAGTCACCTCAAGCATGGTTTTCACACATTGGTTCAGAATTATATACTTGTGTATTTACTACAGAGTATGGACTTAATCTTGAGAAAGATTTGGTCAGTGAGACCAGTGGGCATTTTAAACGTCTTTTGGTATCCATGGTACAGGTAAGCTAAAGAATAAGAGCAATGGAGAGCAGAGAGAGGTCAATGAATGGAAGATTAGAGAGACTGTTTTTATTTTCACTTACTGGTATGTTCTCTCTTTTGTTGTTTAGGGAGCTAGAGAAGAAGGTATTCCAGTTGATATGGAGAAAGCTAAACGAGAAGCTAATGAACTGTATCAGGCAGGAGAGAAGAAATGGGGAACTGATGAGTCCAAGTTTAATCATATTCTTGCTCTTCGTAGCTTTCCTCAACTCAGAGCCACATTCGATGAATATGTAAAGGTAAATAATTAATGGATGGATGTAGTGTTGTTTTAGTTAATTGTAACTATAACTAAACCCACCTTTAGTAAGGTATTTTGAATTATAGTTAACTAAAAATATAACTAACTAAAACTCTTTAATAAGCCTTTAGTTATAACTAAACTAAAATTATGAGAAACTAGGCATAATTTCTAAAATTATAACTATAACTAAAAGTGGTCACTTGTCATACTAAAACAACACTAGTTGGATGTCACTACACTGCTCAACAAATTAACTATTTATAATTTGAGGTTCAAATCATTGAGCTAATCCAAAATATTATCATTCATTATTACTTTGCAGATCTCTGGTAGAGACATACTAAATTCTATTGATCGTGAGATGTCTGGAGATTTGAAGGATGGCTTCAAGACTATTGGTAAGTCATATATCACCTGTAATACCTGAGTAGTGTGTACACTTGAAATAAGACAAACTACTTCATCTATTCACTGTTGCCATAACAACTATGTCAATTCACAAATCCAATAATTAACAGTCATCTTGTAACTTTTGGTTTAAAAATTGGACATAACTTGGTACTTCCAGCTGGCTTGGTACTTCAGCTGGTTAACTAACGGATATTAACAAATTACACTTACTACCATATAATGTTGTGTAATGTTGAGATTGCGATTGATTGTATCGTTAATGTGAGGTAATAGTTACTTCAAATAAGTACAAACAGAACACCTGCTACCATAACTAGAAGATACTAGTGTAACAAAACCAATTTGCAATTAATCATTTATTTCATTTAGTCATGTGTACACGGGATCGTCCTGCCTTTTTTGCTGACAAGCTTTACAAGAGTATGAAGGGTGCTGGAACAGCTGATAATACCTTGATACGACTCATAGTATCACGTTGTGAGGTGAGTTATTAAATACTATATATAATGACTCTTTAAGTGAAATATAGTTCTTCTATGAAAGGATCCTAGTCTCTAGATGCTTTCCAATAAGGAGTGCAATGGCTCGATCTCTTTACCAGCTGGATTAGTTGGTAGAGCAATGGCCTTGTAAACCTGGGTCATGGGTTCCAATAAGCAGTGCAATGGCTCGATCTCTTTACCAGCTGGATTAGTTGGTAGAGCATTGGCCTTGCAAACCTGGGTCATGGGTTCCAATAAGGAGTGCAATGGCTCGATCTCTTTACCAGCTGGATTAGTTGGTAGAGCAATGGCCTTGCAAACCTGGGTCATGGGTTCCAATAAGGAGTGCAATGGCTCGATCTCTTTACCAGCTGGATTAGTTGGTAGAGCAATGGCCTTGCAAACCTGGGTCATGGGTTCCAATAAGCAGTGCAATGGCTCGATCTCTTTACCAGCTGGATTAGTTGGTAGAGCAATGGCCTTGTAAACCTGGGTCATGGGTTCCAATAAGGAGTGCAATGGCTCGATCTCTTTACCAGCTGGATTAGTTGGTAGAGCATTGGCCTTGCAAACCTGGGTCATGGGTTTACATGTAACTTCAACGAATTCTGCATTTTTTCTCCCTCCAGTTCTTTAGTCACATTACCTATCGCCTTTTTTTGTTTGGGTTCAACATTAATTATGAATTGAATTGCTTGTTTTTCTAATACGGGATCAACATTGAATTAAGAAGGGTACTAGTTATATATTGAAGGGTGTGGCACCCTTTACCCTTTTCATCAGTCTGTCCTGCTATCTTTTTACCCAGGTTGACATGGTTGAAATCAAAAAGGCTTTTCTTGAGCGATACCACAAGACACTTGCAGTGATGATTGAAGGAGACACCTCTGGAGACTATCGTAAATTCTTGATTGCCCTTGTTGGGAGGTAGAGATTACTCGGAAAACCTGATTATAAAACTTGATTATACTTATAGTTAAATTAGCTAGATTACTTGTAAACATTTTTATTACCCAGATAAATTTAGCAGTTTTGTTAATTCAGAAGTGATTTACTAACTAACTTACATAAGGGAGGGCTCCTTAATAACAAACTCGTTAGTCTTATTTGCAGACTCGGAAGTCACTTATTATTCAAGACTAATTACACTAGCTAGGACTATCATTAGATTGGATTTTAAAATCTGATTGGTTGATTTTATCATGCGAGTAATTAATATAGATATCTTTGCTCTAAAAGTTTCAGTCAGACCAAAATTTGAAAGGGTATCATCAAAAATCACTTTCTTTAGATGTGTTGTCCGGGCTTGTAAATTTATAGTCTTACATGTATTTCGACCTCTGCACTCATGTGCATGTTACATTTTAACACAAACAATGTCATAAACTGATATATATCAACTGTGACACATTCTTGTTAAAAACTGGTACTAAGATCATAGTACTTGCAATTCAATATTAATACACTACATACACAATAAACTAATCTCAATACTCAAAGTACTATTCAGTTTCTTAGATGTCACTATCAGAGTATCTATTCTAGAATTCCTCCAGTCACCAACTACTCCTTTACGCATAAAAATGATCATCCACTTTTATCATCATCGTCCCATCCAGCTGTTAATAGCAGCTGGATTCTCTTTTATACCAGTCTGTTCAAGTGATACACATACAAGAAAGTTACACATATATTTACGTTCTATGGGTAGAACTGATATGATGTTGAGTTGGGGCATAGTTCATATCCACCCCCTTCTAGTTTTGGAAAAGCCAACAGAAGCTGTTTTGTGTTGGTCTCTTCAGGACCCATCTCTAATGACAGAATGTTAAGAAGCTTCTTGCCCAAACCAGCTAGCTTCATTACTACTGTGAAGAAAAAAAGATAATACATTATATTTTGATAACACACAATACAATCCTATGTCAAGGATTACTACGATAATGTGTACATTTAACTACTATAGTTTAAAGCCCATCACCCAAAATATGGATCTTGAAAAACTAGTATAGAGATCTTTTTAAATCAAACCCAACAACGATAAACTGATTACTAACAGCAGGAGCTTATGAGTGTCGTGAAGCGCTCATAAGCTCCTGCTAACATGGCACAAAAATTAAAAGATGATATTTGAAAATTAAACCAGAGTCCAAACCTAACCTAAAAAAACTATAACTATATAAAAAATTGTGGTGATGTACTAAAACAAAACTATATAAAATTAAAAAAATACAACATACCACTAAAAAAAATCAGAAAGCAAATAATATAATTAATATCAATTGTCTCCATAGTCAAACACTATTCCAGTATTACCCAGTTTCTCAGCTATCAGAGTATCCATCTTTGCAGATAGTTCATCAGTGAAATAGTTCCTCCAGTCACCTATTACTCCTTTACGCATAAATTTAAAGCTTTTGTCTTTAACGTATTCATTCATCCAAGATTGGTTAGCAGAAGGAGTTTCCTTCATCTTCCCAAACGTGGTTTGTTCCACTATCATCTTAACAACTTCATCACTCAGGTTGTAACCAAGGAATGTAGCAATTCTACTCACTACTGTTTTAAGATCTCTCTTCATCTCTTCATAACTTAGTATTAGTGAATTAGATGCACCTATAAACGTATAACTATTATAATATATATGGGTATTAACATTGGTGTAAATTTAGTAACTGATAATCACATGACCCGGTATTACCAACTAATTTCAAGCAACATAATCTCTATGGTAACATCACAAATGTATGCATAAAACATGCATGTACACACATCAAGTCCATGGATGAGAAAGAGTCATTTATATTTAAACACATACCTTGAAATGCTCATTATGCACTTTGTATAAGAAATACAAAACAAGGGTGGATTTTCTGGGAGGTTGGGTGTCTCTCAAAATTTATTATTTTTCTGAGTAAGCACAACCATGTGGTAGCTAGTCCTGAACTAGAAACAGGTAGTCCTTTCAAACTTGTGACTTGACCCCCCCCCCCCCACTCTAAATCTGGTTCTGTTAAATTAAGCTGGTTTTTGATACAAAATGATCAAATTATTATGAAAGGTTAGTTAGTGTTTGAGGAAAATTTTTATTTTACTGCACAGCTATTTTTGAGACTATTTCTCATCCATGGTCACAAATACATGTGCATAGTGATAACTCATACCTCTCTTTTCCCACCATCCCAACAAATTTATAAAATAGTCTACTTTATCATCCTTGAAATACATCATCTCAATGAAGTTTTCAAATGATATTTTCTTATCCCAAAATGCACAAAACATGTGATATGACGATACTGAGTGGTCTTTAGGGTTTCGATACACATATATGTATTTTGCAGGTGTGGTATTTGGGTCCCCTCCAGGCATCATCTGGCATGGAAGATGGGAGAAGAATGAGCGAGGTGATTCCATAGCCTGAAAGAAATATTAGATCGATTGATTGTTAAGTCCATTAATAATCATACAGGAGATTATAAGTGACAAAATGATGAAGAAGCACTCAACTGTATAGACCCAAGTACACCTAGGGTTAAAAATCATGAGTACTGACTGAGGCAACCTACGAACTGTTAAAACAAAGTCACCTACTATTATAGAAGACTCTCTAAATTATTTGTTTTGGAAGGGAAGGGCGTTACAATTGCAAGGAATACAAAATGTCATACATGGCCTCCCCACTTGTTTGCATAGGAATGCTACCATTAATTACAAGAGAGGGTATGGCTTTACAGCCGAAACCAATACCAATTCATCCATAAGAATGTTAGGCCCCTGCTAAGCCCATGTCACAAAGTTAATTGATAGTTTATGCCTGATGGCCCTGATTTATATACAACGTAGATAAAAAATATCACCTCGGCCTCATCCAGTGTCATCTGTTCAAGCCATGGTACAGCCACATGTGATTCCTGTCCATCATCCACACCACTGTTTCTGACAAGCTTCACAATCTGTTGCATCCATGTGGTACCACACTTGGGAGATGCCACAACAAACACATCATCGTGTCGAACAGAGAACATTTCTTTTAGATTCTTGAACACATCAGGTTTTACACCAGGTGAAAGACGGAATCCCTCAAATAGTGGCGGCATCTGGCCTTGACTTGCAGCTTCAGCAGCCCTTTTTGATGGCATAAACTCAGTAGCCATGATTTTAAAATCTACAATGTATTACAGGTTTCACGAACTGACAATGGCTGATCAGTTGATGACATAATCTATATTAAATTTTAATTATCTATAATTGAGTTCATGAACTGCTGATTTTGTTATTCTTCACTGCAACATGAAATAAAGGCTCAGTCTAATAGTAATTGGGTGCTTGTAAATGATTATTATACTGTATAATAATTATTATATATATATATATATAATTTATTATAATTAATTTCACAAAAAAATTAAATTCTACTAAATCTGTCATTCATACTGGAAGTTGATCATCCTCATTAGAAGAAGTCCTATTAAAACTATCAGTTACGATTCTACTTTGTTGACTTATAATATACGAGACAAAGATTACAATCGTCAATGTAGCAAGCATATTGATGGCATAATATCCAGGGAAAAGATATAGTAAGCCTCGACCATTGTGTGTTAACATGACATGCTGAAATAATATGTAGAACTAGAGAGAGAGAGAGAGAGAGAGAGAGAGAGAGAGAGAGAGAGAGAGAGGAGAGAAGTATGAAACAATATAATTATACGTATAGTTAGATAGATATTGACATATAGTCAGATAAACATATATTACCTCAATAGCCATTCTTCCAAATTGCTGGAAAATGACGCTATAAGTGGACCTCACTACTTCAGTCCAATTGCGAAAGATGATGTATGCTACAATCTATTATTAAATTATAAATGTTAATATTAATAATCATTACAGTAATGTATGCATATAACCATTCTGTATATCTTGTATTATTTATGTATCTGCTCTGTATGTCTAGTCTATATGTCTAGTCTGTATGTCTAGCCTGTATGTCTAGTCTGTATGTCTAGTCTGTATGTCTAGTCTGTATGTCTAGTCTGTATGTCTAGCCTGTATATCTAGTCTGTATGTCTAGCCTGTATATCTAGTCTGTATGTCTAGCCTGTATGTCTAGCCTGTATATCTAGTCTGTATGTCTAGTCTGTATGTCTAGCCTGTATGTCTAGTCTGTATGTCTAGCCTGTATGTCTAGCCTGTATGTCTAGTCTGTATGTCTAGTCTGTATGTCTAGTCTGTATGTCTAACCTGTATGTCTAGTCTGTATGTCTAGTCTGTATGTCTAGTCTGTATGTCTAGTCTGTATGTCTAGTCTGTATGTCTAGCCTGTATGTCTAGTCTGTATGTCTAGTCTGTATGTCTAGCCTGTATGTCTAGCCTGTATGTCTAGTCTGTATGTCTAGTCTGTATGTCTAGTCTGTATGTCTAGCCTGTATATCTAGTCTGTATGTCTAGCCTGTATATCTAGTCTGTATGTCTAGCCTGTATATCTAGTCTGTATGTCTAGTCTGTATGTCTAGCCTGTATGTCTAGTCAGTATGTCTAGTCTGTATGTCTAGTCTGTATGTCTAGTCTGTATGTCTAACCTGTATGTCTAGTCTGTATGTCTAGTCTGTATGTCTAGTCTGTATGTCTAGACTGTATATCTTTAATTTGGCCCTGATCATGTAAAATCCACTTCCATGTATGTTACATTTATTTGATGGTAATTCTGATCTGTCAAATCTAACTTATTATAATCATGTTAAAACATACTGGAGGAGTTATAAATAATAGATGAGCTATCATAAATGATGGAGTCCTCTCTGCACACAGTAAAAACACAGTATATATCTGTAGAAAGAGAAGATTGGGTATCATCGAGTAAAATGTTAATGACCTAAATAAAGGATGATTGTAGAAGAGCTGTTTCTATCTCTCGCAAATACCTACCTCTCTTAAGCTGATAAACAGTATCCTAACCAGTGCTCTTTTGGCAGTATCTTTACCAACAGTCAGTGACGTGTTCACCAGAATAATGTACATGTATTGTCAATGTCAATATTTATTAGCGAGCTGCAGAGTTTTTGATAGTTTTGAAGCATGGGCCAAATTGGCTCAACAATGGTTAGTGTATGCGTCATTGGGAATACATCTTGAGCCAATTAACAAAGAGTTAATGCTGTTAGTGACAATATAATCATAATTAACTGTGCCATCTGGCCCAAAAAGAGAACTGTGCAGTGCCAAATAAGAAGCTCTTTGGGCCAATGGTGCACCATATGAGCTTATCAAAAACATTGGCGAGCTGTAATATCTTACTTCATTCACTGTAACCTTTTAAACAGTCTCTTTATTTTGTTATGAAATACCAAGTATAGCTTCTTTGTGTTTACTCTAGCTATACTTATGTAAGGTTGTTATTTGGAAGTGGTTAGTTTAATTTTGTTGCTAAGATACCATCCCAATCTAATCATTCCTTAGTAATATTTACATGGTGTGCACCAAGCCGTGCAATGAGTGCTCTCCAGTTACCAAATGATTTCATGGAGGAACAGCAATTGCGAAATGTTGAAATGTTTGCTATCATGCACATACTCCTTACTCCAAATCCAAAGAGAACTAGCACTCCATGTCCCTTATTAAATGTCTGCCCATTCTTTGTCAGTACAGTCCAATATGCAATGCATATTCCAAGTACTACCATCTAACGAATTAATGAAGATAAAAAGAAGCTATGAATATAATTAAACAATGCAACCCACCAGTCTGCTAGTATATATAATAGTGAATAATGATTTTGAATACGTCGATAGTGAGCTGAAGTGTAACTGTAAGGAAATATTGATCAGGGGATTAATGAATGAATGTATGTATAACCGGTTATTGAGGTTGAATTTTAGTAGGTGTTAAAATTTGTCAGTGTCCCTAGAGATTTACATAATCCACTTACCTCAGCTACTGTTATTATAACTATTAGCAAGAAGGAAATACATATTTTCATAACTACAATTTGCTTGCCATTATTTTCATGAGCTGAAGACAACGAAATAAAATATTATATATTACTATAATTTATACATCATTATAAAACATTAAGTTGAAACTGAGTCATTATACATTCATAGCTTATAAGTGTGTTTGTGACTGTGTAGGTTAAATCACCATGGTAACAATACTGACTGCATCTGAAAATGTATGCCCTACACATATGCACATGGAGCTTTAGCTGTACATTTGTTTCCATAGAAACGTTTCATGAATTTATAATAATCTAGTCAACGGGATTCTATTGTATATAGGTTTATTGTGGTTCAAATTCAACCAGTGTTCTGAAGTAGGCCGATGGAGAGAGTGGCTGTAGGCTGATGGCAGGAGTGGAATACTATAATTAACCTTCGGATTAGCAGTCCAGTACCAGTTTGAGATAGCACAAATGGACAGGAATTACTGATCAAAGATAGTAGTTCCATCCCTACCATTAGGCCTACTGCAAACAACATTCGAGTGTTGTTTTAGTATGACAATAATGACCACTTTAGTTACAAGTTATAGTAACGATGACTAGGTTCTAACTTCTAAAATAATTATAGAATTAACTTGCTTTTTAGACTGTCAGCTGATAGTTTTGGTGGTATGTACATAATAATATAAACCATTAGAAATGCTACTGTATTAATAGCTGGAATGGTGTACAGTGTATAAGGAGAATGAACAGTGAGACAGAGCCAGAGAACAAGATAGTTCTGTCTAAAAAGAACCTGAAAAGAGAAAATAACGAAATGTAATAATCACACTTTAGTATGACAGTAATAATTGATTTTAAGTTGTATGATTAGTTTGTCACAATTTTAGTTTTAGCTATGGTTACATAGAGGTGTTAGTTCTAAAGGTGCCTACTATTGGCCAATTCTCTTATAGTTAGTGAGTTACATTTACTGCAATAGACCTGCGGTTTAGTTAACTAAACGTCACAATACATTACTCAAAGGAGTTTTAGTTATAATAATTATATTCACTAAAACAACAACAAACGCTTCATAAACAAAGATTTATTGAAGCTGGGATGTCTGTAAAATAATGTTTACTGACCTCGCCAATTCTTCTCAAAGAGAAATTTCCATGATTCCAAAACCAAATGAAGTGAGTATAACTTGTACTAAAAGCTGTACAACATACTAGAAACTGCCACACCCACGTTCCTATACTGGTCTAAAATATAATTCAAACCACAGTGAATTTAAAAATACAATTATTAGTTATGTAATTTCAAAATTTATAAATTGCCTTATTTGACATTAGCGAATACATCATTGGCTGTCATAGGTTTTCCATAATTATTCATTACTTAGTAATATCCTTTATTGTGTTAAGTATTTTAACATAGCACAGAGGTGGGACTCAACAAAGAATGAGATTAAATAATTCACGAACGAAGTGAGTGCATTATCTAGATGAGCCTCATCTGGGTGCTATGGTAAAAGGGTTAATGTACAGTAATGAATATTTTAAAAGTCTTGGTGCCTATCAATTGAGTTAATCTACTAGCATTTTCACAGGTTACTGTGCATTGAGTAGTTAATGTACATAGGCATCATGTTGTTTAAAATACCATCAGGTGACTAGTATACAAAAAGTGATTGGCTCAATGTCATGTGACATCTACTAGTGATAATGATAATTATTATAGTAATGATAATTAATTTAATGACTCCAATCATGGGAGATACCTCAGACATATTTGAATATTCTAAACTGATTATTACAAGAACAGCCCATCCTCTCCATTCCATCACTTGTTCTTTACACAATATTCCTACTATCTGGATCTGAAAGTAGAGTTAAAATGAACTCATTATAAATTCATAAAATATTTCTGTGGATAAAGATTCTTGTACACATGTGTAAAGCAGGGCAGTTAATAAATTACTTTTTCAGATGTAGTCTACAGTGTGGTTACCATGGTGATTGGACCCACACATAAATGCACTTTTAAAACTATGAATTTAAAAATAAGCTCAACATGACGCTAGTTCTAGTCTTACTAAACCAATATCAATACCAACATAACCAAGTACCTGATTGAGTTTAGAAGTCTTTAAGAATCCTAAACAGATAATTGCTATTATAAATAATATCATTAAAAGAGGAGATCGCCAAGGACTTGATTTGAAGAAGAACTCCAGTCTAGATTCCATTAATATATAAATAAAATTCAACTTAATGTGTTCTCAAAGTTCAAACTGTACTAACTTTTCTGATAGGCAGGCATAGAAAATAGATATAGTAATAAATCCGACAAGATGAATTATACTGTAAACTCTATCTAGATCAATACCAGCTGTTTCAAAATATGGCTCCAGAGCTGTGGTTGAAAATAACATAAAAGATTTAATAAATGAAGTACAGTCTTCAGGCTCTTGTAGTTAATGTGGAGAAGTGGAATCCCCAACATTAATTATGAGAGCTTTGGGACATACGTAATAATGTTCCTGTTACTTTTACTAACAGTAATCCAAGATAAAGTGCAAGTCTGAAGAAACAAAAATGAATATTTATATTTTTAAATGTGAAACTATGTATGTAGCTCACATGACACATAGTATTGGTATCACCATGGAAACATAAAGAGCCTTATCAAATGGAATACAACACGTACTATATTCTCTAGAATTACAAATAAAGTGTATAATTACTTCAAGACCCTACAATAAAGAAAAGAAATAATTTCAATGACTATGTAATTAGAGTAATTATGGTACCTGAAGTGGTTCATTATTAACACTGTTATTCATATTAATAAGAACCACATTGTTCATAACTGCTTGTACTTCTTTACTATACATGCCTTCCATAACATGTTGACACTCTTTATCAGATTGTTCCCAAAGACCTTATTAAATAGGTGAGTTATTATTTCTTTTCAATAACCATAACTATGGTATTTGTGTGTGTGTGTGTGTGTGTCTATATATATCTTTGTATATATGTGCATGTACTTTATGTCTGTATATGTCTTTGTATATGTACATGTACTTTATGTCTGTAATGTGTATGTCTTTGTATATGTACATGTACTTTATGTCTGTATATGTCTTTGTATATGTACATGTACTTTATGTCTGTAATGTGTATGTCTTTGTATATGTACATGTACTTTATGTCTGTATATGTCTTTGTATATGTACATGTACTTTATGTCTGTAATGTGTACGTCTTTGTATATGTACATGTACTTTATGTCTGTATATGTCTTTGTATATGTACATGTACTTTATGTCTGTAATGCGTATGTCTTTGTATATGTACATGTACTTTATGTCTGTATATGTCTTTGTATATGTACATGAACTTTATGTCTGTAATGTGTATGTCTTTGTATATGTACATGTACTTTATGTCTGTATATGTCTTTGTATATGTACATGTACTTTATGTCTGTAATGCGTATGTCTTTGTATATGTACATGTACTTTATGTCTGTAATGTGTACGTCTTTGTATATGTACATGTACTTTATGTCTGTAATGTGTATGTCTTTGTATATGTACATGTACTTTATGTCCGTAATGCGTATGTCTTTGTATATGTACATGTACTTTATGTCTGTAATGTGTATGTCTTTGTATATGTACATGTACTTTATGTCTGTAATGTGTATGTTTTTGTATATGTACATGTACTTTATGTCTGTAATGTGTATGTCTTTGTATATGTACAAGTACCTTATGTCTGTAATGTATATATCTTTGTATATGTACATGTATTTTATGTCTGCATATGTCTTTGTATATGTACATGTACTTTATGTCTGTAATGTGTATGTCTTTGTATATGTACATGTACTTTATGTCTGTATATGTCTTTGTATATGTACATGTACTTTATGTCTGTAATGCGTATGTCTTTGTATATGTACATGTACTTTATGTCTGTATATGTCTTTGTATATGTACATGTACTTTATGTCTGTAATGTGTATGTCTTTGTATATGTACATGTACTTTATGTCTGTATATGTCTTTGTATATGTACATGTACTTTATGTCTGTATATGTCTTTGTATATGTACATGTACTTTATGTCTGTAATGTGTATGTCTTTGTATATGTACAAGTACCTTATGTCTGTAATGTATATATCTTTGTATATGTACATGTATTTTATGTCTGCATAATTATGTCTTTGTATATGTACATGTACTTTATGTCTGTAATGTGTATGTCTTTGTATATGTACATGTACTTTATGTCTGTAATGTGTATGTCTTTGTATATAGTAATACTCAATACTCAAAATATGCCTGAACAACAGTTACCTTAGTTGTTACTAATCATTTGACATACCTTGTAACATAATTAACATAATTGGTGATGTTCCAGCATCATTGAAATCCTTAACATACCTAGTCTGTAGTTTTATAACTTCGGATATGAGATCTTTAAAAATAATAATTACTATCAAGTGTCAATCAGTTATACTATGAAGATACCTTTGCATGACATGTTGGGGTTTTCTCTTTTCTCAAAACCAGAGAATAAATTAACTATGAATTGTGGACGAGACTCTATAGAAAGCTAAACGAAATGTGATTTATTCGAACATCTTTGGACTAATGAGACTTACACTGTTCAGTTCTTGATACTTTGTTATGAGTTTTGTGTCAATTAATGGATGAAAAATATAATTCTGAACGGAGAGTGACAAAAAAAATTTTTAGACGACCAGCTGGAAAGCTGAAAGGATAATCTTAGAAATAAATCGTGACTGTAGATGTGAAAATGAGGCATTTGGCAAATAAGAATTTTGTCAATGCTTACATTCAAACGATCATTACTGAGCTATTTTGTGTAGTAAAGTAACTAAATTTGGTATCGCAAAGTTGCCCTTCCTGGATACCTGGCTACATGCATGTACAAATAGATGAATAATGAGCATAAGTGATTGAATATTTCCCAAATGACTGATTTTCCCATCCATGGTCACAAATAATGTTTCATACTTACTACACTGTATTTCTCTTCTCCAAATGCGAATTTTAATTCCTTTAAGAAGAAAAAAACAAAGAAGTTATTAATGGCATCACTGGTGTGGAAACAGTGAGTCAAGCAGGATATTGTCTGATAAATCTAGTGAATGTCTGCCAAATAAGAAGCTCTTTGGGCCAATGGTGTACCATACGAGCTTATCAAAAACTACGATGCCTTTTAAATTGAAACTGAACTGTATACAAAGTATATGGAGAGCAGGACAAGAGTGGTGAAAATTGGTTAAAATGTCCTGCAGTTGGCTCAATAATACCACACCCCTGATGCCATTTCAAATGTTATTCTTACGTTATCAGTACTTTCTGTAATAGAAAAGTCCTCTGATTCCTGTAGTTGTTGAGAAAGGGCACTGTAATATTGTTGTAATGTAGGGTCGCCAATGAAAAGTGTACTGTGACGAGATGTAGGATTGATGATACAGTTTTTCAAATCACTAAAAGAAAAGAAAAGGAACGATTGTTAACATTCACCATGAGTACATGACCTCAGAAAAATATTCATAACTTTAGTTTGGAATAGCCACCGATCTTCTTACCTACAATATTGGATTACATTGTATACAAACACGAATACTTTCAAATGCATGTATTTTGCAAATGGATACTTGAACTTGTAATGTTTCTAGACATAGCAAATAGCTTAACAGACTAATCTATATAAAATTAATATAATTATGATTAATTAATGCCTACCAATTGACAAATTACCAAACAGGTCTCTACAACAAACAAATTATTGCAAATTTTGCTTACCTCTACATTCAAGAACAGCAACTACGAATTTATTTAAATCATTTGACAAACTTGGTAACATCATTCAGGTGGCTTAATCTGCTTCCTTTATAAGCACTTCCTGATGATCCAATCATGGTCTTGATTATGCAATGCATATGACTTCAGCTTATGTATTTATTTACACATAACTTCAACCATTATTATAATTACATTACTCAAGTGCACAATAAAGCCAGGTAAGTGTGTTAATTAAAATAATTTATTGTCATTAATTTCGTTTACATTATTCATGATTAATAATTATAATATTTATAATTTTGCATAATACCTTTTCGTAGGATATCTATTGATAAGACATTGGTATGGATACCATCTGTTATTCACCCACTGACCATTTGATAGCTGAGAATAACAGTCATTAGGATCAACTGAAGAAGTAAATATAACCGTATCGTGAGGAGTGGGTGTGGTTTATGTAACTTACTTTCTGTTGGAGATTTATAAAATACTGCTGCTGCTAAAATAATTATGGAGATACTTCCTATGATTCTTTTCGAAAATACTTTAGTAGCATATGTTTCCAAAACGGATGCACCTGCATTTGTATCTTCCATATTGCCTGTCAATGCAACTGTGAATTAAACCACACCCCTAATTATATACGTACATACACACTCATATTTTTTTATCTTGGAAATGGTAGAATGCACTTTAATTACAGCATGATAAAAAAAACATAACAATAAACACAATAAACAAATTTATCAATTAAATAAACTGAAACTGAAACTGAAACTATACAATGTACATAATAAGCGCACGCATATACAAAACTTTATATTACCACACCCATCATTACGCATGCGCGCACGAATAATTATTATGTAATTAATTGCAACATAATTACCACGCCCATTATTATTAGTCAGTGCAGTATAGATATATATATTTGTATATAATTATTATTTTTATTACTCGTTGTGGCATACTTTGTCTGAAGAAGAGTCTGTAAGACTTGGAAGTCAAACTTGCTTATTATCGGTGTACCAAATTATATATATTTTATCGCAAGCTGTGATAATCTCTCAGCAAATATTTTTTGCTGTGTGGAACTATCAACATTATTTTGTAAGTTGATTTGTCGCATAAGCATACTATTATAAATTGCATTTAATTACTGTATTGCGCAATTGAGTATATTTGTCTTGTTAATGAGCATTTTAAAGCAATATTGTGTAGCTCTGAGTGTCAAAGCATATTAGCATGTAGAGCTTTTCTTCTGAAAACCATTGGTGAATTCATTACTTGTTTTCAACTACTTTTTTGGTTACCTTTTCGCCTTAACACTTGTCAGTTATGTTGTTAGTGTGTGTGTGTGTGAGTTTGTGGTTCATTACTACTTGTTTTCAATGCTAATAATTTTTTGATTGTTTTTCTCATGTCTTGGTAGTTTTGTATTTGTGAGTAAAATTGAACTATGTATATATATATATGTGTGTGTATGTATATGTATGTGTGTGTGTTTGTTTAGTTATGTATGTATATGAGTTGGTGTTTGTATGTGTGTGTATATGTACATATATGTGTAAGTGTGTATATATGTACAGTATGTCTGTGTATGTATGTGTCTGTGTGTATGGGTGTATATAGATATATATCTATGTATATGTGCTTGTACACCTGTGTGTGTGTTTTTGTAAGGTAATATAAGGAGCCTTTCCTCATTTCTTGTTGGTTTTTTAATACATGTAGGAGGAAGTTATTAATTATACATTCTTTGGCCCTTACTGACAGTTGCCATGGAGTTGGATAGAGCATGTGAGTGAAATAATAGTTAGCAGTTTTTATAATAGTTGTATACCTTTGTGTATGGAGTATGGAGTGTATATGTTGCCATAGGAACAGACACGTACACCTCATTGATGTCATGAGATGTGCATTGGTATAATGACGAAGAATAATTATTAATTATTGCAAGCTAAATTTCAACTGACTGTGTTACTATAGCAACAGAACAGTTGATGTAGAAATTCAGTTATTGATAAATTTCAATATTAATGTTGAAATCTGTTTAGCATGTACTCTTAAAAAGAGTTTAACAAGTGTATATAGAGAAAAAAAACATCCCTATGATTGCTTTACTAATTTAAGTGAAGATAAAAGTATCCCTATGACTGCTTTGTGGTGTCCAGCATTCAGTAATCATGGCTGACTATCAAGCATCATAGTTATTATTTTGATTATCTACTCTCCTGACCTTTCAAAGGACCTTTTAGAACTTTAGAAATATATGTCAGGCAGAATAGCTAGCTATTAGTTCCAGTTTCTACGTAAGCTACACAGCTTTCTTTCTGCTGGTGTGTAGAGCTTGATTGCGCGTTCTTTTACACGCCACGGCCATTAATTGACCAAGCCCCCCGGGAATGATGTAACTTCCTTAACTACGTATGCAACGCATACTCGCGTAGGTGACACAAGAATATATATATATATATATAGTTCGAACCCGTGGGAAAGCAATCACAGGGATGGCCCTACGGGCCATAAAAACTACAAACTATTTACAATATAAGTATGTAGTTTTGACTCCGCTTCATGATCGTTGCTATTCTGTGTACATATAGTTTATATGTGTACATGTAAATATGAATTCTCAGAGTGAATTACTCCTAATGCTGTATTAAGGATATAGTTTAGTTGTAATTCAATGATGAATCTGTTTATCTTCTTCATACTCTACAGTTTTTTCCTATCCACCTTCAGTAAGCTCAGTCCACTCAACGGAAACTGAACAACAAGTAAAAAAATTAATAATGATTAATACATAATACATTCCTTAGCCAATCATTATACATATTTATCCGAAATAGAGACACAAAATGTGCTTTGATGTGAATTTTAATCAACCATGTGACAAACTATATATATGTGTTTCAAAATGGTGTTTGAAAACGAACTGTTTTTTTTTTGATTACCCTTCTCTCCCTTTGTTAAATGTAATTACCAAATGATTATGTTATAAGGTATATAGGTGTATTGTGAGTAATGATATTCTACCTGGACTAAATGAGATAATGTTTGGTAATGCCCGACATAGATCCAGCTGTTTAGCTATATATATTAACACTAGATATATGTATCGTGAGGTTTATATTTCATATCCCAGCTGGTAGTATATATGTATAATTAATTGTTTACTTAATTAAATAATTAAATTTTTATTGCTTCATGCTATACCTGATACAGATCTTATTAAAAAGCTGACCAATGTTGCTGTTCAATGGTTGCTGTTAATTCAGCCATTTTTATTTATTAGTCACATGACAATAGTATAGATAACTTGCTTATAAAGTAGTTATAGTTTAATTAATAACAGGCTTATTAAAAGGTTTTAGTTTTAGTTATATAACTAAAAGTGACCATTTTTCATTTTAGTTAATAGACTTTTAGTTTAGTTATACATGTGTGGTTTAGATATAAAAGGTCATAATGCCTTACTAAAAAGGGTTTTAGTTATAGTTATGTCAAATAAAACAACACTATCATAGGTTCATATAAGAAAGATTGAGTTTACAAATGGCCTAAAGAAGCATTCTTTGTTAGCCTGTATGTTACACATAATATAATTTAGTTAAGTCATGGAAATTTAGAGTGGATGTGCTACCCATCGTCATGGTAACAAAGGAAGATAGATTTCAAAGGAAATTATATGATGCATAGAATTACATGTATGCAGTGAAACCTGAGGACATGTACATGTATGTGTTGTTATGTACATGTACATGTATGTGTTGTTATGTACATGTATGTGTTGTTATGTACATGTACACGTATGTGTTGTTATGTACAGTACACGTATGTGTTGTTATGTACATGTACACATATGTGTTTTTATGTACAGTACACGTATGTGTTGTTATGTACAGTACACGTATGTGTTGTTATGTACATGTACACGTATGTGTTGTTATGTACATGTACACATATGTGTTGTTATGTACAGTACACGTATGTGTTGTTATGTACAGTACACGTATGTGTTGTTATGTACATGTACACGTATGTGTTGTTATGTACATGTACACGTATGTGTTGTTATGTACATGTACACATATGTGTTTTTATGTACAGTACACGTATGTGTTGTTATGTACATGTACATGTATGTGTTGTTATGTACATGTATGTGTTGTTATGTACATGTACACGTATGTGTTGTTATGTACAGTACACGTATGTGTTGTTATGTACATGTACACATATGTGTTTTTATGTACAGTACACGTATGTGTTGTTATGTACAGTACACGTATGTGTTGTTATGTACATGTACACGTATGTGTTGTTATGTACATGTACACATATGTGTTTTTATGTACAGTACACGTATGTGTTGTTATGTACAGTACACGTATGTGTTGTTATGTACATGTACACGTATGTGTTGTTATGTACATGTACACGTATGTGTTGTTATGTACATGTACACATATGTGTTTTTATGTACAGTACACGTATGTGTTGTTATGTACAGTACACGTATGTGTTGTTATGTACATGTACACGTATGTGTTGTTATGTACATGTACATGTATGTGTTGTTATGTACATGTACACATATGTGTTGTTATGTACATGTACACATATGTGTTGTTATGTACATGTATGTGTACATGTATAATTGTATAATTATTATAGTTATATTAATTACAGGAAATTGAGATTCATTTAAGACAACTTTACCAAAAACAACAAAGACTTTTAGCTAACTTACGGACAAACCCTTTTCAACAGTAAATATATCTATCTATCTATCTATCTATCTATCTGTCTGTCCATTTATTTATTCCCACATTCTTCCATCCATTCATCCATTCATCATTTATCCATTTATCCATCCATTCATCCATTTATCCATCCATCTATTCATCCATTCATCCATGCATTCATCCATTCATCCATTTATCCATGCATTCATCCATATATTCATCCATTCATCCATTTATCCATCCATTCATCCATTTATCCATCCATCTATTCATCCATTCATCCATTTATCCATCCATCCATCCATTTATCCATCCATCCATCTATTCATCCATTCATCCATCAATTTATCTTCCAACTCATGCAATAATCCTTCACCTGTTTGTCTACTTTGTCTCATTTTTGTGTCTTTGGATTGTTTAAATGTGGTTTTTGTGGTCAAAAGATTTTCTTTGAATAATTATTGTTGTTCCTACCCACTTCTGGCTATAATATATACAAGACCTCATTGTATTAACCTCATTCCTATTTTTCAGGAATGAGATTGAGTCTCAGTTACAAGCTGTTAATCGGGATATACAGTATTATCGACAACAACAGTCATCTTATTCTCAGTACCCGGGATCTGGACCCATAACGCCAACCACCATGGAAAACCCTAGCTTCCCTAATCCAAATGGTGAGTTAGCTAATTTAGTGGCAGGTAATCTGTCTACGTGTATGTATGTATGTCTGTCTGTATATAGATATAGCAAATGTAAAAATTAATCATCACAAATCTAAAAAAAAAAAAAATGCCGTGACCAGGATTTGAACCTGGGTTATTGCGGCCACAACGCAATGTCCTAACCACTAGACGATCACGGCTTGTTGTAGTAGGTTGTTGGTAAAATAATTGATACTGCCGCCTTATTGTACATCAGTACTTATATCTGTCTATGTATGTATGTACATCTATGTATATATATATATGTGTGTATATATGTATCTATGTATATACATGTATGTATGTATGTACATGTACGTGTATGTACATGTATATATGTGTGTTACATGTATATGTATATATATATATATATGTATGTACAGTGTATGTACATGTATGTATGTTTGTATGTACATATGTATGTATGTATGTATATATGTACATGTACATGTATGTATGTATGTATGTATATATTTATGTATGTATTAACAGTACATACTGTGTATATGCTTATAGAAAGTATTTTTTTCAGGTTATAATAAAATGAGTCATTTCATGTCACCTGTTGACTCAGCCATTGGAAGTGGAGTAACTACTGAAGCTCATTCTGTTGTTGGTGATATGGAAGATTTAGACCAACTTCCTGAAGACATACCACCACCAAATGCCACTGTTTTACCTCCACAAGGACCTCCTCCTGTTCCTCATCCTAATACTCAAATGACACATCTTCCTTCTTCATATTCTTCATATCAGAATTACCAGGATCAACAGAACTTGAGTAAGATTAGCTTAGTATAGAATATGAATAATTTAGTGGCAGCTAGTTAATTGTTTACTGCAAACAAATGCTTTGTGTTGGTACATGTATGTGTGTCTGTGTCTGTCTATGTCTATGTACATGTATATGCCTGTATGTGCCTATGTCTGTCTATGTCTGTATACATGTATGTGTCTATGTCTGTATATGTGTCTATTTCTGTATATGTGTCTGTGTATGTGTACGTGTCTGTGTCTGTGTGTATGTCTGTGTATGTGTCTATGTCTGTGTATGTGTCTGTGTCTGTGTATGTGTCTGTGTCTGTGTCTGTGTATGTCTGTGTATGTACCTATGTCTGTGTCTGTCTGTATGTGTCTGTATCTGTGTATGTGTAAGCAGAAAGACTTGTATAGTAACAGAGAGTTATATTTGCACACAGTAATGAGGTGGAAGAGAGGGGGTTATAGTTCATAGTTAAAATTACTTTTCATGATGTTGTGGTGTAATAATCAATTAATTTGTCTGTAGTAACACTAATTAGTACATGTACCATACATTGAGGTCACCATATTGTAATAGTAAATATGTTGTTTCTCGGAAGTGATTGTATATACTATAGCAATATCCTTTTATATGTGATGTACATGTATTACTATTGCTATTTAAAGGTTGCTCATATTCATCTTCTTCTCAGAAAAAAGTTCATTTTCATATAATTATTCCAACCACCCACCCACCCATCCATCCATCCATCCATCCATCCATCCAACCACCCATCCATCCAAGCATCCATCCATCCATCCATCCATCCATAAACCCACCCACCCATCCATCCATCCATTTATCTATCCATCCATCCAACCATCTATCCATCCATCCATCCATCTATCCATTCATCCATCCATCCATTTAGTTTTAATGTCCAACAATCTTTTCGCCTTTACCATTTTCGCATACATATAATTATCCTTCCTGTTCATTTTTGTGTATGTTAAATTTCAATTCAGTACTTCATTATTGAGCTGAAGTATAATCATGTATTAACCTTATGATATTAAACTATACACTATAGTACATATAAGTTATTGAGTTACAGTATAATCATGTATTAACCTTATAACACTAAACTATACACTATATTACATATGAAGTCATCACATCCTAATTTGAGGTCATTGTGAGTATGAACAAACTTTATTTCCTGTCATGCATGAGCAGTGCTGATGGTAATAACGAAACCACTAATTGTTTCATTAATAGTTTCACTATCTTATCAACATATCACCACTGCTCTCTAAAAACATGGTCAAGTCAGACTGACTGACTACATATGGAAGACCAGAGTCTTTCAAATTAGTAGTGGAACTGGACCAATTGGCTCAAGAATGGTTAATGTGTGCACCATTGTCAATACATCTTGAGACAATTAACAAAGAGTTAATGACAATATAATCATAATTCACTTGGCCATCTGGCCCAAAGAGAGGAGAGAACTGTACAGTCCCAAGTGGTCAAGTCAGACTGACCAATAGTGTAACCAAACTCCTCTTTATACACATGATGTGCTATCGGTATTAGATTAGACTCATGATATAATCCCTTGCTTACTGTCTTAGTTTATATACATGTACGGACAATCTGTTATAAGATTAGGAATCATTTATTTGTGTGAGGATGTTGAATTGTTGAAGGTCATGGGGTCAGAATAACATGTTTTGTTTATATAGAAATTGAGTATTCATATTAATAAATGCCCTCTTGGGCTTTGCTGGTATATCTATATCTCAAGTCATGAATACCATTCTCTCACACACACACAATCTCTCTGTCTGTTTCTCCTTCACCTCTTCCTCACCCCCTCTCTCCCTCACAGCAAATGAACAGATTATGCATACCAGTGGGTAAGTCATACAAGCATATCATATCTCTTGTTTTAGTCTATAATCACATGATAGTCACATGATCACTATAGTCACCAGACAACCTTTTGAACTGGCCCTCCTTTCTATAGCATTAATATTTTATTGATAATTATCCTCATGTTTAGATAATGGCAATTGGTTTTGTTGCTTAGCAACCAGAATTAGACAATAATAATCTCGATACTAAATCAGGTATTTAATTAGTGAATACCAAGTCATTTATATAGTAATGATTGTTTTTGTCTTACTAGTCACAACCAAATAGTTGTAAAATGGATTCTTTTCATGATAATTAGTTTACTGTGGGTAGGAATAAAATTTTATACCATTGATTTGATATGGGATACTATACATGTACGTCATGTGACTTATTTCCAGCTCCAGTGTGTTTATCACATGACTAGGAATTAAGGCCAATGGGGAGGTACTGGGTTTGAATTTCTGCCTTAGATATATATATATATATTTACTAATTCATTGATATGTGTATGTACTCTCCCTCCCTTTGTGTGTGTATGTCTCTGTCTCTGTACTGTATCATTATAGTTATATACATGTAATTCAGTTCTGTTCATGTTATCATTACAGTGATCGAGTGCGTATGACAGTGTTTCCTGATGATGGAGAGGAGGTTCCAAGTACCCAGATATTACAAGATAGACAGACTAATTTACAGAAAATGGCTCAATCATCTCAAGTTTTACGTGCAGCTGTGCAAAACCTGGTCAATTATCAGGTAAGACTGTAATTAAGTAAACTAGTGGTATACATTGTATGTACATGTACAGTGTATGTGTATTTATGTACATGTGTGTATGTACATGTATGTACATGTGTGTATGTACATGTATGTACATGTATGTACATGTATGTGTATGTATGTACATGTACATGTGTGTATATATGTACATGTGTGTATGTGTATGTACATGTATGTGTACATGTATGTATGTACATATATGTATATATGTGTACATGTATGTATATACATGTATGTACATGTGTGTATATATGTACATGTGTGTATGTACATGTACATGTATGTACATTGTGTAAATGTACATGTACATGTAGTTGTGTTAATACATGTACATGTACATGTATGTATGTACATGTACATGTATGTACATTGTGTACATGTACATGTACATGTAGTTGTGTTAATACATGTACATGTACATGTGTGTATGTACATGTACATGTATGTACATTGTGTACATGTACATGTACATGTAGTTGTGTTAATACATGTACATGTATATGTGTGTGTATGAATGTATATTTCCTTGTACTAGTAGGTGTGTATACATGCACTTGTGTGTGTGTTTACAGTGTGTGTATGTGTGTTTCTATGTCTTTGTGGGTGTTTGGGGGTGTATGTCTGTATATGCTACATGTACTATCTTTACATACAGAGTAATACTGAACTGACAGCAAAAGCTCTTCCTGAAATTATAACCCTCTTGTCTCATCAAGACCAATCTGTTATTGCAGAAGCAGCTAAACTTATTCATGAACTCAGCAAGAAAGAACCTAGTTTACAAGCCATCATTGCAAATCCAAACGCTGTTAGAGCGATTATACAAACACTAGCTAATATAAATAATCCCGAAATTCAGAAACCAATGTCTGGAGCTGTCCATAATCTATCTAGTAATAGGTAATAACATTATGTATATAGTATGTACATACTGCATATTATTGTATGTGTGTATGTGTGTAGTGTGTATTCATCCATCTATCTATCCACTCATCCATCCACTAATCCATCCACTCATCCATCCACTAATCCATCCACTAATCCATCCATCCATCCATCTATCCATCCACTCGTTCATACATCCATCCACTCATACATCCACCCATCTATCTATCGACGCAAATCATCCATCCATTCATCTACTCAACTATCTATCCATCTATTTATCAATATTCCATCTACCTCCCATTGATTCATCTTTCAATCCTCCCTCTCTCTATCCTAGTCAAGGTCTAATGATGATATACAATTGTACTGGAATTCCATATCTAGTTCGATTATTAACATCACAAGTTGATGCTGTTCTGTTTTATGCTGTAACAACAATTCATAACATGCTATTGCATTATGAACCTGCTAAGATGGACGTAAGACTGGCAGGTAATTGATATACAGTGTGTTTAGTTTAGTGTACTACAAAATTGTGTATGTAATATAATCCAAGGTGTGGAAATAGCCATAGTCCGATAAATCTAACGAATGTCCGGTAAATTGATACTGAGCTGTATACAAAGTATATGGGGAGCAGGACAAGAGTAGTGAAAATAGGTCAAAATGTCCAGCAATTGGCTCACTAGTCCACACCCTGTGTATATTAGATAATTGACTATAGATGAGGACTCAGTAACTCGGGAAATAATATCAATGGATAATATTTTATAGAGAAGTTATTGTTAGGAAGAGGAAAGAATCAATCATGTGAAGCACCCTGCCCCGGGGTTGGGGTGTGAATTTATAAATTTAGGCCCTTTGAGATTGGTTCTGGTGGCTTTTGGGGCCCCAAAAGGCTCGTAGCTGAAGTGTTGTTACATGTTGAAATACATTTGACCTGAAATCTAGGATAGGGGACTCAAGTTAGGTGAAGGATATCCCCCTTCTCTCCTGCTGTATGAAACCTCCGTTATATAAATTAGTGGAATTCCTGTTCTATATGGAGAGCTCCTATGTCTATAGGTGTGGTATATTAAACATGTATACAGCATGAACCCATATATATGATATACCTGTTTTAGAATACTACTAAACACAAAGAGGTATTCTATTACATATCAATTGACATAGTTTGGATTGTTGACATTAGACATATGTGCTTGTTAAATATATTGGATTAGTATGATACTCACTCATAATAATCATATACATGTACATGTGTATTTGTAACCCCAACCATACAATATGTGTGGTCTTGTTTACTATTTTATGGATTGACCTTATAAGTATTTGCATGTACTTGTGTATGTATGTATGTATGTATGTATGTATGTATGTATGTATGTATGTATGTATGTATGTATGTATGTATGTATGTATGTATGTATGTATGTATGTATATATGTATGGTTGTATGTATGTATGTATGTATGTATATATGTATGTATGTATGTATGTATGCATGTATGTATGTATATGTATATATATATGTATGGTTGTAGGTATGTATGTATGTATGTATGTACGTACTTATGTATGTATGTATATATGTATGTATGTATGTATGTATGTATGTATGTGTATGTGTATGTATGTATGTGTGCGTCTATGTGTCTGTCTGTCTATGTCTATGTCTGTGTGTCTCTGTGTGTCTGTGTCAATGTGTGTACACTGCATATGTGTGTGCATGTGTGTGTGTATTGTGCATGTTTAATAAGTACAATATTTTCAGGTGGCTTAGAGAAAATGGTCGCTCTTCTTGTTAAAGACAATGTCAAGTTTTTAGCCATTACTACAGACTGTTTACACATACTAGCATATGGACATCAGGATAGTAAGGTTAGTAATACATTACTATCATATTGTAATACACTATACACTAAAACCTATTTAATAGGTAGTGAGACTATCTCTAACACATTATACATGTACATGTGACAGTTATAAGATTATTCTCATGATTTCAACCACTTTCCAGACAATATCCTGCATTGGCTGTTTTTACAACAATCCTAATATCATTACTATTAATTGAATTAGTATAATTACTCCATGTTGCTATATCAATTAGGTATTGTACATTGACATGATAATATTGGCATGTTTGTTTAGTTAATTATATTTTAATGTGATTCCTGTTTATGCTAGCTGTTGGTAATGCTTAATAAATAACACAATTTTGTTAGTACATGTACATGTGTATACATGTACTTACAAGTCATATAAATATGACCTCTCAACTTCCTCTTCCTTTCGTCCTACACCTTCTCCTCTTTCTCCTCTTTCTCTCCTCCTGTTCCTCCTCCTCTTTCTTCTCTTCTTCCTCCTCCTCCTGCTCCACTTCCTCCTCCTCCTCCTCCTCCTCCACTTCCTCCTCTTCCTCCTCCACTTCCTCCTCCTCCTCCTCTTCCTACCCCTCCTCCTCTCTATTAGCTCATTATACTAGCTAGTGGTGGTCCAGCATTACTCGTAAGAATCATGCGTATATATACTTACGAGAAGCTGTTATGGACTGTTAGTAGACTCTTGAAGGCTCTTTCAGTTTGCCCCAGTAATAAACCAGAGATTGTTCAAGCTGGTGGCATGCAGATATTATCCATGCATTTGGGACACAGGTCAGGAAGACTTATTCAAACTCTACTCTTTACTCTACGAAACCTTTCTGATGCTGCAACTAAACAGGTTAGATAAACTGTATGTGTATGTATGTATGTATGTATGTGTGTGTGTGTGTATATGTATGTATGTATGTATGTATGTATGTGTGTGTGTGTGTGTATGTATGTATGTATGTATGTATGTATGTATGTATGTACGTATGTATGTATGTATATATGTATGTATGTATATATGTATGTATGTATGTATATATGTATGTATGTATGTATGTATGTATGTATGTATGTATGTATGTATGTATGTATGTATGTATATATGTATGTATGTATGTATGTATGTATGTATGTATGTATGTATGTATGTATGTACGTATGTATGTATGTATATATGTATGTATGTATATATGTATGTATGTATGTATATATGTACATTGTATATATGTACATGTATTTATGTATATATGTAATTCATATTTTTTTTACTTGCTTCATCACACACAGGATAATCTTGATGAACTTCTTCGTCAGTTAATTGTGTTAGTCTCATCACCTGATAATAATATTGCAACATGTTCAGCTGGTGTTCTATCAAATCTTACCTGTAATAATGCCAAGAATAAGGTATGAGAATGAGTCCATCAATCAGGAATGAGTCTAAATATGCACTGCCACATGTACCACTCAAATCTTACCTGTAATAATAAATGTATCAAGAATAAGGTATGAGAATGGGTCCATCAATCAGAAATGAGTCTAAATATGCACTGCCAAATGTTCAGCTGGTGTTCCATCAAATCTTACCTGTAATAATACATGTACATGTATCAAGAATAAGGTATGAGAATGAGTCCATCAATCAACATAGTACAGGAATGAATCTATAAGTTTATGGGATTGTGTGTATAACAGAATGAGAATGAGTCTGAGAGTTTGAGACTGAATCTGATTACTAAATTCTAATAGATGAAACATATTCTCTTGTATTGTAGACTATTGTCTGTCAGTTGCATGGAGTAGAAGCTTTCCTTAAGGCTATTAATAATTCTGGTGACAAAGAAGAAATGGTAGAGAGATGTGTGTGTTCTTTACGTCATATTACTAGTCGTCATCCTGGAGCTGAGATGGCTCAAAATGCTGTCAGAGAGATGAATGGTATACCTATGTTAATGAATCTGTTACAACCACAGACTAGATGGCCGATGATCAAAGTATGTATGTATGTATGTATGTACATGCATGTACATGTATGTATGTATGTATGTATGTATGTATGTGTGTGTGTGTACATGCATGTATGTATGTACATATGTATGTATGTATGTATGTATGTACATGCATGCAGTGGTGTGGAAACAGCCAGTCATGCAGGACATTGTCCGATAAATTTAGTGAATGTCCGGTAAATTGAAACTGAATTGTATACAAAGTATATGGGGAGCATGACATTTCTGGTGAAAATAGGTCAAAATGTCCGGTAGTTGTCTCAATGTTTCCACACCTCTGCATGCATGTATGTATGTATGTATGTATGTATGTATGTACATGTATGTATTCATGTACATGTATGTATGTATGTATGTATGTATATATGTATGTATGTACATGTATGTATGTATGTATGTATGTATATATGTATGTATGTACATGTATGTATGTATGTATGTATGTATGTATGTATGTATGTATGTACATGTATGTATGTATGTATGTATGTAATGTATGTATGTATGTATGTATGTATGTATGTATGTATGTACATGTATGTATGTATGTATGTATGTACATGTATGTATGTATGTATGTATGTATGTACATGTATGTATGTATGTATGTATGTATGTATGTATGTATGTACATGTATGTATGTATGTATGTGTGTACGTATGTACATCTAATTCAGACATGGAGTCAATTACCATGCAATGTAATATATTACTATTACTAATATCTCCTAAGTTAGTGTACTACATGTATTACTATTACCTTAAAAATCAATATATTACAATTACTGTTACTAATACCTCCAAAGTTAGTGTAATATACTATTACTAATATCTCCAAAGTTAGTGTAATATACTATTACATATGTTATTACTTAGGCATTGATTGGTCTGTTTCGTAATCTTGCTTTAAGTCATGAGAATCACACAATCCTAAGAGATTTGGGATGTATACCTAAATTATGGCAGTTGCTAAACAGAGCATCTCAAGAGTCACAAAGACGAGGCCAACAGCCAGGAATACCTTTGGGAATAGTGGTGAGTGTGTAATTTAGGAAAATAGAAGATACTGTGTATACATACAGGGAGGCTTACTTACAAAATAGTTTTCATCAAATGCTTACCTTCAGTTGCTCGCTCTCCTGCCATTTTATTATGGAAATATGTTATCTAGGAAGAGTAATCTTCTTAGATCGCGAATTTCTTTGGCTTCCTGTTCAAAATACCATAAGCCTGGTTCTCAATCTGAAATACCATAAGCCTGGTTCCAAATCTGAAGTACCATAAGCCTGGTTCCCAATCTGAAGTACCATAAGCCTGGTTCCCAATCTGAAGTACCATAAGCTTGGTTTCTAATCTGAAGTACTATAAGCCTGGTTCCCAATTTGAAGTACCATAAGCTTGGTTTCCAATCTGAAGTACTATAAGCCTGGTTCCCAATCTGAAGTGTTTACAATCTGAAGTACCATAAGCCTGGTTCCCAATCTGAAGTGCTGTAAACCTGGTTTACAATCTGAAGTACTATAAGGCTGGTTCCCAATCTGTTGTCATGTCATGTATGCTAATAGAATATCTTACCTGTATGCAGGATAGTGTATCAATGAGTGAAGTTGTAGATTGCAGTACAGCTGCACTTCACCTTTTGGCTCGTGATCAGTACAACAGACTTATAATGAGACAGCTTAATGTTATTCCAACATTTGTCCAGGTATGGTCCTCTCAAATTACTCGTCCATCCATCCATTCATCCATCAATCCATCCATTCATCCATCCATCCATTCATCCATCCATCCATCTATCAATCAATGCATCTATCAATCCATCCATTCATCCATCAATCCATCTATCCATCCATCCATCTATCCATTCATCCATTCATTCATCTATCCATCCATTCATCCATCAATCCATCCATTCATCCATCTATCCATGAATGCATCCATCACCATCCATTCATCCATCAATCCATCAATCCTTCTGTTTATTAATTATTCATCCACTCATCCATCAATGCATACATCCATCCACCCATTCATCCATTCATCCACCCATTCATCCATTCATCCATTCATCCACCCATTCATCCATTCATCCACCCATTCATCCATTCATCCATTCATCCACCCATTCATCCATTCATCCATTCATCCACCCATTCATCCATTCATCTGCCCATTTCCCCCACAGCGCTATCCATTCATCCTTTACTCTTCTTGCTTACTTCTTGATTCTTACATACATATATTTGCTGAGTTTCATTAGATAAAGAAATGCAGATGGCCTCACCATAATACTTAATTTTATATTACTTTTTACAGCTACTTTACACCAGACATGAAGGAATTCAACGCTCAGCAGTAGGTGCTTTGAGTGAGTTAGCACTTGATCCTGAAGGAGCTGAGCAAATTGAAAGAGAAGGTGCATCTACTCCTCTTACTGACCTGCTTCACTCTAATAATGAAGGAATTGGTAAGTCTATTTGTGTACCTGTCATATTCATTTCTATTGATCTGTTTCTCTTCTCTTATCAGCTGCTTATGCTGCAGCTGTTTTATTTTGTTTGAGCGAAGATAAAAATTTAGATCCTCATCGTATACCTGGAGAACTTCCACATATTCTCAGAAATGAGGTAGGAAATACAAGACATTTATGTCATGCAGAAGTTGAATTCACCCTCTGCCTCTTCGTCTGTCTCTCTCTCTGCCTCTTTGTCTCTCTGTCTGTCTCTCCTTCCTTTCTCTCACTCTGTTTCTGTCTCTCCCTCCTTTTTCTCACACTCACTCTGTCTCTGTCTCTCCTCTCACTCCATCTCTCTCTGCCTCTTTGTCTCTGTCTCTGTCTCTGTCTCTTTCTCCTAGGTCGTTGATAGTCATGGATTACCTAGTGGTCCTATTCATCATCCATTCTATTCTGGTACAAATCCTATGTTACATCAGGCAGCCATCAGCAGACCCAGTCACATACATTACTCAAATCCTGGTTCCCATCCTGGTAGTATACCAGGCAGTCAGCCGTTCACACCAAACATGTCAGAACCACCATCAGGATTAATGACACCTCATTCAGAATTCGAACTACCTCTGGATTTTGAGGATTTTAGTAATCCTGGGTCTGGGCTCCATTCTGCTCATCATTCTGGTATCCATACACCTAATCATCCCCATTCTGGTATCCACACACCCGGACATCATTCAGGTATCCACACTCCCAATCATCATTCTGGAGTGCATACCCCAAACCACTCTGGTATGCACACACCAAACCATTACCATCCACATACCACACCTCCTATTCAACATGCCCCTCCCACACATATGCCACACCCCCATAATCTTGGTCCCGGAATGGTTCCTGGGTACCATCATATTCAACATGCGAACTATAACCCTCCATCTCCCGCTTTGATGGACACAGGCACGGTTGGAACTAACTGGTTGGATACTGACCTTTAACCTCTCTATTCTTGATCTTTCTGCAAATTTCTTGACAATTAAAAAAATTTGATTTAATAAGAATTGTTTTGCTATTTTCTTATCACACTACAGTACATTACGTGGATTCTTGTACAATTTTAACTGTAAGCTCACTTGCTAATGTTAATATCTTTGAGTAATAATTATTGTATATACTAATAATTTTATTACATATTACTTTTATTTTATTGATGATGGGTGATAGTTGTGTACTACAGGGAATGAAGAACTAGTCAGGCACCTTATCAATATTTTAGAGCTTTGAAACAAGGTAAGGCAGCAGAAAGACTCTCAGGCTGACTTCTGTCTCTATATAGTTTGCCAAAACTGCTTCCTACCTCCTTGTACTGATGAACTAATAATAGTGATGATTAATTATTCATTAGTAACAATATGCCACACCCCCATAATAAGTGATGATTAATTATTCATTAGTAGCACGTGTTGTGTATAATAAATTAATAATATATTCCTGGAGGTCAAGGTGAATGAGAATGACCTTTTGTAGATAGAACAGGATAGCTATCCCAATTACTTGCAGGCCAAAGCCCATTTACTTGATTTCAAAATATGGTTTCTATAGTAACATACACAATACTAATAATTATGCATAATTAAGTGCTATATAATATATACATATATATATACGTATATACGTATCTTCAAGGTGATTGATACCAAAATCAATAAACAGGTCTATTTACAAACTGATATATCAGTATATAGATACATCTCTTAGTGTTTATTACATGATTCATGATCTATACACTTATGACTCTTGAGACTGTGTCTTTTCTTGTAGTATTTGACTTTCATGTTCTACTTCTGCCAGAGCTCGACATTGATGAATTATGACGTTAAAATGAACCCCCTGTGAATAGAATAATGTAAAAGAGTGAAAATTGGAACCTCTAATTTGTACTTACTTGACCAGCAGCTGATCTGACAAATCCTTCATTAGAGGATAATGTAACTGCTTTTAGTTGATCTCCAGTACCAAACACAATCTATAAAAAAAAAAAAATAATAATAATAAAATAAAAAAATATAAAAAATAATAATAATGTACAACTTTAGTTTACCTTGGCTCTTTCTTTTATCTTTCCAGTTGATCTTAATCTTAAAGCTCTTTCCGAAGGCTCGTCTTTGACTTCTTGAATTCGAGATAACAATTGTCTATAGTCACATTAACAACACATGAACTAATTATCATTAATCTCTTGTAGTAAATCTATGATAGTCTCCAAAAGACTTATAATACTCAAACTGTCCCAAACTATACTAATTGTGGATTATGAAACTGAAGCTGTTTCACAGAGAATTTATTTTAAACACAACGTTTGGAAAATGTTTGAAATGTCGTGTTTAAAATAAATTTGCATCATAATCTAGTACCCTAGTACCCATTATATAGCGTTCCCTACTGTATCATAATCCAGTACCCTAGTACTCATTATATAGCGTTCCCTACTGTATCATAATCCAGCACCCTAGTACCCATTATATAGCGTTCCCTACTGTATCATAATCCAGTACCCTGGTACCCATTATATAGCTTTCCCTACTGTATCATAATCCAGTACCCTAGTACCCATTATATAGCGTTCCCTACTGTATCATAATCCAGTACCCTAGTACCCATTATATAGCGTTCCCTACTGTATCATAATCCAGCACCCTAGTATCCATTATTTATTGCTGATCATGTGACCTGTGGCCAATCAGAGTGCAGATATTGCGTGACGTGATTGACCATTAAATCACTTATTGCACACTTTTGCGTGCAATAAATAGTTATTGCACACTTTGCTCACCTCTACTAACGAAGCTGCTTCAACAACAATGGTAGTTCAACAGATCATCAATAAATCACTTAAAACACACTTGACAGTGCATCGTGTGTTTCAATGTAGCACTTGGGCAGTCAATAAAGGTCTCGTTTACATAACGCACTCGCCTTCGGCTCGTGCATTATGTAAACTCGACCTTTATTGACCCGCCCTTGTGCTACATTAAAACACGTAATCACGGTAAAGTGTGTTCTAACTATTACATAGCGTTCCCTACTGTATCATAATCCAGTACCCTGGTACCCATTATATAGCGTTCCCTACTGTATCATAATCCAGTACCCTGGTACCCATTATATAGCGTTCCCTACTGTATCATAATCCAGTAACCTGGTACCCATTATATAGCGTTCCCTACTGTATCATAATCCAGTACCCTGGTACCCATTATATAGCGTTCCCTACTGTATCATAATCCAGCACCCTAGTACCCATTATATAGCGTTCCTTACTGTATCATAATCCAGCACCCTGGTACCCATTACATAGCGTTCCCTACTGTATCATAATCCAGCACCCTAGTACCCATTATATAGCGTTCCCTACTGTATCATAATCCAGCACCCTAGTACCCATTATATAGCGTTCCCTACTGTATCATAATCCAGTACCCTAGTACCCATTATATAGCGTTCCCTACTGTATCATAATCCAGCACCCTAGTACCCATTATATAGCGTTCCCTACAGTGATTGTGGATGATGATTGTTGTTGTTTGGACAATCATTCTTACTACTCCCAAATTATACTAGTCATCACCAGAGATGTCAACTACTTGTACTCAAAATGGTAGAGTGAGATGAGAGTTGGTAGCAAACTCAGTTTAATTTTTAAGATGCACTAGTACTAATCAGGTCATGTCTACTCTATTCTTCAGCTGATGACTACCTGTTGGTTTTAGCCTTTTTATTCCTTTGCATTCACATTTGATGCAAACTTTGTTAATGTAATTTGTGCGATAATGGACCGAAATGGTACTACCTTGTAACTAACTATATCCAGGGGTGTGGAAATAGTTAGCCAACTGCCAGACATTTTGACCTATTTCCATCACTCTTGTCCTGCTCCCCATATACTTTGCATACAGCTCAGTTTCAATTTATCGGACATTCATTAGATTTATCGGACAATGTCCTGCATGACTGGCTGTTCCATACCACTAACTATATCTCAAATCCTTTTGGCTTATCAAAATTTGCAATTAAATTTTAACAATTTCTGAGTTTGCTAGTATAACACAAACCTTCCTCTTTCTTGTTCATCAGGTCCTCCAACAATTGAAATTATTGATCTGAAATCAGTAACTGCAGTATGACAAGCAAGGAGAGTTTTTCCTATTGAGACAGCAGTATAATGTAACATTTTAAAATGGAGTGTGACATATACCTTGTGTTGCAGCTTGTAGTTTGGGCCACAGTGGATCATGTTTTTCTTGTTTAGCTTGTTCTGCTAGTGTGAGATCCTGTGAACATGTAATGAAACAGAAATTAGAATCACATCGAGTTGAAACTGAGCTCATTAGACATTCATGAAAAGTTGCTATGGAAACGAGCAGATAAAGCTTCTTTTGTATGTGCGTAGTGCAAGTCAAACTGATTACCTCATATTCAGTTGATATATACAGTGTGATTACCATAGTGATTGAATCCATAGTAATGCACACTGGTGAATTTAAAACTATGAATTTATAATGAGCCCAGTTTTAACTCAAAATACTCCATTCTCTTACACTAAATTGAATTGTTTCTTTATTGTGAGTTATAAATGACACCCAGGCTAACATTGAAGATACATCAAAATTAACTCTAGTACTGAATAAAAGATAAAGGAAGATACAACAACACCTAACAAATAGCGTGATATAAATTAGTAGTATCGGGATATACTAATATCACCTAACATCAAAATTAACTCTAGTACTGAATAAAAGATAAAGGAAGATACAACAACACCTAACAAATAGCGTGATATAAATTAGTAGTATCGTGATATACTAATATCACCTAACTGTATAGCACATGACACTGAGGTTAGGCAATATTCAATATATATCACATACATTATGTAATAATCATATCACATGATTTTGGTCACCAATAATAGTGTCATGGAAAAATATTGTCTTAATGGAATTAAATAATAGTCATAATATAATATTGTATGCAGTCGATAAATACTATAACACTTAGTCTTGAGTCGTATGCTCTCAAAACAATGATTAGCATCTTTTAAAAATGACCTTTTTTTGCTATCATAGACAGTATCAATGAGTAGTTGCAATATTGTAAAACTTAATTTTCAATTTTACCGAACTCTACATGAGACAGAGTGAAACTTATTAAAGATGTCATACTGCTGAATTTAAACCATCGGAAAATAAAGACCGACCATAATTTATTCTTACCATTCATGTATCGATTCAATTGGAATAGATACTGGTTTAGCTACAACTGACATGGAATTCTTAAACATTGAAGCAATTTGAAGTGGAGATGGTGCTTCTTCTTGGCTATCATCTGGGTATATGGGACCTATTACAACAATCCCCATTTGATGAAGTTCATCTAGATTAGGTGAAGTGTTTAAAAATTATACATTAAACTACATGTATATATTACAGTATATGTATGTGACCGTGGATGTGAAAATCAGTCAAATAAGATTTTTGTCAACTGCTTATATTCAAATGCTCGTTTCTCAGCTATTTTACACAGCCAACTTACTAAACTTGGAATATAGGTAGAGCAATAGTTGCTCTTCTTGTCTACAAGATTATATTGGCCAACTATGCAAAATCACTGAATAATGAGCATTTGAATACAAGTGTTTGACAAAATTCTTATTTTACAAATGACTGATTTTTGCATCCACGGTCACATATACTAGTGATGTACTGATAAGAGACTTACCAATATTCTGATACAATAAATACTTTAGATATATACTGATAACTGATACCGATCTTATATTATATCTACCTTCTGGATTCTGATCTTTTCTATGAACATGAGCATGCATTTTCTCAATAATTATGAGTATCATGATAACGATAAATTATGTTATAATCACAAGAAGTGACATTACTAGTATAATTGTTACAGTATCAGTTACATCTTTTAGAAATAACTGATGCAGATACTAGAAATAATGGCCAATAATGACTATTACCAATCCGATCATCAGTGCATCTATATACGAGTAGAATCATATGACAAAACTATACGTTATAGTACAATTTGTGAAATCATCATGTAGGTGTTTGTCTAGTAAGGTTGGTGAAGTGGACTAATTTAAATTATGTATACTTTAATGTCATAAGTTTAATACATGATTATATCGTGACTTATACATTTGTATGTCTTATATGAAGATAGTACCTGCTATGCTTTCTGTTATTCCATCAAAAAAGACGAAAATTATAGATGGAGTGTTGAAATTATGGAGATTCTGTTTAGATGCTTGGATGTAATCATGTGCAAAGTCTGAAACTGTTTTTTCTCCAAAATTACCTTCCCCTGCACGAGTGTATATAGATAGTAAAATTACCTTCCCTTGCATGAGTGTATATAGATACTAAAATTACCTTACCCTGCACGAGTGTATATAGATAGTAAAATTACCTTACCCTGTATGAGTGTATATAGATACTAAAAATACTTTCCACTGCATGAGTGTATATAGATACTAAAATTACCTTACCCTGTATGAGTGTATATAGATAGTAAAATTACCTTACCCTGCATGAGTGTATATAGATACTAAAATTACCTTCCCCTGCATGAGTGTATATAGATACTAAAATTACCTTACCCTGTATGAGTGTATATAGATAGTAAAATTACCTTACCCTGCATGAGTGTATATAGATACTAAAATTACCTTCCCCTGCATGAGTGTATATAGATACTAAAATTACCTTCCCCTGCATGAGTGTATATAGATACTAAAAATACCTTCCCCTGCACGAGTGTATATAGATAGTAAAATTACCTTACCCTGTATGAGTGTATATAGATACTAAAATTACCTTCCCCTGCATGAGTGTATATAGATACTATAATTAAGATTGGTCATACAGTATCTGTTAATTTAGTTACTACTTGCCATTTGCAGTGCTCAAGGCAAGGGTTGGGTAATTAATTATATTTCCATATCATAAATAATTATATTGTAATCACTACCTTATTCCGAATATCAAAATATCACAAACTATAAACAGTGTATTCCCCAAGATAAATATTAAGAGTGGAGGAGTGCATCATTGTACATGACATTTGGTCAACGGTGTTTTTGTGCATAAACTCTAAAATTAAAGGTTGAGGGAGCGATACTAAAGGACGGGGGAGTGCCATGGTACCACCCTTTGGGGGAAACAGTGCTAAATATTATAATAATATATAACGGTCTCACACACTGTTGATCTTAACTGCTAGGAGGAGAAACTGTCCTGTTTGTACTTATCTCAATTAATTTGACTCAGGGAGAATGTAAAACTACAACTAATACTAATAGCTGTTGTATATAGCAGAGAAACAGTATAAAGATAATGCAGGATTCTTTAGCAACTAAGTATAATAAGTTGTTGAGGAAGTCATTATTCAGAACCTTGAAGGAGTACTTCAGTTTCTGTGCACTTAGACTGCAGTTACACTTACTTCTTCAGCTAGGTCTAGGTTTTCGAGTACTCAGAAAGGTGGAGACACTAGTGCCATCAGCAATGATTGATACATAATCATTGTAAAGCAATTATAGGGATACCTTTTTCTCAAAATATCTTGTTTACATTATTTACCTTGCCATTTCTTGTGCAGTGCTTGTCTTTTACGAGCAAATAATTTAATCCATAGACTACCTTCATTACTAATTACATCAACTACTGCAGTTTGTAATGTTCTTCCATCATTATATTTAAAGGTACTCTCCACTGCAGTCACTTTGGGTGCATATTGGCATATATGCAGTACACCTTCCAAGTGTAGTAGGTTGGTACTGTTTACATGATGTTTCTTGACTTGCATTTCACCAGCTATTAGCTAAATGTAGTATTGAATTTAAGATATTAAATCAGATACATATATCACCATAATTCATTATACTATATCTAGTGTTGAACATGAATGAGATCAGTAATGTGATCAGATTTGAGACCAGATCATCATCCAGTCCAGTACACTAGTATGCTTATTAGTGTTGAACATGAACGAGATCAGTAATATGATCAGATTTGAGACCAGATCATCATCCAGTCCAGTACACTAGTATGCTTATTAGTGTTGAACATGAACGAGATCATTAATATGATCAGATTTGAGACCAGATCATCATCCAGTCCAGTACACTAGTATGCTTATTAGTGTTGAACATGAACGAGATCAGTAATATGATCAGATTTGAGACCAGATCATCATCCAGTCCAGTACACTAGTATACCTATTAGTGTTGAACATGAATGAGATCAGTAATATGATCAGATTTGAGACCAGATCATCATCCAGTCCAGTACACTAGTATACCTATTAGTGTTGAACATGAATGAGATCAGTAATATGATCAGATTTGAGACCAGATCATCATCCAGTCCAGTACACTAGTATACTCATTAGTGTTGAACATGAACGAGATCAGTAATATGATCAGATTTGAGACCAGATTATCATCCAGTCCAGTACACTAGTATACTTACTAGTTTTGCTAAATTTCATCTTATTTGAAATTTCATCTTATTTGATTCAAGATTGCAAATACTTCAGTACACTGTATTTTTAGCTAAATCAAGAGTTGAAAATTGGAAAATTATACATAACTCTTTCAGAAAGCTAGTATTGTAGGTCAGATCCATCCCAGATCAGGGCCATGGCAGCTGTCTTGCCTAGACCAAGTTGAAAAATGAACCAATTTGATATCGAAAATGGTTTGATTACAATATCACATATACTTATATGCAAGTTGAAACACAAACTAATGCTTTATCTAATAAATCAGCTACTGATTGCATATACATGTACAAATGAGTGATAATAGATTCACAATTTGATAATACCTTATTTAACATCGTCCTTTCAGCTTTGATTTGTTTAGCAATTCTGTGAATGCCTTGAATTTTACCAGTAGATCTGAACTCTTCAGCTTTCGACAGCAAAGATTCACTAAATTTTAGCCTCTTAACAAGAGCAGAGACCTCAGATTTGGAATCACTTCCTTCTAGTGTCTTTGCTGTAGCCATGTTTACAAGCTACAAAAAGGCGGGGCTGAGTTATATCAACGAGCTCCTCCCACACTCTTGGAATTCTCGCTTCGGAATTTAGTGTTCTTTGTCTATACAAGATCAGTTCTTTTCTGAATGAATTTATAGTTAGTGGAACTGAACTGTTATATGTCATATAAGCTGTTGGATTGCTAAGTGTTCATTGATTCTCACTAATGGCCACAGTAGGAGGAGGAGGGGGTGACAATCCTCCTCCATTGAGGAGAGATGTTTCTGAAGTACATGAAGTCTCTGGTAGTTGGATGAATTTAACAGCATCTCAAGAAGAAAGAGGTGTGTGTATAAACAACCCATATGATGTTTCTTGGTATAGTTAATGTACTCCATGTAAGATTTGCATAGACAACGAACATATCTTACACACAAAAGCACACACACATACATACATATGCACTTACATATACATTTTAATTATTTATAATTATATTATAGATAGTTTATTTGGTGTGGTTCAATTATAACTTCGAAGATTAATGACCTTTTAATTTAATAATTAATTAACGTTTATGTGTGTATGTAACGAGTTGTAACATACCAGGAAACATATATGTAATGTATGTATGTATGTATGTAGGTATGTATGTATGTATGCATGTATGTATGTATGTAGGTATGTATGTATGTATGTATGTATGTATGTATGTATGTGTGTATGTATGTAGGTATGTATGTATGTATGTATGTATGTAGGTATGTATGTATGTATATATGTATGTACAGTATGTATGTATACATGTATGTATGTATGTATGTATGTATGTACATGTATGTATGCATGTATGTGTGTATGTATGTATGTATGTATGTATGTATGTATGTACATGTATGTATGCATATATGTATATATGTATGTATGTATGTATGCATGTATGTATGTACATGTATGTATGTATGTATGTATGTATGTATGTATGCATGTATGTATGTATGTATGTATGTATGTATGTATGTATGTATGTATGTATGCATATATATAAATTATATGTCATAGTCAATTATAGATTTTACAGTACAAGTTTATATAATGACCAATGTTTGTGTGGGTAATGTTTGGGTAGTTAGCTTGTATCAAGTTACAGAGGAGTAACACTATTATATAGTCATGTTGATATACAATATACAGGCTATATTTCTTATGACTTAAATCTCATTTTGTATGTGTGTATAAACTGTAAATCCCATTGTGAATATAGGATGTCACATGTCACAGTATTAATGTATGTGTGTGTGTATGTATGTTTGTATGTGTATATCTTGTGTATGGAGAAATGAATCATAGATAAGTTAAGAATATATCAGTGTTTACCTTGCTAGCTACATACCTATCTATCTATCTATTTATCTATCTACATATACCTCTATCTATTACACGTGACCTTTCACCTTTATCCTTCAACATATGAATTCCATTTTATCTTGTTATATGAATAGCATGGGAAAATTTACAAGTTATTAGTCATGAATATCATTAACCTGTTTATAAGTATTGCGTGATGAATATTGTCAGTAAATATCTCCTCATATTTATAAACATGCCTATGTTGGTACACAAGGGACTGTATTGTGTGTAACTTATTATCATTACATGTATTATTATTATTAGTATTATGATTATTATTATTATTATTATTATTATCATCATTATTATTATTATTATTATTATTATTATTATTATTCGCAGAGTCAAGATTTCCAAGAAGGGCTAAAGATATCATGTCAACACTTAAAATGAAACAAGCCATTTTATCAGGTGAGAAAATGAAACAATACTTGAGCTATTAGTGTCTGTATGTGTCTGTATATGCGTATGTGTGTGTGTATGTATACATGTATATATATATATATATATATATATATATATATATATCTGTGTGTGTCTGTGTGTGTGTGTGTGTATGTATGTATATGTCTATGTGTGTATGTATGTGTATATCTGTATGTGTCTGTATATTTATGCATATGTCTGTGTGTGTCTCTATGTGTCTCTATGTGTGTGTGTATAGTATTGGATAATGATAATCTACATATATATATAAATTTAATGTCGTTTTGCAGGTGGCCGGGATCAACAAGGTAGAGTGATCATAACCTTTCCAGCTAGACCTAAAGGAATGCAATATGATCACACACAGTTACTGCAAACTCTTCAGTACTTATCTTCGATACCCAGGTATGACTTAACACAATTTGACTACAAAGAGTTCAAACAGGAGCATATGTGACAAAACCATAAGGAATATTCAACTTTTAGAGTCACCAGTTTGTTATGATACAATAGTCATGTATTATTGAGTGAGCCCACACTAGCGAGCTAGAGCTGAAGTTTGCATCATTCTATATTAGTGTTGTTTTAGTTAACTAAACTACATACATGTACATCTGTTAGACATTGCTTCGAGGCTTCACTGTTCATAAGCTTCTGGTCTTAGTGTAATTTGAACAAGTGACGAATATGTTTGTGAGATTAGATATCACGTTTTGTTATCAGTGTGTGTTGTGTAATAACAATGTTGGTACATGTACATGTAAATGCAAGTCAGCATTGATGTTGTCATAAATGAGCGATGTTTAAAATTGAGAATGTATGTTTATCATTGCAGTCCTGAAGTATCCGAGTTAGGATTTGTAGTGATCGTTGATGGAAGGCTTTTAACATGGACAGAAATCAAATTGATATTAAGAACTGCACAAGAGGCATTACCTGGTCAAGTCCAATTGGCTTACGTCATTCAACCGACTCAGTTCATGCACAAACAACAAATGGTTATGTCTTTATCAAAGGAGAAGGACCGTCTGGAATTTGGTGTAAGTGTCAAGTGAAATGTATTCTGATATTTTAAAGAATGAGTAAGTCTTTCTCTAAGCCATTGGACTCACAGAATGCCTTATTATTTAAGCACTACACTGTAGTTCTAATCTTTATAAATATATTGTTATTTAGATTGTCAAACTTTCTTCGATGGAGAAGCTCACTAAACACTTGGATCAGAGACAGGTTACTTTTGATCTTGCAGGTCTCTTGAGTTATAATCATGATGAATGGTTGAGTCTACGTACTGTAAGTTTTAACAATACATGTTTATACACATTTTATGTTGTATAATAATGTATATAAATTCTCATAGAACACTGAAGAGCTCATTGATGTGTATCAGAGTTACATTGAGGAAACAACACAGCTGGAATTTCAGCTGAAATCTGAATCCAATTCATCACCAGAAAGACTAGTTGATATTCAATCTGACTTGAGTAGATTAGAGGCTCTTAAAACACGTATTGATACTGCCGATGTGACTGTTAGGGAATTAGGAACCTCTTTGAAGAATAGTATTGAAACTAACTCAGGATCTACTGGGTATGTTGAGATTGAGGAAGTGCAAATAAGTAATAATGATTCTAAGATAAATAAAGGCCATTCATATTCTTGCTAATAAGGGGACTAATAATTATATATAATTAAGGAAGTGGATTATTGGAGGAAGTTAGTATGATGCGAATATAGAGGTATGTAAGTGTGGTAGAACTTGTAGGAGCTCTTCAATATACCAAGGAACTGTGTATAATGACAGTTACCATTTAAACAGTTGTTGAGAATATGGCGGTTGTAGGGTAGCTAGTAGTGATGGACCGACAATTGGATCAATAATTTGTATTGGCCATTTTTATTACCAGTGGTATCAGTTATATTTGTAATTGATATCATGGTAATTGTATTCCTAATACCATATTAGGAAACACTTAGCAATCAGATACTAAAAGGTAGATGTGATATTGGATCAGTTTTCAATAGATACTTAAAGTCAATTAGAATATCATTAAAATCCACATTGCTAGATCAGATATCTTGGATTGTTTTTAAATGTTGTGACGAAATATATTTAATTGGTGATGTTACATTTCTCAGGTTGACTCCAGAGATGGTAAACTGTCTCGCTGCTGTTAATAAGGTTCTTGCTAATACCAATCAACAGCAGAGCTCTTTATTGGAATTATATCAACAACACCATAGAGTTCTTGACCAGACTCACTCACTGAAACAATTTGATTTAGGTTTTAAAAAGGTACGTACGTACTTCGTGTGTAAAAAAATTGTGTTGGGTTTCTGTACAAAATGGCTGAGTTCAAAAAGAGAGTATTCTATCGTGAATTGAACATAACTAAAACTTGTTAAGGTATTGTCACTTTAGTTAACTAAATTGTCAGTTTTAGTTAACTGAATTATAACTACACCACATGTCTTCTGTAACAACTTTAACAAACTAAAATGGAAATTGACCTGTAAAAGGAACTTTTATTAAAGATATAGTAGTAAGCTTAAGGTTAAAACTTAATAGTAATTAAATTGTAGTTACCATAACTAGAAGTGGTCTACTTCTTATCGATATTGCATAAATCATTATTCTACGTAAGTATAGGAAAGAGGAATGGAATTGGGTGGGGGGAGTGGAGGCAATGAATTACTCTGTAGACAGGAATGAGGGGGGGGGGTGGCAATGAGTTACTCTGTAGACAGGAATGGAAGGGGACTGAGTTACTCTGTAGACAGGAATGAGGGGGGATGGCACTGAGTTACTCTGTACACAGGAACGGGAGGGCACTAAGTTACTCTGTAGACAGGAATGAGGAGGGATGGCACTGAGTTACTCTGTACACAGGAACGGGAGGGCACTAAGTTACTCTGTAGACAGGAATGAGGAGGGATGGCACTGAGTTACTCTGTACACAGGAACGGGAGGGCACTGAGTTAATCTGTAGACAAGAATGGGGGAGGGGCACTGAGTTAACACCTCTACAGTCTTTGCTAATAATATTGGGGGACACGTACCCCCTGTACCTCCCTGATTCCAATGCCTATTTTCTATTTACAATCTCTTACTTCTATTTGTTATATATAACAGGTACTCCAATGGATTACCAATAAAGGGCTGGAGAAAGCTTCTCGAGTAGATATTGGTGACTCCATTTCATCTGTTTTGTCTATTCAAGATGATTTTAGGAAATTGGAAAGTAAAGTGGAGGTAAACTGTCAAATTACTTGTCCATCTGTCTGTCTGTCTGTTTGTCTGTCCATTTGTCCATCTGCATAAATACATTTAGGTCTATCTATCTGTCTGTTTTTCTGTCTGTCTATATACATGTACATAATCATCCATCTATCCATCTGCTATGAAATCATATTACATTAATTTATTCTGTAGTCAATGGCTGCTGATGTCACAGAGATAAAACGTATGGCAGATGTGATGCAAGCATCAGAACATTATGCTCACGACAAAGTTGGGGTCAAAATCCGAAAACTCGAATCCAAATATTCGAAATTCAAAGCAGTATTTGAGCAACGAAAGAAGATAGTATCTAGTTCAGTTGTAATGTACAAAGGAATTAGTGAGGTGGGTTACCCTGTAATTAATTAATTAATTAATTAATTAATTCCATAGATATTTGTTATCATGTTGGCAGATTAAAATTTGTGACATTTATTGAGCTTCAATAACACGATAAAAAATTCTTATGAACAGAACGTTTCGATATCTGAAGAAGACCTTCAAGTTGAAATGTTCTGACATCTCACAACTTTTAATTAACATTTTTTGTACAAGTCATTTCATTGGTCATTGAGTAATGATGTTATTACGTTTGAGGGAATTATTTAAGATCACCGCACAGCTTGTTAATAAATTTCTAGTTTTATCATACTGACGTCATTTTCACAATGTGTTATCCACTGGATTAGTTTTATCATAATGACGTCATTTTCACAATGTGTTATCTACTGGATGTAGTGATTAATGTTACTATCATTATCACAAAGGTGTCATGTTAATGTGTTATCCACTGGATTAGTTTTATCATAATGACGTCATTTGCACAATGTGTTATCCACTGGATGTAGTGATTAATGTTACTATCATTATCACAAAGGTGTCATGTTAATGTGTTATTCACTGCATTAGTTTTATCATAATGACGTCATTTTCACAATGTGTTATCTACTGGATGTAGTGATTAATGTTACTATCATTATCACAAAGGTGTCATGTTAATGTGTTATTCACTGCATTAGTTTTATCACAATGACGTCATTTTCACAATGTGCTATCCACTGGATGTAGTGATTAATGTTACTATCATTATCAGAATGGCGTCAGCTCCGTGTTGAGTTAACAAATTATGTTAATATTTTTATCACAGTGGCGTCAACTCCATGATGATTTAACAACAGAATGGGGACGTACTAACATCTTGAGAGATGCAGATAGTGCACAAGAATTGTTAGATACTCTAGAGACGCAACAACAGCAACTTCGTGACACTGTACAAAGTGTTTTGTCATATGGTCAGGATCTAGTGAAGTTACTGAAACAGACAGACACTCCTCCAGGTAATGAATTTGATTTGATGTAAACTAAATTAAAGAGTATTCCGACAGTCATGGTAATGATGTGTCAGTGCTATAAAAGTATTTACCTTTTAATGTATTATCGTATATTGTATTGTAATGTCTCATTGATTCAGTTAATGAAGTAAAAGACTGAGTTCATGTTTTAGTCTTTTTTTTGGCAAAGAAAATCATTTCATCATTAACAATTGTTAATAATTATTTATTTATCTCTCTCTAGGTGATGCTGACTTTCGTAAATCATTACGATACATTTCACGAGTTACCGAGGAAGTCACAGAGAAATCTAGAAAAACTCAAGAAGTGGCATCTGCTAGACGAGCAAGACTTGATCAATATTCACAATTACTAGTATGTGAGAGAGATGCACAAGAGGTAGGTATATGTTACCATGGTAATATCAACTGCAATGGGAATTCTCTATGTATAATATACTTTTTTCAGGGTATCAAGAATCTTCACATCATTTTATCCACACTTGAAAATAGCCATGGTGGAATTGGAACAACCATTGAAGCTGTTGTCTCTCTTTCAGCTGAAATAGAACAATACAAAGATGACACAAAGGTAACGAAAAGGTTTTTTGATATCTCCATCATTACACATCACTCATGATACTGTTATCTGTTTAATAGAGGAATCATGAATATTCAGAGCAGCTGTTGTTAGCTGCTCTTTTACATAGAGAGACTTTGGGAGATAAACAAGTCAATCAAAAACTTCAAGCTGAACTCAACAGCATTGCCACAAGAATATATGACATCATCAATGAGTCCAAGCATCGATTAGATTTAGCAAAAAGATTATACTCAGTCTATGAGCCAACTCAAGCTATAATTCAACAGTGGCTGGAAACATCGCCTGGTTTGTCTAAATCTACCGTAGTTACTGCTTTACTCAAGGAAATGAAAGAGAGAGAAAATGATGTTGTTTCTTCATTGACATTTTGCAAAGGTAGTGTTATTACGATATTATGATATAAAGAATTGGCTTTAATGTGTAGTTCTTGTTATCACAGATGCTGCTGTTGAACTTCTAAAGAGAATGGAACAGCCTATTTCTGGGTTCTCAGGGTCTCCAACTATAAACGAATCCACTGAAAAATCTATTAATCATTTGGAAAGCCTTTTGCAGTCACTCGAAGAACAACGAAATACTATTCAGAGTGCATTTGAGGAGAAGAGGAAAGCTCTTGAAATTGAAGAAAGACTAATTGCTATAGAACAAGCTGCAGAAGATGTAAGTGGATATTAATGTGTCAAGTCATGTACAGCTAAACAGTGTTACTTACATTACATCTCATACATACCCAAATTACAGAGTTTCCTGTACTGTATTCATCGTCATTATTATTATTACTATTATTATTATTATTATTATTATTATTATTATTATTATTATTCCATTCAGATCCTCATTTGGCTTCGTGAACATGGACTCTCTCTCTTCTCTGGTTTCCTATCTCTTGGTTTCACATTGGGAACTGTTCAAGATCAGTGGACGGGGTTCTTGTCTTTTAGAGACACTTGTCAGGTGATTTCCAGACTCAAATATTTATTTGAATTTTTAAAGATATTATAGCAGAAATGTTGAAACTTACTTACTTGGGTTTCATCTGTAATTTATTGATACAGTCTCTGTCAAAACAAGTTGTAGAACTTGAAGACCGTTTGAAAAGGGAATCCTCTGGAACTAACGGAGGAACATTAAATAGAGTTACGAAAAGAGTGAATGATCTGGAAAGAGTGTGGAAACGATTTCTGTTAAGAGTGGAGAACAGAGAGAAAGTTCTCTCATCACTTTATCAATTTCTATCAGAAGCAATGAATGTATGATAACCAAACCTACCTGACTCCCTCTCTCTCTTTCCCTCTCTCTCTTTCTCTCTCTCTCTCTCTCTCTCTCTCGTTTTCTGTGTATTCATGTAATGTACAATATATGTTTTGTTTGTTTCTGAGCTAACAACTGTTTAAACTGCACATGGCCATGGGCCATTGCAGGGTTGTTAGCTCTTTTTCAGCAAGTCTTGCTGATGTTCTCTCTGTCTCTCCCTCCCTTCCTCCATTTCTCACTTTCTTGTTTCTTTCTTCCCTCTCACTCCATCTCTCTCTTGAATTTTCTAGCTTGCTTCAGTTATGTCAGAATCTCTTAAATCCTCTGGAAGCAATAGCCAGAAAGACTCTTTAGAGTCCACATATCAATCTACTATGTCCGAGGGTGATACTCTTATAGAACTGTTACGATACTCACCTGATGGGTCTCAGGATTCATATATTGCTGATAGAATCGCTGAAAGACTTGAGCAGTTGTCAGAATTACATAACCAGCTGATTCCATTTATCAATGGCGATAAATCCAATAACAACAAGAAAGAAGTAGAAGAAAATGAAAAGCAAAGAAAACAAACGTCTTTCGCAGCTGGGATAAAAACAATACCAGAGAAAGTCAAGGTGGCATCAACATTGGATACATCAATACCTATGACAGAAAAACAAGAGAGAAGTATCTCTTCAACATTAAGTTCTTCCACAGAGCAAGTATCAATCGATAGAGCTGTGAAAAGAGAGGTATATGTAACATCAGAGACGAAAGAAGGAAGAGATGTACACACTAAATCGGAAAATGACAGCTTTAAACAAGTAGAAGAGAGAACAGACAAGGTTAGTGTATTATTTTATGTTGTATAATTATTATGGGTCTAATATTTTAGCTTTTACAGGCTTTTTTTCACGATATTAGTCAGTTTGTTAAGTCACATAACACAATTCCTACAAGTGTGGAACAGGTTGACCAAGAAAGAAGACAACATGAAGAATTTCTGGAACAGAAGAGGAGAACATGTGACGAGTTGAACACATTAGCTTCTACTCTAAAATCATTTGTAGCTCCAAGTCTGAAAAACAAAGCTCAGTATTTGGTAGACAAAATAGAAGGAAGAATGATGGACCGTTCTTCACTTCTTGAGAGACGGATTACTGCAATGAAGCTGTTTACTGCTCTTTGCCATACAAAAGAGAAAGTAAGTTTGATGGATTGTGAAGTGTGTGTGTTATATTTCATTTACGTAGTGTGAGAATGCGAGGAGAGAGATTGAAGTGTGTGTGTTATATTTCATTTACGTAGTGTGAGAATGCAAGGAGAGAGATTGATACAGTCCTTTCCATTCCATTGGATCAAGATGTGTCCGCACAGCAGGAACCTGGTTTTTTAAATAAATGTGATGCTGTGATTCTAGAGGTCGATTCCTTAACTCAACAATGTGGTGACAAAACACGTGAGTTTACTGGTATCAGTTCTGAGCTTGAGATGAGTGGAGCTGATGCTCGAAGGATAGCAAGACAAATACGCAGAGAAATGGAGAATGCTTATGATCAATTGTATCGCCAGTGGCAGAAAAGAAAATCAGATCTAGTAGTTGTTGCTAAGAAAGAGAAGCTGCATACGGACTTAGAGAAGGTATTGTACATTATATTGAGGTCCATAAGTTTAGTGAGTTTGAGAGCCACTGAATAATTAATAAGTATCGAGTTACTTTAGTTAATTAAATAAGTATGTCAGTAATACTATTTAGTTAGTTGTAGTTATAGTTCTGAGTTGTGTTATATCACAATTTAACCCAATAACAGTGTTTTATTGTGGCTTTGTTATACTGTACTAACTACATGTATAACCTTACACTAGATATTGTCTTGGATTAATGAGATTGGAATGCCATTTGTCGATTCAACTAAATTTGGAAACTCATCTGAGGAGTGTCAAACCCTTTTGAGAGAAACTGAACAGCTTACACAGAAATCAAAAGTGAGGTTTTTATGCTCTTTAAACGACTACCTTAAACTGACTAGTTTGTGGGTACTAATGTTAGAATGTTTTAAGAAATCAATCATACCTACATGTACTACATAAACTGTAATTAATTTATTAAGTGATGTTTAGACTGCAGGTTTAAAGATAGTTAACAGTTTAGGGGAAAGGACCACCCCTTCGGCTATGTGCATGCATGTACACAGGATCAAGCAACTGCCTTGTGCTAGTAAAGATGTGGCTAGGGGTTCTCTAAAACATGCTCTACTGGTTTACATACTAGTCAATGACATAGGGAAGTGGCCCTTGCAATATTATCAGCCTCTTTTCTGGCTATGTGTTGTAACCAGACAACTCAACTTAGCTTTTTATATTTATATATCCGATCCCCCAAATGGTTAACCCTTATTAGATATAGATATTAATTTTAACTCTTGATTTCTACATGTATTTCCTTGAAATTATATTAGCGATGTATGTATGATTTCGTGTACTCTTTTTTGTACTCCACATCAATGCCAAGGCTATAGTTCATGGGTATTGTGTCACTTCCTAGTTCCATTCAGGTGCTCCTGATGTCAAATATCTGACAGACACCTAATATATGATATCATGTTAAGTTTTGTAGCTATATAAGAACTGTTGATAAATAGTGTATATGTGTGTGATATTTTGAAGATGTACAGTATATGTCAATAAAATGTCACCATACAGTAACAGTAATTATCTTAGTTCTACTGTCAGTATAGTGTAGTAATTACTGTCTCACTACTGTAGTGTTGAGTTGACAAGTATACCAATTACTGTCAAAACTACTGTTGAACTATTGTAGTATGAAATGAAACTACTGAGTAATTACTGTACTGTATGGTGATCGACTTTTTATTGACATATACTTCATTAATTGTGGAAATCAAGAGTAAAGTGTTACAGATATTTATTATAATATTCGTAGATTCGGGTTTATTGAGTTTTAATAACAAGATAATTAAACTCTGAAAAACCGGATGTTTCAACTTCAAGGTCTTCTTACAGGTGAAGAAGACTTTCTGTGAAAACGTTCTGTTATTCACAATTATTGTATCTTGTTATAAAAGCTCAACAAACCTCCCAACTTGAGTATTACCGCCAAATTGAGTACAGCATGTGTAAATGTACTCACGAACAATATGTACTACCAACTAAGCCTTGATTACTTTATTTTTTTAACAGCTCATAGCTGAAAATATGAAATCAAGCATTGCAACATCAAAATCCCTTGAGACATCAAAAATGGGTGTCGTTACTCCACTTCAAAAACTATCCAAACAGTTAGAATCTACTTTCGAACAGTATGAAGAAAAGTTGGTAAAAAGGCAGTCAACTCTACATGTTGCTGTCAAGTTCTTTTCTGCAGCTGAAATGTTAATTAACGAACTGGAGCTGGCTCTGAGTGTATCTGTCGGTTTAACACAATCTGTTAATCCCATCGTTGTGGATAAAACATTTTTGGTACTGCGAACCCAAGCAAAGGAGGTTTATGAAATTTTACAAGTACCAAGAGATGAAGATGCACAGCAAACAGTCGAGAGTGTAAATAAATTATTGAAAGTGATTGAGAAAATGCTGAGTAAATATTTGTTAGTTTGTTCTCATGATTCCAAAGATTACGGTACTGTTTTAGCACAACTAGATGATCTTTTAACGGAGATTGAAACCGACGTACAGCTGGAAAAAGATATTGCAACCAGCAAACCTAAACAAGAAGTACTTAAAATTGACTCGCAAAAATCTGATGTAAAAACTACAGATTCTCAAAACCCCTCGTCAACAGAAAGCATACCCATCAATAAATCAACTAAGCTTAAAACTCAAGACTTTGGAAAGTCTGTTTTCCGAAGAGGTACTGTAAAGGATTTGAAAAAGCTATTTGAATCTGAAGATGAAACATCAGCAAAGACACAAAGATCGGTACCAGAAAGAAATTCAAACACACACACATTCAGACATCATGTAACTGCAACTAGCACTGTCATCTCACCTGCCTTGAAGATCACCTCCACTAGCACACAGTCTATTCATAACAGTACTGAAGATACTGCTATAAGGAAAATAGATACTAATCCTGTATTAGATGTAGATGTTGACACACTTTTGTCTACTCCTCCTCTACCAATAGAGAAGCAAATCTCCACACCTTCGTCTTCTCCCCTACCAATAGAGAAGCAAATCTCCATACCCTCGTCTACTCCTCCTCTACCAATAGAGAAGCAAATCTCCACACCTTCGTCTACTCCACCCCTACCAATAGAGAAGCAAATCTCCACACCTTCGTCTTCTCCCCTACCAATAGAGAAGCAAATCTCCACACCTTTGTCTACTCCTCCCCTACCAATAGAGAAGCAAATCTCCACACCTTTGTCTACTCCTCCTATTCCTCCCCCACCAATAGAGGAACAGGTTCCCATTAGACCACCTCTACCCATCGAATCTGAAAGTGATAGTCTCCCTCCTACTCCCCCTCCTCCTCTGATAATACCAGTGAGACCACAACTTCCGATAGACACACCCACATCCTCTTTTGTCACTGATGAAAGTTGTGATGACATAAGAAGCAGTGATCTGTCCAATTCTCAACCTGATATAAAAAGTCAGTCCGATTCTCAACCTGATGTAAAAAGTCAGTCTGATTCTCAACCTGATGTAAAAAGTCAGTCTGATTCTCAACCTGATGTAAAAAGTCAGTCTGATTCTCAATCTGATGTAAAAAGTCAGTCCGATTTTCAATCTGATATAAAAAGTCAGTCTGATTCTCAAGTTGATCTATATAGTCACACAAGTTCACCATTGCCTATGAGTTCAACTGGAGAGAGTGAGTTTGAAGTAGAATTAAACAAAAGTGAAGACTCGGCTGAAGACACACCAAGATCAATCACTCCAAATATAGGTGAAATGACACCCTACATCTTTAATGGTCAACAAAGTCCTGTTCCTCCTACGATTCAACCTCTATCCAAGAGTTTGGAAAACATCAGTTCACAAGTTCCTGGATATAATGATTATTTGGACAGTTCATTGGTGTATAGTACTGATGAGTTTGTACGTAATGGAGAGATAGAACCTGACAATTACAAACGCCAATTACATTCACATGTATATGATGAAACTGTATACCTAAGAGATCTTTCTCCTGTCTTTGAAGAAGTGGATGAAGAGGAACATGGAGATCGTCCAGATATTGGACTCTCACATTTGGCGAAACGACAGAAACAGTTTAGCAATGACAAAAAAGCTCAATTGGTTCGTGAACAGCAACAGAGCTTGGCATCAATGAAGTGAGTGATTTAAAATTTTTTAGAAGCTCCGTACAATGTTCCTATGCTAATATCACCATTTTCTGTAATTTATTTCCCTGGTTGTAACATATTAAAAAAAATAAAGTTTAACAAGAATTTTTAATAAGTAAGAAGGGTGGATAATCAAAATGAGTACTATAATAGGCTATTGTGTTTCAGGCATGAGCAACTGTATGATGACACCACAAAGCAATCATAGGGATACTTTTTTCCTCTATATATCCATTAGGTCTATTATCGCTGATTTCTATAAAGATGAAGTCAGATACACTGAAAAGCTCTCAAATCTTATGAAGGTAAAGTACTAGTATACAATGCATATGGAGTTTTAATTACTCGTTTTACAGGTTTATTCTCCCATTTTACATCACACTGGAATATTCAAAGCTGTTTTTCCTATTGCAGACTTTCAACCGTAAGATACATTAATGATCAAGATTGTGATAATAATATTGATTTCCATTGTAGACAATTTCTAAAACAATTGAGTGAATCATTGTCCAGTATCACTGATATTTGTTCTTGTTTTCAGCAAAATGTGAGTATCACAAAAAGTATCATCTATTTTAAAATAGACACTGTTTTAGCTGTTTACTGGTTATAGTATATACCTATAATTACTAAAACGTGTATGTTCATAACCAGCGTTTTTGATATGTTTGAACTCATGGGCCAAATTGGCTCAACAATGGTTAGTGTGTGTGCCATTGGGAATACATCTTGAGTCAATTAACAAACAGTTAATGCTGTTAGTGACAATATAATCATAATTAACTGTGCCATCTGGCTACATAAATCACAATGTTACTTCTATTTTAATAGATTGAATTTTTTAAATTATATTTTCCATTTGTGATGAGTTACGATAATGGACTTCAAATAATATCTCAATGTGACTCAAATGAATTGGCAACACTGACTGCAGTAGAGGACAAAAGTAACGGAGAACTGATTGTAGAATATACAGCTCCGTATCAACGGCTTGAAATCTACTGTAGTTTCTTTCAGGTAAATATATTAAATGTCATTTATATTCACTTTGACCTGGAAAAAATCTTTATAATGTACATGTAGTTTGGAATGACCAACAATCTTTTACCTTCACCATTTTCATATAATTATCCCTCCCATTCTTTTTTTTGTGTATGTCAAATTTCAATTGATTACTTCATTATTAAGTTACAGTATAATCATGTATTAACCTTATGATATTAAATTATACACTATAGTACATATAAGTTATTGAGTTATAATATAATCATGTATTAACCTTATGACATTAAACTATACACTATAGTACATAAAGTCATCACATCCTAATTTTGAGGTCATCATGTGAATTGACCTTACGATATTTATTTATTTTAATTAGCAACTGCTTCGTTCTGCTTCCAAAGAAGACTTGATGAATCTTGCTGCTTTGTCAGTGAGTAAATTGTTCTTTCTCTTGTAATACTATCTCACATCACTATTTTCCTTCGAATTATAGGAAACTTTAGAGTCCCTACTCGATCTACTAAGACAGTTAGCGGTGGAGCTAGCAACTACTAAACTACAAGGCTGTCCTGTAAGTCACTCTGTATGATAATATTATTATTTATCAAATTCTAATTATAGTTTCAAGTTGCAGCTTCTGAAATTATTGCCATGAATCCTTTCTTGGTCCATCTTGATAACAAAGTTAAAGATGTGTGTTTGTACACTGTCTTTCTTCATCCACAATATCTTATAATTACTGAGAGACACCTTGATGAACCTAAAGAACATACACAATATTCCTATATTATGCATATACCTGTAAGTATTGCTGTATAGAATGGAAGATATTAACAGATAGATAGGATGGATGGATGGATGGATGGATGGATGGATGGACATTAGGATGGACGGGTGGATGGATGGATGGACTAATGGACGGACTAATGGACGGACGGACGGACAGACAGATGGATGAGTGGATGGATATATACATTATATGTATGGGGATGGATGGATGGATGAATGGATGGATTGATGGATAGATGGACAGACGGACAGATGGATGAGTGGATGGATATATACATTATATATATGGGGATGGATGGATAGATGGATGGATGGACTAATGGACGGACGGATGGACAGATGGATGAGTGGATGGATATATACATTATATGTATAGGGATGGATGTTTAATACCTTAATATACACATTTCTTTGTTAAACAGATATCTGGTATGTTACTTATTGAGAATTATCATGGCATCGCTGATTGTTTTGCAGTGTGTGAGCAAGGACAAACTACCTCTGGTAATATGGTTGTATTCAGAGTAAGTAAAGAACACACAACAAACAGACAATCAGACAATCAGACATTACATAACCAGATAGACCTAGTCTAAAAGGTTTTATGAGTCAGTACTCAAATCTACGACACCATCAAATGAAACTTAAAACTAGTGGTGTGGAAACAGCCAGTCATACAGGACATTGTCCAATAAATGTAATGTAAGTGTGTGAGCAAGGACAGACTACCTCTGGTAATATGGTTGTATTCAGAGTAAGTAAAGAACACACAACAAACAGACAATCAGACAATCAGACATTACATAACCAGATAGACCTAGTCTAAAAGGTTTTATGAGTCAGTACTCAAATCTACGACACCATCAAATGAAACTTAAAACTAGTGGTGTGGAAACAGCCAGTCATACAGGACATTGTCCAATAAATGTAATGTAAGTGTGTGAGCAAGGACAAACTACCTCTGGTAATATGGTTGTATTCAGAGTAAGTAAAGAACACACAACAAACAGACAATCAGACAATCAGACAATCAAACATTACATAACTGAATACTCTAAAAGGTTTTATGAGTCAGTACTCAAATCTACGACACCATCAAATGAAACTTAAAACTAGTTATAACTAGTGGTGTGGAAACAGCCAGTCATACAGGACATTGTCCAATGAATGTCCAGTAAATTGACACTGAACTGTATATGGGGAGCAGGACAAGAGTGGTGAAAATAGGTCAAAATGTATGGTAGTTGGATCAATGTTTTCCACACCCATCATATAACATAAACTGATTAAATTCATAGATTAGTATGAGAATTACTGAACTCTTGTGGTATCTATCATTTATACACAATTTAGCGTATTTTATATAGAGGAGTTTATTTAGGAATAACCCTCCTAACGGTGTTAACTTGGCGACGAAGTCACACAGAAAGACAGACACTCTCCTTTCAGGAAACAACACGACCGCAGCTGGACTTGAACCACAGACCCTTAGATCAGGAGGCTCAAGCTCCAACCACTAAGCCATGCTGCCTCCTTAAAAAAAGAGTGCCCATCAAACTGGGACTATTTGATGGGAATGACTAACCACAACTTATATACACAAGTGTGTATATATGGGACCGTACCGTATTTTAGATAATTATTATACCTTCTAAACAAAGTGCTGGCTGTGTTGTAAAATAAGCACTAATTTTATTAATTGTGATTTGATAAGGACTTGAAGCTTGAGATAATTCATTTTTATTTCTTTTATTTCTTTTTATTTTCAAGTCATGTGAAGATATATCGGTAAAAGATTATTGGGTGATGCAATTGAAAAGTATAATGGAAAAAGAAATTGAATCTCTCACACGTTAGTTCATTAGCTATTGAGATAATCTTTGTATACACATACATGTACATGTACATCACAGACACAGAGACACACAGACACATGGACACACAGACACACACATGGACACAGACACAGACACATGTGAACATGGACGCAGACAGACACAGACACAGACAGACACATGGACACAGACACACACAGACATGGACACACACGCACCCAATTATACTCATTAATCTTCATCATCAGCTCGAGAGACTCTTAAACCAGAACAAGTAGAAGAGTTAGGCCCCTTGATTCCTAAACATCCTCCACCTCGTACAGGTCTAAGTAAGAGACTGGAACCACTTCGACGCAAGAGATCTTTCAAAAGTACTTGTAATATTTATTTATTCACACGTATAAAAAAATATCCTTTGTTTGGGTAAAAATAGGTATCAATAATAATTAGGTTTTATCACCAATGTTTTCATTAGATACCTTAGACTTTATCAGGGTAATGAATAAATGTATGGCTTATATTATTTATCATGAGAGGGGTGAGCCTGTACAAACAAGAATTAAATAGGACAATACAGTAACTGTCTGTCAAAGTGGCATCCAAGCAAGCGAGATCACCGAGCATACATAGACTCGGCTAGAGTGGGTCTTGCTCAGGCTCGCCCCAATTATTTTATGCACATATACATTTATTTATCATTGTTATAATTTACTAATAGGAATACTGCAAAACTATTCTAATGATTCTATTGATGGATGTGAGGTTTGTAATATTATTAGTACATATGTTAACTTGATTACTCTTAATGATGCAGTATTTTATAATCATTCACATGGTTACCTGTTGTATTACATGTATGTATAGTATGTGCATGTGTAATACATGTAGTTATAATATTTTCCTGAATTGAATGCTTAATGTTTGATACACAAGATCAATGCAATAACTTTTACCGTTCAGTCCTAATCCAGTGGATGGTAGGTTCGCACCATTGGCCATTTGTCCAAGTGCAAATACTAATTGTTCGAATCGACCGTTCCTCTTGTATTGAGATGATTTACTATTGCAACGACCATCTCATCAGTAGGGTAAAACTAACCTGTCCCATGAAGGTTACGCAATGCATGAAGGGATGTACTTGTACAAGTATGTAAAACCCGAGTGCTGCATGATTTATTGATGATCGTATCAGCTTCACAGTTAAATACAAACTATCACTGTTCTTGAAGCAACATTGTAGAGATGACCAGTGTGAGCAGTAACCAACTTATTGAATGTGGCCTGCACAGGACCATCGCCATCAGGGCACAGTATGTATACATGCACTATAAGTGTGTTATACGTTATTTAAAGTTTTGCAAGACCATTAGACTTAGAGATCTGATTGGCCATAGATCACATGATCAGCAATAAATTGCAGTTTTGTATGTATATTTTATAACATATTTTTTTGTTGTAATACTGCAGCCTTCTGATTCACCAACTCTTCCAAATGTATATCGTGTTGTAATGGATCCTCGTACTGCAGGAGTGACTTTTAACGACTATTTAGATGTTAAAGAGAATGATTTAGTTGAAGTACTAGAAAAGGAAGGTGTTAACTACTTGGTATCTACAATACCTTCCGATTCATCTGAAGATGAAGAAGGTTATGTCCCTTCCTGTTGTCTGGAACCTTTAATGTATTCAGACTCTCTAAATCACAATGCTAACAACAATGGCAAAAAACTAGATGTATCTACTAACGTGAATCCAGCTGTAACCAGTTTGCAATACCAGTCTGACGAGTTTCATAATGGAGTATCCTCCACACAGCAGAATATCACTTCAGAATCTTATGATGATATGCCATCTGAAGCTCTACAGCAAGACTGGGCGATATTTTGTATGAGAACTGGGTCTTACGAAGCTTTTCCAGATTGTAAATCGGAAGATGAACTGTTGTATGCAAAAATGGAAAGATTAGCAAAATACCATTCTGACCAGTCCCATCTACTTATGTTGTCTGAGACTCAGACTCCTGGATATGGGAATGAGGACACTGAGAAGTAAGTGGAGTATAATATTATAAGTGGATGTGATGAACTATTGTTCTTATTTGCATAATAATTAGTGATGCACCCACAAGAGATTTTACCGATATTCCGATAAACCGCTAATTGCTTTAGATATGTGTCGATAACCGATTCTGATCAGATATTATATCTATAGTGTACCTCCTGGTTTCTGATTATTTCGATGAAAATCAGCATTTTCTCAATAATTTTGAGTATCATACAAGCAATTAATGATGCTATAATCACAAGAAATGACATTATCGGTGCACTTTTTACAGTATCAGTTACATCTGCCAGAAATAATCGACACCAATACTGATCAATACCGATCAAGCTATTTTTGTGTTATAAATAAACAAATTGTTTATCATCTGAACTGTTAAGTGTATTCCTTATGAAGTGATAAATATGAACAGTCTCCTCATATCATTTAGGTCTGATACGATGTTGGAATCATCAAGAAAGTTGCTATATAAAGCAGAATTTCTGGAAGATGGGGGGGACCAGGAAACTCCAACCCATGCACAGCTTAATGGAGTAAGTTTGATTGTTAGATTACATGTACTCTCTGGAGTGCAGAGTGTTGTGGGTTCAAATCCCACCTGAGGCAACTCATTTTCATTTTTTCATTTGCCTCAGGTGTCTTTCTTTCTTTCTTTCTTTCTTTCCATCTCAAGTGTTATCATGTACTTTACTATTATTTACAAGATTGGGATGGTGCATTAGCAGCTAAATTAAACACCACTTCCACATAACAAGTTACGTTACTAATAACATAACTAGAGTGAAACTAAAACACAAAGTACCTTTACTACTTCTGTAGTTATGTTAGTAACTTAGTATGTGGAAGTGGTATCTAATTTGGTTGCTAATGTATCATCAAAATTTTGTTTCTGTGCTTTTTTGGTTTTGATATCCCCATATCTTCTTTTAATAAACAGTCCATTTTTAGCAAATGTGATAACATTATTAACACCTATTGGTTACTATAAATAGTATCAGTAATATCAATTATAACTCTGTTACTATAATTAGATATGATCACAAGTATTAACACCTATTGGTTACTATAAATAGTATCACTAATATTATTTACTAATTATAACTCTGTTACTATAATTAGATATACTGTAAGTATAACCCTGTTATTAATATAACTATAACAACTTTTTAAATTTTATAAACAAAACTGACTATTACAATTATTATATACATAATTATAAGTAAAAGAGGTTTGTATTGTAAATATCTAGTCTTACTAAATGCTAAGAATTAATGAGATGTATATACATGTACATGTATAATATAGTATTCTCTGTATCGCTACACTGCAACAAAAACGTAATTACTACAATAAGAAACAGTTGTGAATTTTTCACTCTATTTAGAAACAAGATGTAATTATAATGATATTCATTGACAGGTAAACTATGCAGTAGTCTGCTGTTGTGTGGTTCATTGTTTTATTTAATCATATCTCTTTAGAGGTTGATAAACACTAAGCACTCTGTCATTAGGAATAGCATAAACGTTACCATCGATGATTTTTGTTGGTGGATCCAAACTTTTGAAACTATTGAAGCTGGATTCATAAAAGCTGCTCATTTCAACATATTCACTGTCTTCTTGTTTATCTTCATCATCTTTTTTGTTTTTTTTCTGCTTGTTTTCTTGAATATCCATAATTTCGTTTGAATGCACGGAACCTTTTGATGTAATTTGTACTGGAGCTGTTTCTTCTGTTGTCTCAATTGATATCTGAGGATTTCTGATCTCTATAATTGACTGTTTATAATATTTGGTAGAAGGCTCTGTGGATTTTAAAACAAGAATTTAAGTATTTAATTTAGTTAACACACAAATGTAATGAAAGTGGGCAGGAGTGGCTTAGTTACTACACATGACCAAGAGCAGACTCCATGTCCATTCACCACTCAGTACTGTAATGCTGATTTACAGTAGTGTAATACTGATTACCAACCACTCAGTACTGTAATACCAACCACTCAGTACTGTAATGCTGATTACCAACCACTCAGTACTGTAATGCTGATTACCAACCACTCAGTACTGTAATGCTGATTACCAACCACTCAGTACTGTAATGCTGATTACCATCCACTCAGTACTGTAATGTTGATTACCATCCACTCAGTACTGTAATGCTGATTACCAACCACTCAGTACTGTAATGCTGATTACCAACCACTCAGTACTGTAATGCTGATTACCATCCACTCAGTACTGTAATGCTGATTACCATCCACTCAGTACTGTAATGCCGATTACCAACCACTCAGTACTGTAATGCTGATTACCAACCACTCAGTACTGTAATGCTGATTACCAACCACTCAGTACTGTAATGCTAATTTACCAATCCAATACTCTAAGATAGATTTACTAAATGTAGGGGTTTAACAATACATTATATTTGTTTTGTTAGGACAGTTAATTTTTCATCATTGAGGCCATAAAACAACAAAGTCAATTTATACTTGTATTGGTAATGCTGTCGTTGACTAAGGCTCATGTAATTAGAGAGAGAGAAAGAGAGACAGACCGAGAGACAGAGAGAGAGAGATAGTTAGATAGATAGATAGAGACAGACAGACAGACAGACAGAGAGAGGGACATGCAGAGAGATGTTATTTATATACTAACTTTGGGTGATACCTATCTTCATTTTCTTTCTTACTCGTAACCACATGAAGAGAAACATCACTGTGGAGATAATCAATATCAGTATAGTTATTACTCCAAAACTAGACACAGCTACAAAGGCATTTCTCCATTCAGCAGTATCATTGTCACAGCTTTGCGTTTCCAAAGGAGAAACAGAAGATGAAGATGTAGCTAAGATGTCTATACTCGAAGAAGTAGTAGTTGCTGTTATAAAAGTGATGCTTTCATCATCTATGGGGGATACGGCTAAGATGTCTGCGCTTGGGGAAGTAGTAGTCATTGTTATACAAACGATGTTTTGATTGTCTATGGGAACGTCATGACATGGCATCATCTGATTGTAATTTTCTTTTTCATATATTGTTAAAATATTTGATCGTGATATTGTTTCATTAGTCACTAAGTCAATGACTTCACACCAATGGTTTCCGGTCAAGTTTACAAGCTCGGTAATCTCTAATGATGGATAGTCACAGCTCATAATTATTGTGTTAGATGGTTGAACTGATATGTTACCATCGGTATTGTTATGCAACCATTGTAATTTATAGTAGTTTTCTTTGTTAATCCCTCCACATACAAGCATGGGTCTCCATAGTGATGTGTTATCATATGGATTGCAGCTTAATTCAGTTGGAGGTTGATGTGAGAATTGAAACACACCTAATAAAAAAAAATTCATAACTTGATACTGCTAGAATGGGTGTCTGTCTGACACTAATATTTAATAGAGCTATCACCATCCATACATGTTGTAAGTAATACTTTAAATGCAGCAAAAATGAACTGCTATATTGTTGCAATTTGGCTTTGCTTATGGTACCTTCAGATTTGGCAGTTAGAATAGTAAATTAATAATAGATAAATCAATACTATCCTATAATGTGTTCTATGTTAAATAGAAAATTGTTTTATGGGTTTAACAGGACACAAGAGTATTACGTACATTACATACAATGGTAGTTATAATAGACTTACCTCCTGTGATATCCACGGAAAGTAACAGACAAGCAGATGATATACAAGCAAAGATCTTCATGACCATACTTGCCTGCATTAATCAACTGGAAGTTAATAATTCTTCCGAAAACTTTGTAAGTACATACGTAACTATTGATTTCTCACCCACTAATACCTAACCAATATACGAGTTTGAATTATAAAAAGTAAACACGATTTAATATAAATTGTTACTCCCACTGGAGCTATATTGAAATAAAACTTGATACAAAAGTTTTGAATTGTTAATTAATATTTTTATATTCTTTCAATGGTAGTTGTCATATCAGATGTACTATATTGAATGACGAAATTGATAATATATTAATAACAATATTATTCATTTTCACTTCTCTAACACTTCAGTCATCTATGGTTTCATAATCATCATAAACATTTTCATTATTATTTATGGTATTCCTGCTATTGTAAATAGTCATATAATCAGCAGTGATTGTGGTTAGACTCTGATAACAATGTATGTGGTCATACAGTGAATTTTCATCAACGTTATGGTAGAGTTCTGGACATGTCGCTGAAGGTCTTTTTTTGGCATGTATTTGAATGGGATCAATGTATTCCGGCTCGTAAAGTTCTAGAAATGAGACCCTAGAAGGTCTTTTGTCCGTGTGTATTTGAATGGGATCTATGTATTCCGGCTCGTAAAGTTCTGGACATGTGACTGTGGAGACCCTAGGGGGTCTTTTGTTGGCATGTATTGGAACGGGATTTATACCTTCTGGCTCTGTTGATATATACAAAGGATTAGAGAATGGATTGTTTGTGGATTCAGTTTGAACACGTCCTGTAAATGGAAGAGTACATTAGTATACGTGTATACTGATTAGCATAAAAACATTGTATTTTTAAATTTACCATTATGTTTAGAACGTCTGTAAATAACAAGCAGAATCACAATTAGTATTACTAGTAGGATTATACCCACTACTAGAGAGACTCCCATAATTAACCACATACTAACAGTAGAAATATATTTTTCTGTTTGAGTGACTAGTGTAGGTGACACTGCTGTAATAGAGACTACTGTAGCGGAAAGATTAAAATGATTGAATGGTTCACAATATATCCAAATACACATCTAAACACTAGCATGTGGTATATACCAACTAGCCATGATTCATATAATATATAGTACGATTTAACAATTGAATTGTTGATGAGGTGTATATGGAAAATATACACATGATCACATGAAATGGTTGCCATGGTAGCAAAGTATATATATATATATATATATATGATTGTATATATATAAGTATGAAGCCCAGATGTGTGACACAAAGAACCGACTGGGAGTGATCTAGTATATATATATATAATATATATAATTATATAATTATATGCATATTTATAATTTATATTTACCAGTAATAGTTTTAGAAAAAGGTTTTGGGATGGCAATGAGACTAGGAATGGAAATGAGACTAGTGTACTTTGTTGTTGTAGTAGATTGTATGTGAGATGCCATTGAATCTGATATTGAGGATTGATGTGGTATCTCATTTATTATTGAAATATCTGTTGGTGTTTCTGTACTAGTGGTTGCTATTGTAGGTATTCTAGTAATAGTTACTGTAGAAGTGGTTAATCTTATTTCCTCATCAGGAAGTGTGGTAGCTGTTGAAATATTTGTAGTTAGCATTGTAATAGTGGTTGGTGCCATAGTGTCTTCTTCATTTGAAAACTCGGCACATTTTTCTTCAATGATGCTTTGTATTGAATTACATCTCAGAAGATCCTGATATGCTTGAGGACCGTCCAGTTGGAGAATGTTACTTCTTGTTAATGGAGTGTGTGATATTGTACTAGTAACGAAAGCTTGACACCAGTATTGTCCAATCATTGGCTCATTGTTCATAAATTCACCTTCACTTCCATAGATGGATCGTTTTGTAGAAACAAACGTTGCACTCATTGATTCTAATTCGATGACTTCTCCACTTGTTGTGTTGTGAAACCAACGAAGTTCGAACTTAAAGTCATCATCAACTAATTGCATTGCTTCACATTCCAGTGCTAGTCTCCGTACTGGAGGTTCGACAGTAGTATCATATGGATTACACTGTAATCTTGTAGGAGGCTGTTTGACATATTGTATAGTAGAACATAAACCTGTATTAGTAGTAGAGAGTAGAATATAGTATAGCATACATACTCTACACACTTACTTGAAATCTCTGTGAAGGTCAAGGTCAATAAAACTAAAAATAAATTCATCTTGGACTCACTGAGGCTGATGTATACAGTCAATGTGTGTGTGTCTGTTATTTCTTATATAAATGGTTTAAATGTAGCCCAAAGTTCATTCTATGGCTTTTTTTCATTGCCACACAGAAGTGTGAAAATACATAATTGAATCATTACCCACACACCGTTCTGAATGGTAAGTTTGTTTATATATAATAACCACGCAATCATTTGAAGTCACTTGTTATTGGCTGGAGGTATGAAAATACACTGCTTAAGTTATGGACTCCAAATGTCAACTTGTTTTGGGATAGTCATTAGATTAGTGTATATTGAATTGACTGGTTTCTAGTTAGTATTGTATCAGAACAAAACAATGAGACATGTACAAAAAAATTAAAATAGTCATGAATAAAGAAGTATATATAACTTAAAAAGTAATGAAACTTAGTTTAAAAATAATTAACATGTAAATTATAATTATAGTACATGTAAGTGTTTAGTGATTCAGTTTGTCTACTTGTGATAGCATGTTGTGATGACTTGTCATATACATACATTTATACTATACTGTTAAAATTATATAATTATAATGGTTACGATTATTTACTCTATGAAGTATATGTTTAAGGATTGTCTACTTGAGGGTAGTATATGTAACTTAAATTAAGTATATATCAAGAATGAAATTAAAAAAACATAATTATACATTTTATAAGTGTCATTGTTACCCATGGATACGTATATAATAGGTAGTAACGTATACGTCAGTTATTATAAGCATATAATGTGTTTATAACTGTTCAGTATTTTCATATGCAGTGGAGATTTTTTGCTCTGGAAGAGTATATATATTGGTATATTCTATACCACTAGTATGTAGGCTTTCATATGTTTCGTATGTAGCATCATCGTTTGATTGCTGATTGGAGCTTTCCGGTAATGTATACATTTCTGTAAATGATTGGATATCAGTGTCAGGATATGATTGTACGGAGATCTCTGTGGGGTAGTCATACTTGTCTGTGATATGATGTGATGGCATGGGAATTTCAGAAGGGTAGCTGTATCTATCTGTGTCATAATACGAGCATACAGAAACTGCATTGAGGTAGTCATGCTTATCTGTGTCATGATGTGATGGGATGGAAATGTAATCGTATTTATCTGTCGACGTGCTGTTATAACTCTTTTCAAATATTTCATTTCTTGAAATGACTGCTTCTGAATAGTGTATATACATATAATATTGTATATCAGTGTTATACTGAATGTATATGTAGATGCAACACTAATAAAGTTGATGTTAAAGTCATTTTTAATACCCACTGATACTTTCATGAAATCATACCTACGAAGTCATACATATGTATGTATGTATAGTTGTTAACAAGGTTTAATCTAATTAGTGTTGGATGACAGTTTTCAATTTATCAATTAAATATGCTTATGTATCGTATCAATTGCCTTGATACTGCCATCTCTGAATGCATTAATATAAATTCAAGTTTGTAAAGTCTATGGGAATATGTTTTAGTATTCATAATTGTAAATGAACAGACATTGGGTGACAACAAGTTTCAATAACTTGTTTAATTGTACATGTTGTAGCATCTGCAATGGTAAATAAACAGAAATTTGGCAGAATCAAGATTAATATTTATTCTCTTATTTTTAAAGCCACATTTGTTATTAATAATATGCAGTTTAATGCTAGAGGAAAGTGAAAAAAAGCAGTTGCTGGGAATCAAACATAGGGCCACTGGTTTTAGCAACCATTTCTCTGACCACTGAGCTATGACAACCACACAACCGCCAGCCTCAACGGAGGTTGTCTAGGAGATTACATGTTTTTGCTGACGAAGGTTTGAAAGTAGATTTTCACCCTTCGTCCCAGCCCTAGTTTATACTAATGCTTTTAATGAATAGTCGTGATGTATTTTCTTTAAAACTTGCCTTGTTTTTCTCTATTTTCTTCAAAATTTCTGAATCTTTGTCTGTAGTGATGTATAACCACACTTAACACAAATAACAATATGATTAGTATACCAAAACCAAGTAAACCGAATGTGCACACCACAGCAATCAATAAGAAGCTAGCTTTGGTTGAACAATTGACCACTGGTATATTTGTCTGACTTACAGCATCTGTTGTGGTGATAGTATTGGTCACATGACTTGTACTAATAGACTGTACAGTATATGTTGTAGTGATAGTATTGGTCACATGACTTGTACTAATAGACTGTACAGTATATGTTGTAGTGATGGTATTGGTCACATGATTTGTGTTAGTTGTCTGTACAGTATATGGTAGAGTATAGGTACTATCCATCGTGGATTGTAAGCTGTAGGTTTTTATATGATTCAATATACTACTGCTCCGATGAATGTCAATCGATGATTCTTGATTTTCTTCTATGATGGGTTCTGATGTGGAAATTGCTACATGATAGCAGTAAATATAGATATTATATAATTTAAAAATACATTCCGTTTAGTTCAAACTGAGCTTATTATTAATTCATAGTTTTAAAGGTGCGTTTATGTGCCAGTATGGAATGCATTTGAAAAGTGAGTAACTGCCCTACGCATGTGTACAAGCAGCTTTAAACAATGATCAAAAATTGTTTATGATACAGTTAGAGACATCAAAAGGTTGAAATTTGCATGAATATGCATGCATGAAAAAAACAATTTCACTCCTTCTTTCATATCATTAAAGACCAATTACTTCAAACCTTAGTTATTCCCCTATTATATTTCATGTAACCATCTAACTTCCTCTTTCATATATCTGGTTACATGTACGTTACTGCACAGAGTTTGCATCCCAGAGAGTTGTGAGTAAATACGTAATAGTGACAAAAGCCATTCCAATGCTCTCTTCATATTGTGCAAGAAGTATATTAGTTTATGTGTTGGTTGGTAGCTATGCATACAAGATTCTTTGTTGCTAAGCAACTGAAGTAACCACAATTCAACGAAAATAATTTTTTATAATATACCTGTATGAATTTACAATGAGCTCAGTTGTAACTCAATGTCATTTTACTTTAGTGATTCATATTTTGAACATGTGGTTAAATAAGTGTGTACAGTTTGCAGATATTTTAGAAGTATTTAAAAAGAAATAGGCACGTATTTAAATTTATTTAAATTTAATTATAATTAATTAAAAATGATTATACATAATGTACACAGCTGGATATTTTTAATTAAAGCCGTACAAATAATTAACTGAATTAGCGGCACTTAGTGTTTTAATATCATACCTCCAATTGAATTATTATCAGCGCACATCTCAATCATTATGGAGTTTGTACCTGCACACACTGATCCACTATACACACTGTATTCATGTACATAAGCTATGTTACTTCTCATCAATGATTCATAGCTGCCATTGACCATATGCCTAGCTTGACAAAAGTATGCAGCTGGGCTTATATCTCCTATCAAATCAAGTATACATCGTTGTCTTGTCGAAGTATTTATATGGTGTCCAGGGCAACCGATTTCCTCTATTCCTTTTTGATCGGGATATATTCGAAACCAAGTCAGTGTGAATCCTTGTATAGGAATGTTTGATTCTGCATTGCAGGCATATCTCAAGTATACTTGAGGTGGGTCCAAGTAGAGCAAGTATGGATTACAGGACAGCTCCGAAGGAGGTTGCTCGGTATATTTTATTGTACATAGATTCGTATCAGCTGGAAATGGAAACACAAATAGTATTATTAAGTATTAAGCTTATATAATTATAATTGATCGTTACTTACCTTTCACATCTGTAGCTGCTTTGAGAAAATTAACATGAATAATCAATGTTAAAAAAAATAACCCAGTTACTGACATGATTTGTTTTTATCTTACACAATCCACTGCAGCAGTTCTAGTTTATAAACACTCTGAGGTTACTGTCACTGCCAAAATTGTACATTCGATTTTTCCCCAATAAGGTTTCAGGTATATGTTGCATTACTCTAAACGTGTAATCACAACCTTATGAGTGGAACCTCCCACAGACCACAATGCATGTTATTTACTTACCTTGGCATAAATCTCACTCACAAAATTATTACTTTATGTAGGTGTTTAGCCTAAGACACCCATATGCAGCAATGAAAGACATAAAGACAGCTGCAAAGGAGATGCTATCACTTAGACAGGGACAGCTTGTAAAGGTTTTAGATAGCAAAAGAGATGATTGGTGGCTTGTTAGCACCTTCCCTGAAAGTGACTCAGGGGTAAGGGAAGGATGGGTACCTCATCACTTACTTCAACATGCTGAATGTAAGAATGTCGTTTAGTACTACTACTGTACATTGAACATAAACATAATTATATCAAATTCCTTAGATAGATCTGCTACAGTGCACTTGTAGGCTTCCTATAGTATTACACTAATAGAAGTGATAACGAGTGGCATTAGACAGTTTAGTAGTATGAGCTTAATAAATAGGAATTTAACACTACCCAGGACACTGTAAAGGTGTTATTTTTTAGTTTTAAATGTAGAAGGAGTGTGTTATGAAATGTGTATAGTAATGCAGGATCATTATGAATGGAATTAGTCGTAGATTATCTAAAGTGTTTCACAGGAGAAGAAATAAAGCTAGTCGTTTGATCTTTCATAGACTATCTTATTTTTCATTACCAGATATCAGAGAGGATGTCACTGAGCCTGATTCTTCAACTGTAAGTTGTGTTTATAGTTTGAATCTGGTATTTTATTGTTGTAATCATTGCGGTACTAAATTAATTAAGTTTAATATTGGTTTGCCCATACTCATTTAATATTCACTCCTTACTCCCACAAATATGTAGATGTAATTATATTAATTATGGCCAATATCTAAAGTGTAATGTACAATCAATTTGCATATATCTTTATATAGACTTTGTTTTATAGGTATTGTGAATATAGTAACTATGGAAACGATAAATTGTGAATACAAAATACTGTCATATTGAGCATAGCTCATAATTATGCCTTATGCTGTATGTAATAGTTTTATAAATTAATTATTTTGAGTCTGATGTTCCTCCCAAATCTGAATGTGCCTTATGTCAATAAATTGAACAACCACTTTCGTATAATCTTACAATAGGTACAGCTGCTTTGTCTTTTGCTTTTTAGCAATGTAGGTACTTATGTAGGATTATATGGAAATGGTTTATTTAATTCTGTTGACGTAGGACACACTTGACCTCGATTATACCTCCTCCTAGTACTATCGCAACCTTGTTTACATTCTGTTTGGTGACATCCCTACATCTTCTATCATTTTAATGAAAGTGTTTTTTTATTATTCTTTATAATATATATAATTATAATTATACACATTATACATTGTATATACAATTATACATATACATGTACATATGCATGTACTATGCAATGTAGTACATCACATTAGTTTAACAAGTGCATTCACATTCCATAGCCCTCGTTTTCGATTCGATTATGGCTGACATTAGCTGAGTATAATGCTACTGATGAAGGAACCATATCGATAAAAGAAGGAGAGTTAGTGGAAGTGATAGACAATTCCCGAAACAAGTGGTCACTGGTAAGAACACTAGGAAGACAAGCTCATGAAGGATGGATCCCTACAGAGTATATCATTCCGTATAATTTTTCTGAGAGTGATGTTTGTGGGTCTCCTATATCTTTGGGTATCCCCATTCATCCAAGTAGTGCTGGAGAAGACTCTATGTCATCCAATGAAGGAACCTTTGACGCATCATATCCGCTTTCCCCTACTCTAAGTGTTGGAGAACTGGACAGTGAAGAGAAAAGGAAGAGAGCTGCAGAATACAGAGAGTATGTTGTGTTGTTGTCACATTCTTCAAGATCAAATAGTCATTGATTGACACATTCTATATTTTGCAATCCACCTATCTGTTCATCCATCCATCCAGTTACTTAATTCATTCATCCATTCATCCAACCAACCATTTGTGTATCGATTCATCATCTATCCATCCATTAATCCCATTAACTCATTCATCACTTCAGCCATTACTTCATTTATACATTCATCCATCCATTCATATATTAATCCACCCATTTTTTTCATCCGCTTATGCATCCATACATTCTTCCATTCATTCATCATCAATCCATCCATCCATCCATCCACTATTCTATTCATTCATCTATCCATTCACTATTCTATTCATTCATCTATCCATCGATCCATTCATCTAATCATTCATTTATTCATCCTGTTAAACTGTATCATATTTTCCTCAGTTGTACCCTATCTGAGTTACTAGGCAGTGAAAAGGAATATATTGAGAGATTGGAATACTGTGTAACTCATTATAAAGCAGCCATAGAAAGCGCTTCATCAAATGCCTATAAGGCACTCAGAGCAGTGAGTGGTGAACTATTTATCAACATCGAAGAGATTTATTATTTCCACAAAGAGTATGTAAAACCCTTTCATTCATTCATTCAACGATATTGTTCATTGCATATGATCCATCATATGATATATCACATGTATAGGTTTAACTATAATTGTATACATGTTAGACTCCAGAGGATGTAGAATATATGCAGTGTTTTTTTGATAAGCTCATATGGCATACCAATGGCCCAAAGAACATCTTATCTGGCACAGCACAGTTCTCTCTTTGGGGCAGATGGTGGAGTTAATTATGATTATATTGTCACTAACAGCACTTTATTAACTGGCTCAAAATGTATTCCCAATTGCATACACACTAACCCAATTTGGCCTTCAATATATATATATAATCTTCAAAACAAAGCCAAGGAGAGATTATTAACCCCTCCTCCTCCTCCCACGCACACACTATTGGAACCTAACACACATCCCCACACATATAATGTACATGTACATTGTACATGTACATTCCACCTGAGGCAACTCATTTTTCATTTTTTCATTTGCCTCAGGTGCCTGTCTTTCTTTCTTTCTTTCTTTCTTTTTTTTTCATCTCAAGTCATCATGTACAACAAACTGTATGTCTCATAACTCAATCTCATTGGTCAATACATATGCTTAGAATATTACATGTATGTTTCTGTACTTTTATGGTATCTCAATTAAATTATTTAGGGAAGTGCTTCCACGGCTGGAAAGTTGCCAGGAAAATCAAAATGCACTTGTAGATTTGTTTTCATTGGCTAGCCCTCAACTCAAGTCACTATATGTTACATACTGTAAAGGAACACACAGGTCAAAAGATATTTACAGAGAATATTTGGAATATCTTCAGGTAATTCATCTCTGAATATAGTTCAGATTGTCTTGGTAACATATTGCTATGATCACAGAATCACAGTACTACGACAATAATTCATTAAGCAAATCATAAATTTAAAATTAGTGTTTAATAATATTTTATTGGTGCAGGCAGCTTTCAATAGATTTTTTAAATTCCTATAGGAACTGAGGGACCAATTTAAGGATAGGCTCAGCCTACGAGACTATTTAATCCTACCTGTTCAAAGAATCACTAAATATAACTTACTATTGAAGAACTTTTCAGAGTTTTCAATCAAAGCTGGACATCCGGTTCCCCATTTTAAAACTGCTCTTGGTGCCACATATGAGATTTCTCGACAAGCTAACAATGCAGTACATATGAGTATGATAGAGGGAATACCGAAAAGATTGCACGAGTTTGGAGAACTGGTTTTACAGGTTTGTAATACTTGAATTACAAAAATTCATTGATGATTTTACAGTGAAGTAAGGATTATACGTATTTCAAATTTTGAATTTCTACAGAATGTGTTTGGAGTATCTGAACAGCAGCAAAGAGGACTTTTTAAGGAACGCAGGACATTTTTATTTGAGAAGGCAATTGTTATAACAAAGAGAAAAAGTGATGCACATGATCGAGAAAGTTATATCACCAAAGAGATATTTTTGGTTAGTTGGAACAGTTTCATGAAAATGTGTCTCTCAAAAACTGTCTGCTTGCTTTTGTGAGTATGTATCTATCTGTCTATAATCATTACAGTTAAATGAAATCTCCATTGGTGAAGATGTTGACAATGAGAAGAGAAATATTGCAATATATGAAATGGCCACAGGAAACAAGTTTACACTGAAGGTAAGGATTTAAATAATGGTCATTCATCTTCACCATGACCTCAAAAAAATTTTCGTAACTTTTGTTTGGAATGACCAACAGTCTTTTTACCTATATCATTTTCATATAATTATCCTTCCTGCTCTTTTTTTGTGTATGTCAAATTTCAATCAATCGCTTCATTATTGAGTTACAGTATAATTATGTATTAACTTTATGATATTAAACTATACACTAATAGTACATATAAGTTATTGAGTTACATGTATTCACCTTATGATATTAAACTATACACAATAAAGTCATCACATCCTAATTTTGGAGGTCGTCGTGAATGTGAACAGACTTTAGTATTCTTTATATAAATATAATATTTGCAGTATTTCTGTGTGCAATGTATCAATAGCGACATCTACATGTATTTAGGCTTCGAATACTAAATATCGTGATGAGTGGTTGAAGAGAGTAAATGAACTTACTTCTGTGTCAAAGAAACTCACACTAGGTAATCCACTACTTTTATTACCATCTAGATGTAGAAGTGGTTAGTCATTAATTAATAACATATATTTCTGTTCATTTATTTACATGTATCTATCTATCTATCTATCTATCTATCTATCTATCTATCTATCTATCTATTTATATACCTATCTACTACGTAGTATCTGAACCAGTTGAAATTAATCAGCCTCTACCTGGTACACAAGGGTAAGTAATACATGTACATACACATGAATATAATTACTAGTGTATTCAAATAATACTTATTGTTGTTTCAGTCCACTCTCTCTTCTGAGACAAGGAAGTCAGAAATTGCGTCGCAGTGGAAGAAACATAAGCAGTCGACCATCTTCTGCCTCATGTATCGAAAGAACACAAAAGGTTGGGTATTAGTTAGTAGAGATGGGTGATATATTGATATTGTATTTATTATTGTTTAGTATAACATTAACGAACACTTTTAGTTATGGTAATACTGTAATAGTACATGTGTATACATAGTTTCTCATAGTTATAATTGTAATTAATTAATTAGGCTGTTTGTTATTACAGCACACCTGTATTAAATATAGTATAGTTAACTAAAAAATGAATTTAGTAAAACAACACTGAAGTCTGTTTGGCTTGACCTTATCATCATTTTTTGGGCTTTAGTTTACACACACTATTATACCACTAGATTATTAATTCATCTCACTCTTGCAGTTCTAATGTTGTTGTCATAGAATTATGCACTGTATCTAAGCAACTGTTGCCATAGACGCCATATAGTTATGTATTGTCAGTAGTTTTTGTATGAAATTATATAAAATTATAATTACATTATATAATTATTATTATGTACAAATCACACATACACATGCGAGGAGTATTTTGCGGGTAAATAGAATTGTTTTTGTCCAGGTGATAATTATAATGAGATTAAAAACGCAACCAGGTGTGACTATGGTGGTTTTATCACACCATTTTTTCACTCATGTTGTTGGCAATATGTTGTCTATTGAGACTGGTATAATGAGTTACAAACCACAAATTTAATTCCACCTGTCTCTAGAGGCCGAATCTGTTTGTTTGTATATAGTATAGTAGAATCACACACACTAATATGTTGTTAGCTAATTATTAACAATTTGACTCATTTCAAACCAGGCTGCTCAACTTGCCTCCATTAGAACCCTGACTTCTAACCCTAGCTCTAAACTAAGCCTCACCCCAAACGGTAACTCTGAACTGTAAGTCCTAAACTCTAAATGCTAAATCAAAGCAAGTTTGGGTTAGGCAGCTTTTAAAGCAAACCAGGTTGTAAACAGATTAGGCACATAAATAAACATGTAAAATTGTACATACATACATATACATGTATTATATTATATGTATATTAATATAATTATAATGATATTTACATGTATAATTATATCATTTACAGCCTGAACCGGGTAGTAGATACGTTGTAATGGAATGTATTGTATTGGAAGGAGGAGATGATCTTCAACTTCAACCCGGAGAAGAGGTAGAGCTAGTTAGAGTAGAATCCTCTGGATCTTTTAGGGTACGTACTGTTGATGAACATAGCATTGAAGGTGCTGTGCTACCTGGATTTCTGAGGAAACGAGAATCAGTGAAGGGAGATAAAATGGAAAGTAAGAACAATATATATATCTTGTGAGGTTTATATTATGGTAATGTATAGTACCTGACTTTATTAAGTTTACATACTATGATGGGAGCTACACTTTAATAAGGTGATAGTTAACTGTACTTCTAAGTAGTACTATAGTACTACTTTGTGCTGTAGTCATAGTAATGTGTGAATTCCCTTTACATTTGTATGTGATAATATAGTACCAATGTGTAATACTGTGTAGTACATTCGAAGTACTTCACTCACAATGTACACCGTAGTCAATGGAAGTACAGTGATAATATGTACAGTTAATAATGTGAGGTATTGTACATAATAAAACAGTTACATCTTCTATCTTTTACAGCTGCTCCAAGGATCACTGTATCCCCTCCTTCTGATATGACACAGTCTTTACATGATAATGTTAGCATTAGCTGTGCTTTCAATGGCTCTCCCATACCAGAAGTTATATGGAAGAGAGAAGAAGAAAAGTTAATATTAAACGATAGAATAAAGGCCACGTCTTGTCCAACTTCATCAGTTTTGATAATTAATGATGTACAGTATTCTGATGAAGGACAGTACAGCTGTACTGTTACTAATCCACTTGGTTCAGATGTCATTGAAATGGATCTATTTGTTGAAGGTTGGTTGCAAACTCCTAATTTTTTTTAACTATCTAAATTATCATCAATGTGTTGTTTTATGTTAAGGTCCACCGTCCTGTCCATCAAAACCATATGCATCAAAAGTCACTGGAACATCTGTGAAACTGAAATGGAGTAGTCCAGAATATAACGGCCACAATCCAATTCTCTCATACACAGTAGAACAACTTCAAGAAGGATTTGGAGACTGGCAACCTATAGTACAACAGTCCAAGAATGTGTTTGTTGTGCGAACACTAAATCCGAATACATGGTATCAGTTTAGAATAATAGCGCGTAATGAGATTGGTGAAAGTGAACCCAGTGAACCATCTGAGATTGTTAACACTACTAGAAGAGGTATAAGTTTATTGCATTAGGACTGGACCCCATGAGCTCATGGGATCCAGTCTTTACTATATTAAGACTAGACTCCATGAGCTGAAGGGATTTTGTCTTAAAATTATGCGGAAATTTATTTTCTTTTCTTTTGTACAGCTTGGCAACCATTCCTATCGCCTATTCCTAAAAGAAAAGTGGATAGTGACTTGTCAAAAAGTAATTAAGTTGTTAAACTAATTTAAAAATGCTCACCAATAAGAAAAACTTCATGTTCATCCAAAAAGGCCACCAGAAAGATAGTTTTGTTTTCCATAGGTACAGATGATGTCACTGATAGACTCACGCCTAGTCCTCTGACTCAAGAGGATCTTTCAGGAACATCATCACCTCTTGATGTTGTACTCGAGTATCCTGTGATCAGGAATGAGTCTTTTAGCACTACATATGACCTCTTACCAGAAGAAATTGGAAGGTGAAGTAGTTGAACTGAATTTTTGTTATCATTGCTTTAATCTGCTGTACCATGTGTGTGTGTGTGTACGTGTGTCTGTTTGTCTGTCTGTGTCTCTGAGTGTCAGTGTGTGTTTGTGTGTTTGTCTGTCTGTGTCTCTGAGCGTCAGTGTGTGTTTGTGTGTTTGTCTGTTTGTCTGTCTGTGTCTCTGAGTGTTAGTGTGTGTTTGTGTGTGTGTCTGTTTGTCTGTCTGTGTCTCTGAGCATCAGTGTGTGTGTGTGTCTGTTTGTCTGTCTGTGTCTCTGAGCGTCAGTGTGTGTTTGTGTGTGTGTGTCTGTGTAAATTGAATAATCACTACCTCAATCTCTGTGTTTCATTTTACAAAAATATAACACGAATGTAAAGATGTTCTTTATTATCATTTCATAGGGGTAGGTATGGTATAGTACATAAATGTGTTCATAAACAGAATGGATCAGCATTGTGTGCAAAGTACCTCAAAGAATCGGATGAAGCCATTAATGAAGTGAAAATATTGAATTGTCTCTGCAAAAAACAGAATTCCCCTAATTTGATACAGTTTGTGGATGCAATATCTACTGAAACGAACATTGTTATTATAACTGACTTGTGAGTTTCAAGACCCTATTAGAGATATATAAATGGATAGATAGATGGGATGTTTCGTGTTTCATAATTAATTTACATTGTAGCATTGCCAGAGGTGAACTTGTAGAATGTATTCTGTCTGAGAATTGTTTGACTGAAGGAATTGTGGTAGGATATCTTCAACAGCTGCTTCATGCTTTGGAATATATTCATTTCAATAAAGTGATACATTTAGACATCAAGGTATTGTCATAATTTATACTAGCAACCTAAGTTAGATTTACAGCAATCCCTGAATTGCATGTCTCAGATACTTATAAGTAAAAATATCCTGAGTTCACAATGTCTATGCTTGGTAGCAATATCCTGACTTGTGTTTTGCAGTTTCCTGAACTAGGTATACAACAATGTCCAGAATTGAATAGTAGTATCCTACATGTGTGTTTTGAGCTATACAAATGTACTAATATCCCGAACATTTGTACTGTGTAGCTCTGCTGTTCAGTGGTATAAAATTGTAATATTCATTTCATTATTCACTTAGCCCGAGAATTTATTGCTAACAGCTGATGACCATAGAGTACTCAAACTAATCGACTTTGGTTCTGCACATTACAACACATCTCTGTGCTCTTTACCATTGAAAACTCTAGCACATTCGTTGGAGTTCTGCGGTAAATATAAATTCACTTCACTGATTCCAAATGTTTCATTATAACATTTTCTATATATAGCACCTGAAGTATTGAGTAGTAAAAATATAACAACATTTACGGATATGTGGTAAGTCTTTCTCTGTGATACTTTAGGACTGGGCGATAATTCACTCATACATTACAATATTTTATAATAATTGTAGCACATGATTTTGGTCTGCTAATTTTATCGCAATGGCTAAATATTGTCTTAGTGCAATTAAATAATAGTTATAATATATGCTGTTCAAAAATACCATAACACTGTATTTAATATATTTTATTGTATTTATCATTGCATTCAATTGTAGGAGTGTTGGAGTACTTGCTTACATATTGTGAGTTATGAAACATTCTTTAGTCGTTTGCTCATTCTGACATTTACTTACCTTCCTCCAGGTTAAGTGGAGTGTCACCTTTCTTTACCGAGAATACATCTGTCCTCACGCAGAGAGTAGTAGACGTTGATTACAACTTTAATACGCAAGCCTTCCAGCAAGTGTCACCAGAAGCTAAGGATTTCATTACTTCATTACTTAAAAAGACCCCAACGTAAGGAAACCATCGTATTCATTCTAATATATATTATTCATTGTTGACTTACAAGTATCTGAATCTATCTCCATATTATCACTTCATATCTTCATTTTTCAGGCAACGTTTGTCAGCTGCTAGTGCAGTACAACATGCTTGGATTACGGTGAGACTATATTACATCATGTGACTATCATGTGATTCATTCATTTATAGACTCTTGGTGCTGTCTTTGTAAGACATTCTTCTTGGCCAATGCCTACGATAGACCTCAGCAAATTGAAAGCTTTTCATGCCAGAAGAAAGCTGCAGGTAACGAGATTAGTTAGGATCTGATTTTATAGATTTAGTTATAAGAAATTATACAGTTACTAAACATTAATGGAAAATCTTATCCACAATAGTACTGTTGATAATATTGTCTCACTATACTGAGCAAGTGTAGTACAACACACTGTACTATACTATACTGAGCATGTACTGTACTGTAAATTTGTTTTTGTACAATTTCAGACTTCAGTGATAGCTACACAAACTGGTAGTGTGTTTAGTAGTCATCGATCTCCTCATCGGTCACCAGTACCTGGCTACATAAATACATCACTAAATATGAGTCAGTTTTATTTGACTATATTTTCATCTTTCAATCCATCCATCTATTCATCCTCTATCCATCCATCTATTCGTCCATCCATCCATCCATTCATCCATCCATCCATCCATTCATCCATCCATCCATCCATCAATCTATCCTTCTATTTGTCTATCCATCAATTCATTTGGCATCCATTGACCAATCCAACTTATCCATCTGTTCATCTATCCATCCATTCATGTATTATCAAGAGATACTTACTCGTTCTCCCTCAGCTGAATCTCCACCCATTTTTGAAGAAGGAACACAGGAAGTACAAGCTCCAATTAATGCAACTATCACACTGGAGTGGTCTTATACTGGATATCCAAACCCCTCTATAGTCTGGGAGCATGAAAACAGGAAGGTCATATCTTCTGGAAGAGTCAGCATCACTACTGCAAATGGTTTGAGTCAGTTGACTATATCAGGTGTTGTAAGATCTGATGAAGGTGTGTATACATGCTGTGCATTGAACAGTTTAGGAAGTGATATTCAGGAGTGCAGACTTGTAGTGATGGGTAAGTACTCTAGTTAATTTACGTGTGCATTTCTGTGTGTCTGAGTTTGCGTCTGTGTCTGTGTCTGTGTCTGTTTGCATCTGTGTCTGTCTACATCTGTGTGTGTCTGTGTCTGTGTGTCTGTCTGTGTCTGTGTGTGTGGGTGTATCTGCAACTGAATTAAATCCATATCAATCTAATTATTGTGCTTTTAAATTCTGTACTTGGAAGTTTTATATAGTGCTATCATACATTAGATAAGCCCTCGGCTCCTTCCAGTGTAACAGCAGTGTTACTGGGTGACTGTACATCAGCTTTAGTATCATGGCTACCTCCAGTGAATTGTGGAAACTCTCCAGTTACACATTATGTTCTACAAAGCCGTCAGATTGAATATGATGAATGGGACTCAGTTGATGACAAAGTTATTTCCGCTGCTCACGTTGTGGATCATTTATTACCAGGAATGTCTTATGTATTTCGTGTAGCGGCAGTTAATCTGATTGGTTCTAGTCTCTTCAGTAAACCATCATCACCTATTTATATTACAACAGAATCTGGTATGTTGATATATGTATATCTTATTATACAGAGAGAGACAGAGTGACAAACAAATAGAGAGAGAGAGACAGAGACAGACAGACAGACAGACAGACAGACAGACAGACAGACACAGAGAGACAGACAGACAGACAGAGAGAGACAGAGAGAGACAGAGAGAGACAGAGAGAGATAGAGAGATTGAGACAGAGAGAGACACACAGTGCACTGTACTCATCCCTTCAATACTTTCTATCTTGTATTCTCGTGCAATAGATTCCCCTTCGAGTACTCCTGTTCTCAATGATATTCAACTCAGAATTTCAGATCTCAGTGTTGAATATGATGTCCATACTGAAATTGGAAGGTATGTAATGCAACTGACTTATAAAGTCTTATAGTTAATACATAATGTGCCACCATTGAATATCTACTATTGATGTCCTTAGTTCTAAGGTTATTATTATTAAAGAATAATAAAAAAACGTTTTCATTAAAAACGGAAGAAGATGTATGGATGTCAAAACCCAAAAAGTATGTGAACAAGGTCGGGAGGTTAATGTAGGAGCCAAAGTTAAACAAACCACTTCCATATAACCTTACATAAGTACTTACACCTCAAAATGCAAAGACCTCTACTTATGTAGAGTTATATGGAAGTGGTTTGTGTACTCTCTGATTATTTAACAATTGAGGACTCTGTGATTATGCCAAAGGGTGGTAAAAATATGTTTTGAGTGTATAGTGTTCATTTACAAATTTATAAAACAAAATAGTGACCAATGGTTTGATGATTCTGAGGTAAGTATGATCGAAAATATTAATTGTGTCATTTGCTTTCCTCTCTATTGTAAATTCACTTAAAATTATTTGTGCATTATTGTGTTATATTATACAGAGGCTCATATGGAGTTGTGTATGAATGTACAGAGAAATCAACTGATCGTTTATATGCAGCAAAGTATGTCAGTGAAAAAGACAGACACTTGGCCATTTTTGAGTACGAGTTTTTAAAGAAGTTAAATCATCCTCGCATTGTAAATCTAGAAGATGTTTTTGATATTAAGACACACATTGTGTTGATTCTTGAATAGTGAGTTATCTGTTTGTATTTATGTCTTGTCTACATTATTTAATTATCTTCTATCTATCTACATGTACTTTCAATTTATGTATCTATCTGTCTATGTATCTATTCATCCACTATATCAGAGGTTTTGATACGTTTTGAAGCATGGGCCAAATTGGCTCTGCAATGGTTAGTGTGTACCATTGGGAATACATTTTGAGCCAATTGACAAAGAGTTAATGCTGTTTGTGACAATATAATCATAATTAACTGAGAGAACTGTGCAGTACCAAATAAGAAGCTCTTTGGGCCAATGGTGTGCCATATGAACTTATCATAAACACTACCCTATACATACATTCGTATATCTATGCAATTATATCCATCAATGTATATTCATTTTTTAGTGTACCATGTGGTGATCTACAATCATTAATAAACCCTTTGTGTCCATTGGATGAGTTACAAGCTGCTCGATTCACTCGACATATTACTGAAGGCTTGCAGTACTTACATAATCTTAGCATTATTCATGTTAATATTGCAGTGAGTTATAGTTACACTGAAATAGAAATATCCTCATAATTTGTAGTTTGGAAACAGCCAGTCATGCAGGACATTGTCTAATAAATCTAGTGAATGTTTGATAAATTGAAACTGAACTGTATACAAAGTATAGTAGGAGCAAGACAAGAGTGGTGAAAATTGGTCCAGCAGTCATCTCAATATATCCATACTCCTGGTATAATCACAGTGGTTAATTGTAGTTCATAAATATAGTTCAGTTTTAGTAATAATATACATAGTCAAGAGCTCATGAGCTGTGAAGCCATAAACTAATTTCCAACTGTGTAGAAACAGGCTGTATAATTTATTCGGCAAACTTAACCATATTAGGAAATTTACTGGATATGCATTATAATTATAGTAAAACGATTAGACAGTCTGAAACTCATTAGACAGTCTGAAAACTCATTAGACAGTCTGAAACTCATTAGACAGTCTGAAACTCATTAGACAGTTTGGAAACTCATTAGACAGTCTGGAATATCGTGAAGTATTGCATTTGGACACTCCTTCACGACCTAGACACATGTGTGGTATATTCTGTTTACTTCAAATTAAAATATTATCTGTTGCCATATGTGTGTTTATATATATTCTTTGTTTTTTTTTAGCCTGAAAATTTGCTGTTAGCAGCTGGTCATCAAGAAATCAAAATAGCAGGTTTTTCTCTAGCACGCTATATTGAAACAGGTAATAATTTGGAGAGTCTTCCGTTAGCACCAGAATACATGGGTAAGTATACTCAGTATAAGTACATGTGTATCTATCTATGTCTACACTATAAATAGATCAATTTACATGAAACTTGATAATGTGAATTAAATTTTAGTGGTCTACATATACAATAACCACAGACAGTAACTATTATGCTACACACACTAGTTCATAACTACTCAGGACTATTGTGGTCTATAGGGACTGTGGATTTGTCCACAGACTAGTCCATAACTACTCTGGACTACTGTGGATGAGTCCACAAGTACTGTTGACTAATCAATGTATAATATGTACTATTGTGGTCTATAAGGACTGTGGATCTGTCCACATATAGTCCATAACTACTCTGGACTACTGTGGATGAGTCCACAAGTACTGTTGACTAATCAATGTATAATATGTACTATTGTGGTCTATAGGGACTGTGGATCTGTCCACATATAGTCCATAACTACTCTGGACTACTGTGGATGAGTCCACAAATACTGTTGACTAATCAATGTATAATATGTACTATTGTGGTCTATAAGGACTGTGGATCTGTCCACATATAGTCCATAACTACTATGAACTACTGTGGATGAGTCCACAAGTACTGTTGACTAATCAATGTATAATATGTACTATTGTGGTCTATAAGGACTGTGGATTTGTCCACAGACTAGTCCATAACTACTATGAACTACTGTGGATGAGTCCACAAGTACTGTTGACTAATCAATGTATAATATGTACTATTGTGGTCTATAAGGACTGTGGATCTGTCCACATATAGTCCATAACTACTATGAACTACTGTGGATGAGTCCACAAATACTGTTGACTAATCAATGTATAATATGTACTATTGTGGTCTATAAGGACTGTGGATCTGTCCAGAGACTAGTCCATAACTACTATGGACTACTGTAGTCTATAGATCAGTCAACAAGTACTGTAAACGTGTACATAGCTAATTGAAGTCTATAAGAGTTGAATGTATATTTGTCTGTTTGTACTATGAATCAATCTGTAACTACTACTGACTATGTCATACAACCTTTCTGTTACTTGTAGCACCTGAAGTAGTTCAATTGAATCCACTAACAACAGGAGCTGATATGTGGAGTGTGGGTGCTACTATATTATTCATGTGAGTATGTTGACAAAGTATTCCTGTGTCTACATGCAGGAGTCTCGGTGTATGTAGACGTGTACATATAAGAGTCGAGAAGTGTAGAATTGTGTAATTTGTTGACGAATGATACACTTCTTTTTATCTATCATCAATTTTTAGGTTAACAGGGACTTCTCCATTCTCTGCTACAACTAGAGATGAATTAGTGAGTGATATACTGACCAATCAACTTTCTTCTGAATGTAACTCTCTTATGACAATGTTGAGTCTATCAGCTGATTGCTATGATGTAGTATTCAAAGGACTGCTAATATCTAATCCGAGGCAAGAATGAAAATATAACATGTATATATATATATTTTATATACACATGTACATACATGTATATACATGTATATACATGTATATACATGTATAATTAAATGTTAGAGAACAGCCTACAGTGTCCTGACTGGTTTGCTGAGGTGAGCCAAAGTCAGTTAGCATACAGAATTGGCTCTATTATAATGGGTACCCTTTGTTGATAATGGGAAGTATAAATTGCCCAATTATATAATTATATATATATATATATATATAATAGAACAGCCTACAGTGTCCTAACTGGTTTGCTGAAGTGAGCCAAAGTCAGTTAGCAAACAGAATTGGCTCTATTATAATGGGTATCCTTTGTTGATAATGGGAAGTATAAATTGCCCAATTATATATATATATATATATATATATATATATATATATATATATAATAGAACAGCCAACAGTGTCCTAACTGGTTTGCTGAAGTGAGCCAAAGTCAGTTAGCATACAGAATTGGCTCTATTTGATGGGTACCCTTTGTTGATAATGGGAAGTATAAATTGCCCAATTATATAATTATATATATATATATATATATATATATATAATAGAACAGCCAACAGTGTCCTAACTGGTTTGCTGAAGTGAGCCAAAGTCAGTTAGCATACAGAATTGGCTCTATTATAATGGGTATCCTTTGTTGATAATGGAAGTATAAATTGCCCAATTATATAATTATATATATATATATATATATATAATAGAACAGCCAACAGTGTCCTAACTGGTTTGCTGAAGTGAGCCAAAGTCAGTTAGCATACAGAATTGGCTCTATTATAATGGGTATCCTTTGTTGATAATGGGAAGTATAAATTGCCCAATTATATAATTATATATATATATATATATAATAGAACAGAATTGGCTCTATTTGATGGGTAACCTTTGTTGATAATGGGAAGTATAAATTGCCCAATTATATAATGATATATATATATATATAATAATTATATAATAATATTATATACACAAGTTATTCATTATTATATAATATCAGGAGTCCATAAGCAAGTATTGAGTTAATGAAGATAATTATAAATAATTATATATATATAAACATATATATATACTATGATACAACAAATGAATTTTTGGCTAGGTGTATACACAAAATATACACCTGACCACATCCAATAGTTGCCATGGTAGCATAATATATATACTAGATGGTGTATTAATATATAAATGTAATTATAAGTTCATTTATATTTCATATTACAACAGAAAAAGGCTAACCGGACATCAGTGTCAGAGACATCGATGGTTACAGGTATATAATACATAATTATATGAGACAATACTTTAGCTAAAATTATAATATGTGAGATTGTAACTCAACTATTCACTTATTTGGCCATTGTGTGGATTGTACTGGTATTTGTTATGTAAAATACCTAATGATTGATCTTCCTGGATACAAAATTTAATTGGCATCGCATCCAAACCGTACAATAAGAACCGTTTCAACATCCAAACATTCTGTTTTCACAGATGCTGTTCATATCATGATCACGATAGCCTCAAAATTATGATGTGATGACTTTATATGTAATATAGTGTATAGTTCAATATCATAAGGTTAATACATGATTATACTGTAACTCAATAACTTATATGTACTATAGTGTATAGTTTAATGTTATAAGGTTAATACATGATTATACTGTAACTCAATAACTTATATGTACTATAGTGTATAGTTTAATGTTATAAGGTTAATACATGATTATACTGTAACTCAATAACTTATATGTACTATAGTGTATAGTTTAATGTTATAAGGTTAATACATGATTATACTGTAACTCAATAACTTATATGTACTATAGTGTATAGTTTAATGTTATAAGGTTAATACATGATTATACTGTAACTCAATAACTTATATGTACTAAAGTGTATAGTTTAATGTTATAAGGTTAATACATGATTATACTGTAACTCAATAATTAAGCAATGGATTGAAATTTGACATACACAAAAAATAACGGGAAGGATAATATGAAAATTGGGCCAGTTGTTGATCATTCCAAACTAAAGTTATGAACATTTTTCTGAGGTCATGGTAAATGTGAATGACTTCGTTATGTTGAACCAGCCTGAGTAAAATTATTTAGTACAAATATTTTTTTAATTCAATCTCAGAGTCCTAACCAAACTTCTCAAGAATCTCAAAAAAGATTGAAACTAAATCGTATGAATACCGAGGAACAAATGAAATACTTTATGTCTAAATATCCAAACCAATTCCAATCTCATGACTCAGAACCATCGTGAAAATTACAAGAACCAGTAGAGGATATAAGATTATCACTGATATCATGAAAATATTGTTACTTGATAGTGTAAAATTATTATTGTTATAATCCTTTGTTTGTGTTGATTCTTAAGCTCGTTTCATTGGTTGAAACTATACATTATTATATATAATCATTATAAATATAATTTTACTAATTTTTAAATTACTAGTATTCAAATATTTATATGATTTTGAATATATTATTCATATAATTATTATCACGAATGACTTTTATATCACTAATTATTAAAACAATCTTAATTGACGTGTAGCAATGCACACATATCTATTGATAAGTATTATATATAATTGGCATGTGGTGTATGTAGTGATGCACTTTATATATATATTATAGAACTTTCCAATGTGATATATGTAATATATATATAGTATGCTAATACGTCCTATATACAAAATATAGGACCTGAGTTTTGTGTCCAAGGATGTGATATAGCCCGAGCTTGCGAGGGCTATATCACATCCGAGGACACAAAACGAGGGTCCTATATTCAGTATATAGGACTTATTAGCATACTATATACAATATATTGTATGATGGTGACATCTCCTGCATAGTGTGCAAATGGAAGGTCTATATACGACTCACCACATCAAAGGGATGATGTCACCATCATACTATATATATATGTATATTATATAGTATGCTAATACGTCCTATATACAAAATATAGGACCTGAGTTTTGTGTCCGAGGATGTGATATAGCCCGAGCTTGCGAGGGCTATATCACATCCGAGGACACAAAACGAGGGTCCTATATACAGTATATAGGACCTATTAGCATACTATACTCAGATGTGATATAGCCCTCACAGGCTCGCATCCTCGGACACAAAACTCAGGTCCTATATTATGTATATAGGACCTATTAGCATACTATATATGTTACATATATATCTATAGACCTTCAAGTCCGAAGAATTTCTCAATACTTGAAAAAGCTTTAAAGGAAATTATAATCATAAGAAATGACATATCAGTACAATATTTGTTATATCACTCAAAACTAACTGATATTTAATAATACTGAAAATAATGATCCAAATATCAATACATCACTAGTTGTATGTATTATATAAGAGGGGTCCGGATGTTCCCCTTAACAAAAAAGGAGTTTTGGGATTTGGTACTAAATATTTCAGCAAAAATGCATGTCTGTCTGAACAAAATTATTCGGTTATTTATACAATTATGTATTCGTGTTGTTTGTTCAAGATGAAATGATTTGATTGACTCCAAGAAGAAAATTCAATGTGTGATAGATTACAGTGACGCTCAACAAAACTGTTGAGTAGTTATGATCTTAAAGGGGAACTTCAGTATGATCCATGTGCTAAGACTGGAGTTATACACATCTACGGTATGATCCATGTACTAAGACTGGAGTTATACACATCTACGGTATGATCCATGTACTAAGACTGGAGTTATACACATCTACAGTATGATCCATGTACTAAGACTGGAGTTATACACATCTATAGTATGATCCATGTGCTAAGACTGGAGTTATACACATCTATAGTATGATCCATGTACTAAAGACTACAGAATGTAAGCGTATTAGGCACACAACATACCATGACGACCATTTAAAGCCCTAAACCTATATCATTACATGACACTATTAAGTGATGTACATAAAAAATATTTGAGAATGTAAGTGTACTAAGCACACAGAATGTAACCATGACAACCATTATGTATATAAAAATACAAAATTATTGAGAATATAAGTGCATTTTACTAGCATATTTATTACTTCACGACATAATAAAATTTAGTATAGTTTACAACGAAATATTCTACACTACAATTTGACATTTCACACACGTACACACGTACATACACACATATATAATGCTACTACAAATAATTCTTTTTATGGGACAGTTTTGGATGCTCTTTCTAGAATATTTGCATTACAGATTATATGCTACATATATCGGATCCATCTCATCAGCAAGAAAAGAGTCACGGAGATTTATTCTCTGTTTCTCTCCACGCGAATTTATTGGGATGGAACCTGGATCAACAACGACCACAATTCCAGTAACCAATTGATGTTCCTCCAGTAATACAGTTGTAATGACAGGAACTATATCCAGTGCTTCATTTTCATCACCATAAAGCTCAGCTACAACTACCAGTAACTTGTTGGATAAAAATACAGCACTGTGTTAAGAAATTAGATTGAAAATATATAAAATCATTTTTCAAACAGCTAAAAGAATTAATGTACACTATTTATCCAGGGTTCACGACAGTGTCCAGACACCTAAACATATCTGATCAAAAATGTCTCACGTCTGTTCAAAAAAGGTCAATTTATGCCCATTTCTGGCCCATCATGAACACTGTTTTTCCGTTGTCATGGTGATTACAAATGAGATTTAGTATTATAAATTACCTTCCACATATGCTTTTATGACAGCGGATGATAGAAGCCTCAAGATCACTTGGATGATAGCGGAAACCTCTCATTACTAAACATTCCTCAAGAGAACCCACTAAATAGAGACTTTGAATAGCAACTACATAAGAAGAGAAAATGTGAATATCACTACTCATATAAAACATCTTTATCTAGTGTCCCACCTCCTTTTTGATCAGTTTTGTCAGATTTTAACATAAACCCTTGATAACCAGTACGAGCATATTCTGTTGTTACATCACCTCCACCTGCCAGAGTAGCCTTGAAATGTTCTCGGGAGAGGGAATCATTTATCCTCTCCTTTAGACCGTAATATCCACTACCATTATGAGGACTGTTCACCCATATCTGAAAGTATCATTGTGAGAAAGGAAGGTCTATTTAGTATCCAACTTGTTTGTCCATCTATGCATCCTTGCATCCATGCATTCATCCATCAATCCATCCACCCACCCATCCATCGATCCATCCATCCACCTACTATTCCATCCATCCATCCATCCATCCATCCATCCATCCATCCATCCATCCATCCATCTATCCAACCATTCATCCATTCATTTACATCCATCCACCATCCACCTATCCATCATCCATCCATCCATCCATCCATCCATCCACCTATCGATCCATCCACCTATCGATCCATCCACCTATCCATTCATACACTCATCCATCCATCCATCCATCCATCCACACAGACACGCACCTCTCCTAAGTCTGTATGCGCACATGGCATTCTATTATCTGGATTGACAATGATGACACGTCCATTAGATATAATCTGAATAAAATCAAATAAGACCAGTTACATGTACATGCACATGTACATGTATTCTTACCTTCCCTGATTCCATTAAACACATGCTATTTGGAGAACCTTTTTCTAGTACTACAACCCTACATGTGTAAGTTAAATCAAAAGTGTAGTATTTATATTTATATTCATTACCTGTCAACTCGTAATGCACGACTATCAACATAAGTGGTACCTGTTTCTGGTTGTCTAGGGCCCTATATATAATAATATCATGAATATAACACATGGATGTGAACATATATTTACATAATTATAGTGTCTATAAATAATAATTACAATTCTGCTATACAAAATACAAAATCCTATGAATCTTATTAAGGGCTTGAGTTCTACCAAGTCTGGAGTTAATTAGAAATATGTGATAGAACTTGCTGTGTCTTTAGTATAGTCAAATGGTCACTACATCCACCTATTGTAACACCCAAACACAAACATACACACATACATAGACAAACACACACATACATAGACACATTGACACATACACACATACACAGAGCAACAGGTTAAACAGACACACACACTTGCATAGACACACACACATATGTAGACATACTGACACACACATGCATACACAAAGCAGAACAACAGATTACACACACACACACACACACACACACACACACACACACACACACACACACACACACACACACACACACACACACACACACACACACACACACACACACACACACACACACACACACACACACACACACACACACACATAATACAATACTCTTAACCTACTTGCAAACATATCATAGGATTTACACGACATCCAAAGACAGTGCTAACAGCTCGTGGATTAAGACCAACTAGATTAAATAAAGTGGTGAAAGAGTTTATAAGATGTACTCTGGGTCTCTCTTCACTGACTATACCACAAGATCTCAATGAAGATAGGTCAATATTCTTTGACTGAAGAACACGAAAAGGTAATAGTTAGCTTTTATATATAGAGTGACATTGATCGTTTAAAACAAGATACATGTATATGGAGAAAAAGTATCCCTATGATTGCTCTGTCATGTCCAGAATTCAGTAATCATGGCTGACTTTCTCATGCCTGAAATACAACAGCCTATTATAGTTATAATATTGTTATCTACTCTCCTAAGGATATTGTAGTACTTTAAGAATATATTTCAGATAGGACTGCTATTAATTCCAATTTCCACATAATTCCAGTTTCTACATAAGCTACTAGCAGCTTTCGTTCTGTAGAGCTCAAGAACGCATTCTACTATGCACCACACCCATTAATTCATCCAAACCCCCACAATGATGCAACTTCTTTAACTACATATACAATGCAGTCATATATGTGACACAAGCATGTAAATACACACACATGTATATACACACACATGTATATACACATCAAACCCCGGGCTTGTGGGCCATTAAAAAAGCTACATGTATGATGGAATATACTTATGTTTTTAGTATATTATTAGTGATTTACCTTCAAGGCTTCAATTGATGTACCTAGCTCTCTGCAACAGAGATCAACAACAGAGTAGGAACAGTATGTATCACGTACTATATGATAACATTAAATTAAATGGGATTCATATTAGTATTGAGTATATACCTTTCACATTGCTTAGTATTGATAGCCATAAAAGTGGATTGTGTTCCAAATCATATGGATTAATTAATATAGTGTTATGTCCTGAAAATACTCTGTGTACATATGCATGAATAAATAGAGGAAATAAAGAATCACATACATGTATATACTTAGATAGATAAATATACAGATAGATAGATAGATAAATATATAGATAGATAGATAGATAAATATATAGATAGATAGATAGATAAATATATAGATAGATAGATACATACATACATACATGCTGAGCAATATGTACAACTGTATACATGTATGTATGTAGAGAATGGACAACTGAAAGTGGTCATACAGTAGGTATACATATATATAGATAATACTGAGTTGTTGGATACGTTCCAACCCAAACATGCTGGATTTGGGTTTTGACTTTATAGTTAGGGCTTGAGGCTTGGGATTGGTTTGGGGTTGAGGATTGGTTCTGATGAAGCAGCCTAGATTCGACTAGTATTGAAATGGGACAGGTTGTATCTTTGGTCAAATATATATTCAATTATTAATCCAAAGTAATTATAATAATAATTAATAATGATTTTAATTACCCTGATAGACACCACAGTACTAAACCAAATCCTGAATAAGGATCAAGACAAAGGGCTATGTCACGAGAAGGATAAAGCTCAGTTAGGTCTTTGTGAGCTTTACACATACTGTATACTGCAGCATGTGAAATCTAGGATAGGAATGAAGATGGAATAGGAATGAGGACAGAACATACACACATACATACAGTGTAGATACATGTACATGTACATACTTGATACACACATACATACATACATGTACATATATACATATATACATACATACATACATACAGACATACATACACACATACATGCATACATACATACATACATACATACATACATATATACATACATGTACATGCATACATATATACATACATACATAGATACATACATGCATGTATACATACATACATACATACATACATACACACATACATCGTACATACATACATACATGCATACATGTATACCTTCACTCCAGACAGTACACCTGTGGTAGAAATGTTAAAGTCAAGATATGAAATCAATTCAGATGTAGGAGGTCGATATTGACGTTCTAGTTTCTTCTTTGGAGTGTCTTCAGTATCCAGTAATGGAGGAAGAGTACGTACATCAACTATCTGACAAGCCTCCTGTATGTATGTATGTATACATGTATGTATGTATGTATGCATGTATGTATGTATGTATGTATGTATGTATGTATGTATGTATGTATGTATGTATGTATGTATGTATGTATGTATGTATGTATGTATGTATGTATGTACATGCATGTATGTATACATATTAGAACCTTTGATCTTAAAAGTCTAATCAAGTTATGAGTGGTAAGTAGAGCACAAGCATTACTAAGTTCTAGGGTAAGTTTCATAGCAGGTAGTGAACCTTGGAGATTAGATGGAGCAGGAGGTTTTACAACAACTGGGGCAATCCCTGAGAAAGAGAGAGAGAGAGAGAGGGGGGGGGGGAGGATAGTGCATGTAAGTGTATTGAGTAATACAGCAGTGACAGACTACCCTATACAATATGACAAATGGTTCACTTACCAACATACAAGCATCCATAAAATGCTACAATAAGTTCCATTCCTGGAGGATACAGGAGCGCAGCATAGTCACCTGAGTTGAGTTTTAGCTTATCTAGTAATGCAGCACCAATACGCTCTGCTCTTTTGTGTAGTTGAATGGAAGTAATGGTCTTGATTGGATGACCCTGATAATGAAGGGAATAGAAAGAGTTTGAATGAGCAAATGCATGAACAAACAGAGAAATGAATGGAGGAATAGATGAATGGATGAATGACTAATGGTTGAATGGATGAATGGACTAATGGACGAATTGACTAATGAGTGAATGAACTAATGAGTGAATGAACTAATGGTTGAATAGACTAATGGTTGAATGGACTGAGTGAAAGGACTAATGGTTGAATGGACTAATGAGTGAATGAACTAATGAGTGAATGAACTAATGGTTGAATAGACTAATGGTTGAATGGACTGAGTGAAAGGACTAATGGTTGAATGGACTAATGGTTGAATGGACTAATGAGTGAATGAACTAATGGTTGAATGGACTAATGGTTGAATGAACTAATGAGTGAATGGACTAATGGTTGAATGGATAGCTGAAGTCATGTTATAATACCCTTGGATCCACTAGAGTGAATAGTTGATCATCAGGTCTGTTTAAAGCTCTCCAACGTAACATATCAACAAGAAACTCTGACTGTGGTCCATCAGTAACATCTTCTTCAAGTCCACTTGCAATAAATGATTGCCCACTATCCATTGTACGACCAGTTACCAAGTCCCCAATGATTTGTGCAGCTCCTGTAACAACTATAGTAATAATAATATATAATATTAGGTTTTATTAGCACACACCACAAAGATAGGAGAGAGAAATATAACACATACAAAGCTACCAACCTGGAAGTTGTTTTGGTACTGGTAGATTGGTGACGCATCTGTTGTAAAAATGTAAATATATTTTTGTTAATTACATGTTCATAACATAATCAATAGTATACCGTAATTCGGGAAAATTTCATACTATAAACATTTTCGTATAACAGTATGCGTACGAAATTTAAAAATTCGAAAATTAATGGGTATATGGAAATAAACGGTATTCGTAAATAATAACGTATGCACGTACGAAAATTTTATACATACGAAAAATAAAAATTCGAAATATTTTAGAGACGAAATATTCCCGATTTACGGTAACTGTATATTCTGTACAGCAATCATGAATTTTGACCAAATCCATATTTCCTAAAGCTTAGATGGTATTTGGTATGTGGACAGATCAGTTATTCTTAATCAATGAAAGGCAGTACTGTGGAGTGTGGAATATTGAGCTAACTGCTGGACATTTCTATTACTGTTGTTTCAGTATGACCACTTTTAGTTATAGTATGTCTAGTTTATCACAGTTTTAGTTATATAGTTATAGTTAATGAACTAAAACAATTTTAGGCTTACTAAAAGGGTTTTTAGTTTTAGTTAACTAACTAAAAGTGCCTGTTATTGGCCATTTTCCATTTTAGTTAGTTGTAATTATCACAGTTGACTTGTAATTTAGTTATGTTTTAGTTAACTAAAAGTCAAAATACCTTGCTACAAGGGGTTTTAGTTATAGTATAGTTAACTTCAAACAACACTAATTTCTATCTATTTTCACCACTCTTGTCCTGCTTATAATATACCTACATGTATATACAGTTCAGTTTCAAGTTATCACACATTCACTAGTATTATCGGACATCGTGACTGTTTACTGGAAATAATCAAATTCAAGAAAAGCCATATATCTTAGACCTTGTCATAAGTAATCCTTAATTTCATTGAGTATTGTACAGATACTAAGACAGATAAACACACACAGACACGGTGTTCTGCCCACACTGGTTGAGAATAACCACCACTCTGCAGGAATTAACCACCTCTCAGCATGAATTAACCACCTCTCAGATGAATTAACCACCACTCACATGAATTAACCACCTTTCAGATGAATTAACCACCACTCACATGAATTAACCACCTCTCATATATAGGCTACTGAGACAGAATTAAGTATAAATAAACAACACTAAATGCAATTTAGAATCCAACCACCACTCTAAATATCCTGGGCAGAACACTACAGACAGATAGACAGACAAACAGACACACATACACACACAGACAGATAGACAGACAAACAAACAGACACACATACACACACACGGACACACACAGACAGATAGACAAACAAACAAACAGACACACATACACACTTACTGATAAGGACACATGAGGAGATTAACAGGATGTAAACTACCCTCAACAAATCGAGCTTTAGCATCATGTACATGAACAATACCATTAGGATACTGAGAGGAAGAGGAACACATGAACAAGATACAACAAGTGTTGATCGTTAATCACATTTTACTAAAAACACACGAGTCATTGCTGTCTACTCCATAGGAGACAAATGTACATGTATAATATAATTATGTATAATGATCAAGGGGTTTTCCCACAAAAACATATAGAAAAGTAGAGTGGTGCTGTACCAAGATCACTGATACAGTGTATGAGAAAGGTCAGGAGACCAATGAGTGTCATGGAAACATGGTAGAAATTAGCACTGCATTACCCCATGAGATGTTATAGCTAAATACATGAACATGTAGCTCTCTCACTTTTGGAAGTCTTCCAGGAGCTACTAACACCATCCCATACAAATTAATACCATGAATGCTCTCAACAGCGGGTACAACACTGTTCATCCATGTGAATGCCTGCGAGTAGGATTATAAATAATATATTTAGTCATTATAAATATTTAATAGACACACTTCTTCATCAGAACAGTGAGGTTTCTGTTCAGCTACTACCACAACTCTTTCTTCTTTCATTACATTAACAGAAAAGATAGCAATCCTGTTAATAAGAAATAACAACATTGATAATATAAACAATGATAATAATATTATAAACACACGAGTAATTAACTATTCAATAAATTGTATTACAATATTGAAACTTGCTGAAGTAGAATCGCGTTGAGTTCATACTCTTAAATGTGCTACTATCGGTTCAATCACCATGGTAACCGTATTGTATACATTGACTACATCTGAGAAAGTGAGCTTGACTTGGGTAAGTGTACTATGCATGTGTACATGAATGTTCCACATTTTTGTTAAAATATTATAAGCAAAGCTTCACTCAACATGATTCAACTTACATCCATTCATTAATGAGTGTCTATCAATCCACATCGATCCATCGATCCATCTATCCATCCATCCATTCATCCATCCATCCATCCATCCACCCATCATCCATCCATCCATCCACCCGTCCATCCATCCATCCATCCATCCATCCATCCATCCATCCATCCATCCATCCATCCATCCATCCATCCATCCATCCATCCATCCATCCATCCATCCATCCATCCATCCATCCATCCATCCATCCATCCATCCATCCATCCATACAAACAAAATCCATCCATCCATCCATTCACCCACCCATCCATCCATCCATACAAATACACTGTATATTGATATCTCCCTACCTTCCTTTATAAATGAAACCATGAGGTTCTACCGCCATTACAGTAGCAATAAGATCTTCTGTGTTGTGTCTTCTTCCAGCTACTTGTATTAATCCATCAAAAGTACCACAAATGAATACTAAACCTCCTTCACCAACAAAACCAAGTAGACGACTTCGTACAAAGGATCCATGAGGAGTTGTCCTCTCATTTTCATCAAGAGGTTGAAGCTATTTATAAAGTGATTGATTATGTATGTACATGTATGTACATGTATGTATGTATGTATGTATGTATGTATGTATGTATGTATGTATGTATGTATGTATGTATGTATGTACATGTAGGTACATGTATGTATGTATGTATGTATGTATGTATGTATGTATGCATGTATGTATGTATGTATGTATGTACATGTATGTATGTATGTATGTATGTATGTACACATGTATGTATGTATGTATGTATGTATGTATGTATGTATGTATGTATGTATGTATGTATGTATGTATGTACATGTAGGTATGTATGTACATGTGTATGTATGTACATGTATGTACTATATACACATATTTGTGCATGTGTATAGTATATGCATATAAATGTACTGTACACTATACATTCACATGTGTAAGTACATTGTCTATTTAGTAACTTACATTAAATGTTTGGTTGGTTTTACCATGTAGTCCCCAATAGCTGTTACCTGAACTAGTAGTTTGTATACAAATCTCACCAACCTCATCAGTCTTACACAATACTGGTAGACCAGATGTCTTCACCACTGCTATACGAGCTATAGAGATGTACATATATCTGTATTATGACATACATCACACATACATGTACTGTACACAGATACACAAACACAGACAGCAGACATAAACAGACAGATAGACAGACACACAGACAGACACATACACAGTTACACACATATACATATACAGTGTACATATACACACACACACACATATACATATACAGTGTACATATATATACACACACACATACGTACATGTACATACACACACACACACACATATACATATACACAGATCCACAGGCACACAGACACATACACACAGACACACCTCCAGGCATGACTAATCCTACATCTTGTAAAGTTAGAGAAGTGATACTGCCTGGTTCTTCAACTCTCACAACACCATAACTTAGCCCAGCTATAGACATTACACCTCTACCACTTGGTGTGTTAGGAGATGGTCTGAAATAAACACATTCATGAGTAAACAGTATAAAGATCAAAGTACATTGTACATGCATGACATGTAGTGATTGTACATGTTTATATACACATCTATCTACTCAGCAGCTGTGAATGTGAAATTTAATCTCTCTCTTGTCTTCTTATCTCAGCCCCCCTCCTCTTCCTCCTTCCTCTCTTTCTCTCTCTCTCCCCCCCTCTCAGGTATTTACCTTCTAAGAGACACAGTTAGTGTTTCTGGAGATCCTGCACAAGGACAAAGAGCTTCACGAGTCAAACCTTTTGATGAATAAGCCTCAAAAAACAAATCACTAGAAGCCAAAGACCCTAGATAATGAAATAAGATTAAAATAGTATTTTAATAGCCACTTGAACTACATTTGAACATATTGACAAAACAGGTAGAGGCCAGTATACATGTAAATGAGATTACATGTACATGTAGTGATATATATATATATGTAAATACTAGGGCTGGGAAAAAGGTTCGAATATTCGAACCTTCGTTCGTTTACTGCGCATTCGAAGCTAAATTCCTCCCTTCGAAGCTTCGCTGCCACGCCCACTTCAATGTTTGCACATGCGCACTTTTGCAATCTAAACGTGTGGTTAAAATTGTGGGTGTATCCTAGAAAAGTTGAGGCTGAGTTGTTGGCTGTTTCTGCCTAAATTTTCATTCAAGCGATGCTAAATCCAAGTAGAAATAGTGACAGGAACAAGACTAGTACTTATTATAAAGCAATAATCCAGTTTTGAAGGCATTATATTGCCAAACAAGGTAAGAGCAACATTGATAATAACACGTGCGAACCTTCGAAGGTTCGTTCATTTTTGCCGACGAAGCTTCGAAGGTTGTTTTTCTACCTTCGTCCCAGCCCTAGTAAGTACACATGTACAAGCAGTCATGTACAGTTATAATTCATGTACAGTCAGTCACATCGGTACATGAAGTCATGTACAGTTACATGTATATAAGTACATGTACAGTCACATATATGCAAGCACAGTCACATACAGTATGTACATGTACATGTAGTCATGTAGAGTTACATGTAGATGTACATATGCACATGTATATGGATGTACATACTGGATGTACATGTACATACTGCATACACTGTGATAATAACACATTCATTCAATGGAGCTGTTTACAATAATTAAGACAACTGTGAACATGAATGAATCAAATCCTACATGCCCTTATATGGTGTGGATGTATATAGACAATAGTTGAATGGGTATTCATATGTTTAGTATCACATATTCAATTACATATCACATGATCAGTTACATACTAATTGCACAATATACATGATCAATTATACAATATCACATGATAAATTATGTAATATCACATGATCAATTGTATAATATCACTAATCCATGACCTATTATAAAATACACACAATCAATTCATATGATGAATTGTACAAAATCACATGATCAATTATGTAATATCACATGATCAATGGTATAATATTACGATTGCTGGTATAATTATCATAATTATGATGAATTGTACAATATCGCATGAACATACATGGATTAGCCCCATCATCCAACAGGAGCATCCTCACTCCATCTAGCTTTAGATCTCGAAGTTCTTTGTGTTGAGCAAGTGATACACACCCACTAAGAGCACGAGAGGAGCTGATTACACAAGATGCTGAAAGTAATGTAACAAAGGGAGTACATGTATATGGTCTCACATGACAGTCACATGACTTACCTTTCAGTTTGTTAATCATATGTAACCATGCAAGTGGTAATGTATTCATAACAGATGGAGGTACAAATATAACATGAAGTCCGTTATATCCAGCCTGTAAAAGGAATTGAGCAGAGATTTATTATTAATTATGTGTGTGTGGCACACTGTGTGCATGCATGTGTGTGTTATCTATGTATACATGTACATGACTTTCCATGGCCATCAAGTTATAAGGGACACAAAATTGGTTACTATGGTAACTCAGTTTACATAAGTGCACATGTGTGTAATGATGTATTTATGTACATATACATACAGTGTATTATATATAATTATGGAAGTATGTCTTACCGCCATCACACCATGCCATAGACCAATAGATCTCTTAGCATCTTCAGTACAAACTAACACTTCCCCTGTACAATAAAATATACTTGTTTAAAAAACCACTTTCAAATGTATTACACGAACCTTCTCTATAATGACAAGCTGTAGTTAGTACCCTACAATGAGTAAGAAGAGCTGAACGAGTTACAGTAACACCTAAAGTAGAGCCATCTTTATCAGTAGTGAACTATAGAGATATAATTAATAAATGATAGGGGTGGATATTTAGTAAAAATACATGTTCATTAAAAGTACATGTTATCACGTACATGTACATGTACATGTACGTGTAGTACTTATGTTGAAATACACTTAAATATACACTAGTACATGTAGTCATGTACATGTACATGTTTATACATATGTACATGTGTACTTATATTGAGATACACTTAAATATACATTAGTACATGTAGTCATGTACATGTACATGTTTATACATATGTACAATGTACATGTGTACTTACTTATATTGAGATACACTTTAGTACATGTAGTCACGTACATGTACGTGTTTATACACATGTACATGTGTACTTATATTGAAATACACTTAAATATACACCAGTACATGTTTATACATATGTACATGTGTACTTATATTTAAATATACACTAGTACATGTAGTCATGTACATGTACATGTTTATACACATGTACGTGTGTACTTATATTGAGATACACAGATACTCATACATGTATGTACATGACAATACATAACATAATTATAAATATTTTAAAACTGACTTCAATGTAGGCTGTAGTATCGGGAGATGGTCGAGGTGGTGGGTTCCAGTCTCGAGGAACTCTTGGGAGATGTTCGGCAACAAACCAAGTCAATCTTGGCCATCCTAATTATAGATAGATAGATAGATAGATATATAATTATAGATGAATAAATGTTTGGCACATGTACACTCAGGTATACAGCTAGAGACAGACAGACGAACAGAGAAACAGGTACAGACACACACAGGTAGTGTACCTTTGAAATGAACTATATGATCTTTGCCTTCCTCTCTTGGTAGCTGTTTTGCAGTAATATCACTAGTAATAGCTACACTAATACTGAGACTATTAAGAAGAAACCCAACCTGTTGACCACCAGGATCCTAAAATACCAAATATGAATAATTATATGAATGTATATATGTATACGCATTTTATTTTATTAATGTTCACTGTACATTACTGTGGCTGTGTGAATAAGTAATGATAGTATATATGTACACGTATCAAAGGAATGAAAGTATATATGATAGTATATATGTACATGTATCAAAGTATATATGAATGTATAGATACTGTACATTACCGTGGCTGTGTGAATGAGTAATGATAGTATATATGTACACGTATCAAAGGAATGAAAGTATATATGAGTGTATATATGTGCATGTATCGAAGTATATATGAGTGTATAGATACTGTACATTACTGTGGCTGTGTGAATGAGTAATGATAGTATATATGTACACGTATCAAAGAAATGAAAGTATATATGATTGTATAGATGAATGAGTGTGTACATACACATGAATGGATGTACAGATGGGAATAGACATATAGTATACTTATACTAGTGTTGTTAGTTAACTATAACTAAAACTCATTTTAGTAAGGCATTATGATTTTTAAACTATAACTTAATTACAAGTTTGCAGTAATAACTAAAATGAAAGTTGGCCAATAATGGACACTTTTAGTTAGTTAAATAAAACCCTTTTAGTAAGCCTAATATTATTTTAGTTGATAACAATTATAACTAAAAGTGGTCATACTAATACAACACTAACCATGAGCTAACATGTATCAAATTAATGAAGTATGTACAGGTCAATGGATGTATATGGATGTACAGATAAATGGATGTATCAGAGTACATGTATCAAATGTCATTGATCTGAATGTAGAGGATGTATGGATTGTGAGTTACATGTGACTCTAAATAGAGATTATATAAATAATAATATTACGAGTATTTAACGAACCCTATCATGTAGTCATTAATTAACAATAATTAATGACCTCATTAGCAAACATATAATCAACTCACATCCTTAGTTAATGGTGGTTGGATTGCTACTGGAATAACAGCTGCAAATATACAGCCCCAGAATGCTGTGGCAAAGGTAGCCGCCTCATCACCTTTGAAAACCAGGGCAACCTAAGATCAGTGAATGAAAGTCACATGATAAGCACGTGACAAGAATGTATAATACTACAATATAAAAACACAACTACACACAATTATTTTTGAACCACTATCACATGACAAACATGTGACCTACCCTGTCTCCAGGTTGTACTTGTTTACCATTTCCTAGTTTGTTTAGCAAGAAATAAGCAACTTTTTGAGCTTTGGCCGCTAATTTGTCTGAAGAGACGTAAAAAATCATATTAAAATACAAAATGTACATATATGAATAAACATGTATTTATATGTACATGTATATGTAATTATGTATACATATACATGTTTATTACACAGTTATTGCACAATAAGCCTAGACATGTACATATATGTATTATGTACATGTACATGTAATTATGTATAATTATTTACATGTACATACATGTGTTAATTATACATATACATGTACATGTTCATTAAACTATAATTATGGCACAATAAACTTAAACATAATTATATGTATAAACATGTACATGTACATGTACATGTAATTATGTATAATTATTTACATGTACATACATGTGTTAATTATACATATACATGTACATGTTCATTAAACTATAATTATTGCACAATAAACTTAAACATAATTATATGCATAAACATGTACATGTACATGTATATGTACATGTAATTATTTACATGTACATACATGTGTAATTAATTAATTATACATATACATGTTTATAATTATGCATAAACATGTACTACATGTATGTACATGTATATGTACATGTAATTATGTATAATTATTTATATATCCATGTACATAATTATTTCCCAATAAACTTGGACATGTACACACACCTTAATAAATGTACATGTATTGTAAATTGAAAAATGTACATGTACATGTATTGTACATTGAAAAATGTACATGTACATGTACAGTATATGTACATGTAACTATTTACATGTATATGTACATGTATATGTACATGTAATTATGTATAATTATTTATATATCCATGTACATAATTATTTAATAAACTTGGACATGTACACACACATTAATAAATGTACATGTACATGTATTGTACATTGAAAAATGTACATGCACATGTATTGTACATTGAAAAATGTACATGTACATGTATATTTAATTATGTACAAGTAGTTCCACTTTCTATTCTTTAAATACTTTAAATTCTTTCAATGAAATTATTGAAAACTTTGAAACACTAAAGATCACTCCAAGTAAACACACAAGTACTCAAATAGACTTTTTAGTATTATCTTAAACACAATTCACAATAACATCATTGATTATTGACCAATGAGATTAGAGAATGCAGGAACTGTAGCTTATACAATGCTCTTCCCAACAAAATAATTTACAATCTTAAAATGTGAACTGACTTTATTTGCACGTTAAACTTACTATATGTATAAGCCACTGATGACTTTCCATGATTATCCACTACAGATATGGCAGGGTATTTACCCAGTGTACTACTGTGATGCTGAATAGCTGCTTCAAGATTACGATGCCAGTCTTGACGACTCTAGTAAAACAAATAAAGTTGAGAGAGAGAGTGAGTGAGGGAGAGAGAAAGGGAGGGAGGGAGGGAGGGAGGGAGGGAGGGAGGGAGAGAGAGAGAGAGAGAGAGAGAGAGAGAGAGAGAGAGAGAGAGAGAGAGAGAGAGAGAGAGAGTATCTTAGATAAGAAGGAATTGGGTTCCCTATTACCTCTAGTGGTACTCCTGATACTGGCTGCATCGTTGGTCCAACTGGACGAGGAGCAGTTGGATCATCAATAACAGCTGTGTAATGATATAAAAGTGATTTCAATTGAGCCCATTGTACATATGTACATGCAAACATACAGAGACAGTCACACACACACCCTCTGTATCATCATCGGTATAATATTCTTCTATTGGTCTTCGATTTTTCTTTGGTCTCTTGAGTGTGTTTAGTAGTTGCTGGATCTTATGAGACACACCCCCCTGACCACCACCTCCTTGAGACCCTTGAGTCCCACCTCCTTGAGATAATTGAATTCCACCTCCTTGAGATCCAACTCCAAGAGATCCAGCTTCACCTCCTTGTGGTCCATCCGAATGTGGTTCTGAAAAGGAAATGAGAACACTGTATCTACTTCATCATGTGACTATACTGTATAGTAATGGAATTTGCATAATTAGTTACTAGTACTCAATTGAACATTTTAAGTGTACATTAGAAAGATCCAATTAATTACAACGTACCTTCAGTAGATAGTCTAGATTGTTGTTGAAGCTGTTGGTGTCTTTGAGTTACTGCTGCAGTTTTTGGCATAGTAGGTGGTGGAGGACTCTGAATAAAAGATGAGTTTATTCATACCAGTACGTGTTCCTGAAGATATGCAGTGTCATACACATGCAGACACACATACATACATACATACACACATACATACATACATACATACATACATACATACATACATACATACATACATACACACATACATACATACATACACACATACATACATACATACATACATACATACATACATACATACATACACACATACATACATACATACATGTACATACATACATACATACATGCATACATACATACATACATGTACATACATACATATATACATTATTCATAGTTAAATACATACATGTACATATACATTATTCATAGTTACATAGATACATACATGTATATACATGTTACATATATACATACATACATACATACATACATACAATGTACATAGTTACATACATACATGTACATATATACATTATTCATAGTTACATAGATACATACATGTATATACATGTTACATACATACATACATACATACATAGTTACATATATACGTTCCTACTGATACATGTATATACATATACACATGTACATACATGTATGTAATACAACATAGTATAATAAATACATGTACACACATAGTCGAGTTAATATGTATAATCATACATACATGTACATGTACATGATTTCTTACAGGTCGTATAGGTGTGTTAGTACGACTGCCACTACCACTGTCTTGAGAGAAGTTATCAGAGCTCTGGGATGGAGAGATAGAGTAAAGGTGGTTTCCTGTGTGTCTACGAGAAGCCATTGGTACGTGGTCTTCACCATCTTCAAGATCTCTCTCAATAACTAGTTGGACTACAGCATCTAGATAAATAGATAGATAGATAGATAGATAGATAGATAGATAGATAGATAGATAAATAGATAGATACATGTAGGTAGATAGATAAAGAGATAGATAGATAGATAGACAGATAGATAGATAAATAGATAGATAGATAGATAGACAGATAAATTGATACATTGTAGACAGATAGATAGATAAAGCAAGAGAACAAATCCGGATATTCAATTATTAGGTGATAATTGAATATCATAACAACATAATGTAGAGTGCAATTGACAGCTTGTTTCTATCTAATCAATATGTTTACATCATCATCATTATCCATATTCATGCATGTTAATATTATATGTACATGTACAACTGACATGTGTACATGTAGTGTACATGTATGTTATCGTTGATACAGATGTACATACATGTACATGCTCAATTTTCCCGTATACATGTACACAGATCAAAATGGTATTTGTGATTAAGTACATGTATATGATAGATGTACACACAAACATATCATAACATACTTCTGTCTGGTTCAATAGTATTATAAGATGGTAGGGGAATTGGAGGTGGAGTTAACTGACCCGAAGAATTACTATCTATAGAACCTGTACCATCTCGATCTGAGGAAGAGATATTATGAAATAAACGATATTATGTAATCATGTGATAAGACACAACACTGTAAATGTACATAATTATATATATATATATATTTGTACATACGTGTGTGTGTGTGTGAGTATAAACTGTACATGTACATATACATGTGTGTACATGTACATATACTTCATGTACAAGTACTAAATAACATTACAGTACACGTGTACATGCATATACATGTACATGTACATGTACAGTACAATTACATGTACTATATATTATAACTGTACACAAATATAATATAAATGCACATGACATGTACATCTACTTCATGTACAAGTACTAAAAAACATTACAGTACTTGTGTATATACATGTACATATACATGTACAAGTACATCACTGTACATGTACATATGTGTACATGTACATTGTACATGCAACTCTCTTCCACAATAACAGTTGACACGTTACACTTAATTAATCAGTGTGAGATTACTCTGAAATATAAATAACACAACCCATTTGATAAATATAATTCAATATTTATTAATAATATAATGTATTTACTTTTGATGTAAAATAAACTTGGCCTGTTAAGAAGCCAATCATAAGCATTCCCTACAACAATAGCTTATACTGTATCTAACTAAAGGTCATTCACATTTACCATGACCTCAGAAAATGTTGATAACTTTACAATCTCATGTCTAGATACATTTCTTAACAGTAGACATGTAATTAAACTATACTAAAGCTCATAATGCATTATTATTAACAGTATACACACAATCCCTTTAAAGAAGTTTTAATTAATAAACAACACAGTCATATATCTCACCCGGTATTACTGGTGGCATATAAGGAGCTAATAACTTAGCTTTCTTTTTCTCAAAACCCTGTGGAGTAATATCACCTGGAAGAGGAAGAATGATTTAAAAGGAAAGAGGAGGAAGGAAGAGGAAAGAAAGAAAAATACAAGTAAAGGTTATTCCTGTTCACTGTGATCTCAGAAAAATGTTCATAACTTCAGTTTGGAAAGACCAATAAACTTTTTTACTACATTTATATCTAATTATCCTTCCTGTTCTTTTTTTTGTATGGCAAATTTCAATCTATTGCTTCATTAAATAATGTATTAATCTTATGACATTAACTATACACCGGATTATACATGTACACAAAATCATCACACCTGAGTCATCATGTCTAGTAGTGTGCATTAAATAGAATAGATTAATGTTAGGCTCACATTACAAATTAAGTACCTCTTCAATAGCGATTATGACCAATATAAACATAATTATAATCACTTATTATTTTATGACTAGGCTGATAACAGATATATCAATATTGAAAGACAAAATTAATCATTACATTGTCTTGTTATCTGTTGTCTTTCAATATGACAATCAAGAAGCTATTTTGAGTAATTATTATTAATTATATGTTATATTGGCCATAATTAGCCTCAATAGATACTTAATTAATATAATATGACCATACTCAACAGACGCTTTATTCACAAACAGTGAGAAGCTGTAAACATCAGGAAAACATCTCACACACACACTATGAACACTCTATTCAATGAGTATTAATAAAGAAACTGTATCATGATCAACACAGGCACTCATTCTCTTCATTGGTGTATATATATTATATATTATATATATATATATATATATATCTACAGCAGTAATCACTATTTCGTTATAGAATGCTCAAACACTAATATGTCTTTCAGCCTACAAATGTTATACCCAATCATGTATAACAATTACACTATTCCAAAATTCTTATATATATATACATATATAATGAAATAGCTTCTACTAGTTAGACGAAGTCTATCATCTGGAGTCATACACTCACCTTCATCTAGTTCCTCTTCTAGTTCACGAAGTTTCTGTAGCACACCTGGAGGAATACCAGAGGTATCCATGTTCTACTATATCTCTCTTGCGGACAGAGATGTGTATGTAGGGAGAATAAACTTCTTTGAGTTCTTTCTAGCTGCTGCAAACCAAATGTAAATATACGGGAATAACACAATTGAAGTATACGGATATGTACGGGGGCTTCATATTCCCACAAGTATTGATTAATTTTATAATTAGATTATTAATTTTGTAAAATATATTTTTGTAAATAAACAGCATAATAATTATATACAGTATAAAACTGTTTGCAAAAAAAAAGTATGGACCCTTGTGTTCCAAACAAAAGTACTGTAAATATTAATATACCTAATTCAGGAAAAAAAAAGTATACAATATTGTAAGTAAATACTAGTTCCAAGAAAATAGATATGTATTGCATGTAAATAATTATGTGGGTCCAAATATAACTACTAGTGTATGCATCTTATACTAAGAGAATAGTCCAAAAAACATGTTCAATAATCGGATCAGGTGAGAAGTTTATGGAATGAAACTGGAGTCATTTCCAGTAAGTGTGTAATTAGTTGTATTGGATGTGTTATCAGGTTTGAATATTAGGTAGTCTGTATTTAGTGTTGTTCTGTTAACAATTTCAGAGAATCGTAATGTCAAATGACCATTGTCAAGATCGAGATCAAATCCTGATAGTAATGGTGGAGTGGTATCCTTCACATAGTCGGATGCTTTTACTGCATTGTCCGATGATCGAGGTATAACTGGATTCATATTTGTATCGTTTATCATTTCCTTTGTAAAGGAGAGGAATGTATCATTCCTGTTTGTAGCCAATAATGGTCTTCTTTTGATTTCGTTTAGGTCAGAGTTATCAATAACCACCGAGACAACTGTATTCTCTACTCCTGTTACGGTAACCTTTCTCTCTGTAAGTGTATGGTACAAATCAGAGTCAGTTAGTAATAAAGACATGGCATTCTGTATTGTGAATGCAGTTGAAGTTAGAGTAGATGGAAGAACAGACTCAGAGTAAGTTAGATTCATTTCTCCACTGTTCATGTCGAGAGTGAATGATTCAAGTTCTGGACTAGTTATATCAGGAGTTAGAATATTCACAGGAATAGCCTCTGTGAAGTTCACCAGTATAAGTGGGTTTTCACTCGTATCAAGTATAGAACCTGCAAGTACTGTTAAATAAGTTTCATTGTTCTGGGTGGCTAAATTAAGACGAGCCTTTAATTCATTGAGGTCAGCGATTGTCAGGTTGACTTCAATCCAACTTTGTTGGACAGAAATGACACTGCCATTTGTAAGTGTGTAGGACGATGTTGCATTGCTAGAGTTCATGCTCAGGAAGGTAAGACCTTCAGGTTTCAAAGTATCTCCATCTACTGCCTCAGAGAAGTTCAGTGTTACTATACCAGAGTTCATGTCAAGATCGAAATCAACAAGCTCTGGATTAGTGGTGTCAGATATGAATTCTGTAGCTCTGAGAGGATAGTCTTTAGTAATACTGACAACAGTGTTGCCTTCATTGTCTCTAACTGCAGTTGATTCAACAGTGAGGTACGTATTGTTTGTTATATCGTTGAACCCAGTAGCAAGTTCACTGAGAAGTTTAATCTCATTCAAGTCGTAAGTGGAGAATTCAACCATAATATCAGGGCCATCCATAACTATCACATCTCCACCAGTGAGGTTATAGGTTGTTGCATCACTGTCATTGCTGCTAAGCAAAGCAAAACCAGTTAAATCAACACTACTTGCGTTTACAGTTTCAGTAAATATTAATACCATCTGACCTTCATCGAGATCAAACAAGAATTCGATCAACATTGGACGGTGTATGTCTTCAATTACATCTCCTGCCTGCACACTAGTATTGCTATCTACAGCTCTGATAGGGTTACCAGAACGATCTTCAATTGCTTCACTAGTTAGGGCTAAGTATGTATTGTCTGCAGTGGTACCGAGATTGGTTAATTTCTTGATTTCATCTAAGTCATAATCATCAAGAGAGATATTGATAATAGGCCCATGAGGAGATGAGATCGTACTGAGAGTTGAGAGAGTGTGGTTTGATAGGGCTGGATAGTCAGGTGTATTGATGAGTGTTATTTGTGTTGTATTCAGAGTATAGTTATCGACTGTTTCAGAGAATGTTAGAGTTAAAATTTCCAGTGTGAAGTCAAGAGTGAAGTTTAGTAACTCAGGATTGGTTATATCAGGTATGTATCCATCAACCATTACAGCATGGACTTCATTGTCTATCGGAACAGCTTCGTTGTCACTCATGTCCAGAACAGTATAATTAGTCATAGTTAGCCATGTTGTAATATTGAATAAAGCTATGCCTTCAGCTTTGATTACGTTCAAATCATCATCAGAAAGTACTAGCATTAGTACTGTATCATCAATCAAAGATTTTAAATCACCACCAGTAAGCTGATGTTGTTCACTTGGTTTTGTTGCAAACATTATTGACTGGAGTGTAATGCCTGTAGAATCAAAGGTACTTGCGTTGACTGTCTCAGAGAAAGTAAGAGCAAGAATGCCTGTGTTGAGATCAAAGTCAAACGATTCTAGTATTGGTCTTGTGAAATCTTCGGTAAAATTCACAGTCTGGACTCCAAAAGTGGGTCTAAGAGGATTGTCATTCATGTCAGTGACAAATCCTCCACCAAGGTCAAGATATGCATTAGACATAGCTGTTAACAAGCTTGTATTTTGTTTGATAGTGTTAAGATCATCAGTAATTAATCTTAGCTTTAGCTGTGGACTGTTGGTACTGTTAACAATTAACTCTTTGGGTTCGAAGATGATACTTCCATTAGGAGCATTTAGGAATGTGAATTGAGAAACTTGAACTGAATCAGCTTTAATTGCTTCATCAAAGTTCAAAATTACAAGTCCATTGTCCAGATCAAACAGGAAAGTCTCAAGTTCTGGTTGGATTTCATCAGGATGATAGTTTTCAACATCTAATACTTGCTCATTGTTTGGTTGATTAGCCATATCTTGTACAGCAGAATATGAAATGACAAGTTGAGTAGTGAATTCATTCACAGCAATACTGGTGTCTAGTTTGATACGATTGAGATCTTGTCTGCTCAAATAGATTTCAATCAAAGTTGAATCATTCATTGAAACAGTTGAAGAATCACTTAAAGATATGCTACTGCTGTTTGGACTAGATTGTAAAGTAAAACGTGAAAGTATAACAGTACTGTATGATACAGTCTCATCAAATGTTAGAGATAATACTTCTGTTGTTAGATTTAGTGAGAAGGATAGCAGAATTGGACTTGTAGAGTCATCTGTGAATTCAATAGTAATTTTTCCATCGTCTGGTGGTATCTCAGTGAGATTAAATCCTGCCATATCATATACTCCTTCTGATAAGAAGCTAATGTAAGTGTTGTTCATTCGAGTAGCTAGACCTCTGATTTCTTTAATAGCATTGAGGTCTTCAGTTGTTATGTTAAAGATAATTGTAGGGATATTTTCTAATGTATTATCACCTACAGTGAATGTGTAAAAATACTTTGAGTTATTGGCAGCAGATTGGATAGTGATTGCTGAAGCATTCAATGTGGAAGCATTCATTGATTCAGAGAACACAAGGTTTAGTTCTCCCTCATCCAAATCAAACTCGAAATACTCCAAATATGGATGGGTTTCATCTGCTAGTACTGATGTTGCCTTCACAGTATAGCCACTTCTTTCATCAATAGAATTATCATAGTAATCACTTGCTGATTCTGAATGAAGGAACAAAAACGTATCATTGATAGTTGTGGCAATATCAGTCAATGTTTTGAGGAGATTGAAATCATTGCTATTAAGTGTAATATCAATTTCCATGGTATTATCAACATCATCTGTGTCTCCTTGGACATTAAAACTAAAGCTTCCTTCAGCAGGTACAGGAGTTCCACTTGTAAGTGGTACTATACTCGTGGAATCATTTACGTATTCTTTATTATGAAACTCTAAAAGTGAATACTGGAAGTATTCTAAATTGATTGGTTCAGAGAAAGTGAGATGAAGGACAGCATCATTGGTACGAGCATCAAGTGTGAATGACTCTAAGTATGGTTCAGTGGTGTCTATGATGTATTCGTATGCTTGAAGTGCATTTTCAGGTTCTATTCTATCAACAAATAGATCATAAGTGTCCTTGATAGCATCATCACTGAATATCTGGATGTAACAGTCACTGGTATTAGTACATAGATTATAAGGTGCCTGGACTCTTATTCTATTGAAATCATCTTCAGTGAGTGTGATGTTGATTATGTACCAGTCAAAGGCACTCACATTTCCTCCACTTAGTCTTACTTCAGGCACATCGAGAGCATTTTTAGCCAATATTATTAGCTCATTTTTAACAGTGAAGCTTTGATAATCAATTGTTTCACTGAATGTTAGAGAAATGATACCAGAATTAGCGTCAAATGAGAAATAACTCAAAGTTGGTTCTTCCATATCAACTTCAAAAGCACTGGTACGGTTAGCCATTTCATCTGAAATTTGATCTGATGGATTACTGGCCATGTCTAGTACTGTTCCATTTTCCAATGAAATGTAAGTGTTAGTATCATCAGTAGCTAGAGCTCTGAGGGACTGGATGGTAACAACATCTATAAATTCCAGTTCAATGGATATAATCAGTCCATTTGGTGTAGTCACATTTCCACCAGTGAGAATGAAGTATTCAGCATTTTCTTCGCTGATGTTTGCCACTGATTGGAGAGTTATTTTAGTGAATTCAGTGGTATCTCTCTGTACAGGTTCACTGAATGTTATAGTCAATGTTTGAGGGCTACCACTGAAATCTACAGAGAAGGATTCTAGCTTTGGTGTACTGGTATCTGGAATATATACAGTTACTGGAACGGCATTGGATGCATTTATTGCCACAATTTCATTTCCAGCGTGATCACTGAGTGCTTCTTCACTGAACTTGAGATATGTTGTATTGCTATCAGTAGCTAGAGTTTGAAGTAGCTGAATTTGGTGAACATCATCTATAAGTAGCTCTATTTCAACATAAGTAAGAGACCAAGTAATCGATTTCTTTCCTTTGAGCTGATACTCAGAAGTGGAGTTATCTTCTGCATTTTGGAAGTAGAATTCAGTTACATCAAGACTGTCTCTGTCAACAGCTTCACTGAAATAGATAGTAAGTAAGCCTTCATCTAAATCAAAGTCAAAACTGGCAAGTTCTGGCCTTACATTGTCACTGATAACGGAAGAGACTCTGAATGCTGAGTCAGTTAGCACTGGCGTCAAGTTATTTCCACTCATATCTAGTACTGTTTCATTAGAGAGTGAAACAAATGCTCTTGAGCTGTCATTAAAGAAAGGAGACATCTCCTTGATTTTATTAAGATCATAGTCTAATAGTGTGATAGTTATATTGGTTGAGTTTTCAGAAGTAAAGTTGCCTCCACTAAGCTGTAGAGAAGCAGCTGGCGGAGACTTTGTTTGGTGAAGAGTGATTTGTTGTGGATCGAATGAGTCAGTATTGACTGTTTCAGAAAATACAAGTGTTAGTAGTCCACCATTATAGTCAAATAAGGCATCTGTTAATTCAGGTGGTGTGATGTCCTCTATGAATTCATTGGTGAGAACAGGAGATGATAACGCAATAATCAGATTATTGGCCATATCTGCAATTGCACCGTTCTCGATAAAGAGGTAGGTATTGGCCAATTCAGTTGCCAGTAGGAATTCCTTTTTGATACCATTTAGGTCGTCATCAGAGACACTGACATTGATTGTTTTCTGGTTGCTATCCAGTGTCTCAGTTGGTATGGCTAACTGGAACATTATAGTATCATTAGTATCATTGGATGCATATAAGATCAGACCACTAACATCAAGACTACTTGTGTTAACAGCTTCATCAAAGATTAAAGTGATGATACCCATATTGAGATCAAATACAAAGTTCTCCAGTTCTGGTTCTGTTGTATCCGGAGTGACTGCTTCAGAAATACTCACAGCACCATTAAATTCATTGTTATTCATATCTTTTACAGCATCTTCACTGAGATTCAAGTATGTGTTATTTTCATTGATGGCAAGTAATGTCAATACTTTGATGTTGTCAAGGTCACTTTGTTCCAGTGTGACAGTGATTACGGTACTGTCATTCATGGATGATGTACTGTATTGAAGAGTATACATCTGAATTGGAGATATCAAACTGCTTTGGATTGTGACTCCACTGATGAAAAATGACGATGCATTGACTGTTTCATCAAATGTCAAAGATAGGAGTCCTTCATCAACATCAAGTGTAAATGAATCCAGCAATGGTGAGGTGAAATCTTGGGTGTAATTGGACACTTGTGCTGCTTCTTCCTCTGTGCGTTCAATGATGGAATTATTGAATGTGTCAACCACAAGAGATGATGTGAACACAAGATACGAGTTTTGAATGGAAGTAGCAAGCTGTGTCAATCGTTTAATTTCATTTAAATCATCAGGTAGGAGATCAATAGTTAGTATTGTATCATCAAATGGTCGGACAGTAGAGTTACTAAGTGTATAAGTAGAAACAGTTGTATTTATCTCTGATGAGTTGCCAACGTTCTGTAGTGTTAGTTGAGTTATATCAAATGACTTGTAGTCAACAACTTCAGTAAATGTCAGAATGATTAATTCATCATTTAGGTCCAGATCGAATGAAACCAATTCTGGTGAAATACTGTCAGGTATAAAGGTAGTCACACGTAGAGCTGATGTATTTGAAATTATCATCACTGGATTATTGTTCATATCATTGATAGCATCACTAGTGATCGATATGTAAGTTGTTATATTTTCACTTGCTAGGTTTCGAAGTCTACTAATTGAATCAATGTCCTCCTGAGTTAAAAATATCTCTACATTGGTACTGTTATCAAGTGAGGAGTTAGCATTAACAAGAGTGTATGACTCTTTCGCATTGCTTTGGTGACTGTGGAAGGTGAATTGATCAATATTTAGAGAACCTGCATTCACAGTTTCATCAAATGTCAAGTAGACAATGCTTGTATTCATGTCTAGATCAAAAGATACTAGCTCTGGTCCAGTTGTATCATTTATGAAGTTCATTGGTTGTAATGCATTGGAGGCATTGACGGTTTGTATTGGATTCATTGCCAAGTCAAAAACAGTAGCATAGTCAATGCTTAGGTAGGTTGTTTCAACTGAAGTCCCAAGACTTGTGTCGTATTTGATTTCATTCAAGTCATCGATAGTGATGTTAAGAGTGATGGCAGTTCCATCTTTCGAAATACTAGATTTTCCACTCTCTAGTCTTATCTGACTATCAGTTGAAATATCATTTGTGCTCAGCAAAAGTAGACCAGATGCATTGAATGATGTAAGATTAACAGTGTCTGAGAAGAATAGAATCAATTGTCCAACATTCATATTGAGATCGTATTCCAGTAACTCTGGAACTTCTTGATCAGGAGTGAAAACAGTGACTCTAATAGCTTTGCCATCAGTAACTGGCACAACATCAACTCCTTTTGTGTCATCAATCAGAGATGCTCTGAAGGTAATATAAGTATCATTCTCATTTCTGGCAACTCCTGTGTTGGATTTCAATCTGAGAAGATCATTATGAGAAAGCTCCAGAATTACTATATAGCCATCCGGACTTGTTGTATTACTTTCCGATGATGGGGTAAATGTTCTTTCATCTTCACTGTATTTATCATGTTGAAGTGTCAGTGAAGTAGGATCAAGTGTATTGGTAGCTATAACGTCAGAGAAGGTGAGTATAATATTACCCAGTAGTTGATCGTAATCAAAAGACATCAACTGAGATCTTGTTTCATCAGCAATGAATTTTCCTGCTAAAGATGTCACTGGATTAACTGGATTACCAGCAGTGTCATCAACCATACCTTGAGAGAAAGATAGCAAAAAATTATTAATCCCAGTTGCGATGTCTGCATTAGCTTTGAGGGCAGCGATGTCTGGTTTTATTAGACTTAATGTTAGTACTTCAACACCTGAGATTATTTCAGTTATTTCTGTGATACAGCCAGTTAGTTGTACTGTACTAAGAGGTAATGTTGTGCTATTGTCTATAGTAATGGAAGTGCAATCTGTTGTTACAGGGTCAACAGGCTCGTTAAATGTCAGATAGAGAAGGTCTTCATCAAGATTGAGCGTGTACTCTAATAACTCTGGAGGCATAATGTCCTCAGTATAATCCCATACTTGAATTGCATCTTCCGTGCTTACTGCAGTTAATCTGTTAGGGCTGAATGCTGTGTCTGTGATAGTAGTGGAATCAATAGCCAAATAAGTGTCATTAATGTTTTTAGCAAAGACAGAGGCTTTCAGGATGTTAATGTCTTCAAGAAGAAGTTGGACAGCAATTACTGGTCCATCTTCAGCAGTAGTTTCACCTCCTGTAAGTTTGTGGTAGTATGCAGGATTGGAAGTGTTTTCAAATGACTGGATATTTATTCCAGTGAAATCTAATGAACTTGCACTGACTGGTTCATTGAAGGTTAGTGTCAAGATACCAGTGTTCATATCGATGGTAAAGTTTCTGAATTCAGGATGGATATTGTCTACACCAAAGAACCTTACTGGATATCCAGGATGTTCAGGTTTTGCTTCTTCGATTGGATTACCAACCATATCACGAGCAAAATCAGCAGTGAATGAAATATAACAGTCACCTCTGAATGTACAAAGATAGTTGTTAGCTTTAATTTCTTCAACATCTTCACTCAGAAGATAGAACTCGATAATATCACTGTAAGTATCCTGAGTGTAACCTCCACTTAGTGTGATATTAGCCAACTGCTTGTTAAAAATGTCGATTAGAGTGACTGTAGTGTATAGGAATGAGGAAGCATTAACAGTCTCCGAGAAAGAGAGTCTTATTATTTGATCATCAAGGTTAATATAAGTGAACTCTGATATTTGTGGGTTGGTAGTGTCATTTGTGAATATGGTGACCTGTTCTGCCTGACCATCTGGTACAGCATCAATAGGCATATCTACCATGTCCAATACTGCAGCTTCTTCAAATCGAAGGAAACAGTTATTGATTTCATGACAGAATTGCTTTCGCTTGATTTCATTCAAGTCAAAAATGCTAAGAGTGATAACCACATCTGCTGAATTTGTTTCTTGAACAGAGCTAGTTGTTAAAGTGTGATATTCATAATTAACTGATGTGTTATCTTGTAGGGTGAAGTTATTAATGATAAGTGAGTCAGTATTAACTGTTTCATTGAAATGTAGAGTGAATATTCCCTCATCCATGTCTAAATCAAATGAGAGTAGTGATGGTCTGTCTAAATCAGGAGTGAATGAGGTAACTGGTAATGCATTAGATTGTCTTATTCTCTTGACTTGATTTCCGTCATGATCAGCGATTAATTCAGATAGAACTTCAAAATAAAGTGTTTCATTTGATATAGCCAGTCCTTCCAAAGCTTTAATGGAATTTTTATCAAAAATGGTTAATTCAAACACAATAGTAGTGCTGTCATTGGACTGTAAGTACCCTCCAGTGAGTTGATAAGACATAGCATCAGATGATCTGTTGCTATGGAGGATTATACCAGATGGATTAATAGAAGAGGCATCAACAGTTTCAGAAAACACTAGGGTTACTTCTCGTGTTGCGAGACTGAAGTTGAACTCAAGTAGTTCGGGTTTTGTTGTATCAGGGGTATATACGAAGACCTGTTTAGCTGAGCTGTTGAAAATAGGCAATGCATCATTCTCAGCTATATCATTGATACTGTTTGCTTCCAAGTAAATGAATGTACTATCTGTATCATTAGCTAAAACGGTTAACCGTTTAATCTCATTTAATTCGTCAATTGATAGAGTGATTTCGATTTCTGCTCCAGATGGCTGAGTATAGGAACTTTCTTCAAGTTGTAAACTTTCTATTGAGTTACTCACACTATCTTGGATAGTAACATAATCTAGAATGAATGACGAGTTTGTTATGTTTTCTGAGTACACTAGTAGCAATTTTCCACTATCAAGATCAAATGTGAAGTATTTTAGATAAGGTGGTACAATATCTGCACTGTTTGCAATAGCCATCAATCCAGGGAAAGTTACTGGTACAACTGGTAAACCTGCCATGTCAAAGATAGCAGTATCTGTGATTGCTAAAAAGCTAGTATTCTGATAGTGACCAAGTGGTGGTCTGATACGAATTGATTCTAGATCAGACGCATTGACAGTAATTGTTACTTCTGTGGAATTTTGCATACTGATATAACCACCAGCAAGACTGAATGATCCTGTGTCAGTTGTATCATTGGCACTCACTCTAAGTGTAAATTGTGTGGTATCAAGAGAACTTACTTGAACCGTTTCAGAGAAAGTCAATACAAGGAGTAATGGTGGAACTGTATTCTTCATATCCAATCTAAATGATACAAGCTCGGGATTGGTTAGGTCTCTCTGGTAGTTGGCAGCAATTTTTGGTTCTGTGATTGCTACAATGGGATTACTTGACATATCATCAATGAAGTCAGAAGTGATAGTCAAAAATGTGTCATTGATGTCAGTAGCCAGAGTAAAGATCTTTTTGATGTCGTTAAGGTCAACTGTGGATAGAGTCACAATAATCTCTGGTCCATTTGGAGATGAAGTGTTAGATGTATTCGTAAGAGTGAATTGTGCCATCACTTCATCATGGAGTGTGATCTGAGTGGTGTCAAGTGTTGATGCATTCACAGTCTCACTGAAAGAGAGAGTGATTTCACCACTATTCAAATCAAAATCAAAGTCTATCAATACAGGAGATAGCCTATCTCCTGTAAAATCACTGACATTCAGTGCATTGTTGTAGTCTAAGGGTTCCACTGGGTTGAGGTTCATGTCAAACACTGTGGTTTCATCTAATATAATGTATGTGTTTGATTGTTGTGTGACAAGGTTAGTCACATTCTTGATATAGTTAGCATCATCAAATGTCAGAGTGAAAACCATGATATCACTGTCTTCACTTGCTACGTCACCACCGATGAGGGTCCTCTGGGAACTATCTACACTCTGATCGCTAACTATAGTAATACTAGTGAGATTGAGCTCAAGCACACTAACAGTTTCAGAAAAGTATAGAGTAATCACATCATCTGTAATATTCATATCAAATTGAGTAAGGTATGGACGAGTGGTATCTTCTGTATAGCACTCAGATTTTACTCTGTATGCATCGACTGAGGTGACTTCTTCTATTGCATTATCAGCATTATCATAAAGCATTCCAACATCCCAACCTAGATGTGTTGAAGTAGCTGAGATAGCTAATTCTCTCAATTGCTTGATTCCATTTGCATCATTATGTGTTAGATGTACTTGTGCTATTGTGTCATTCAGAGCTACCACAATGCCTCCATTGAGCTTGAAGGTAGCTGTTGGAAAGTCCTCTTGGGAACTGAATAGATATATTTCAGATGGAGTTAGAGATGTGATATTAATAGTCTCAGAAAATGTAAGTTCCAGATATGGTGATCCATCCATATCAAGGCAGTAGCTTAGCAATTCAGGTGGAATAATGTCTTGTTCTAGACTAGTGGCTTTGGTAGCATTGGTATCCTCAATTGGAATGATTGGATTGTCAGCCATGTCAAAGACGGTGAATGGCACAAATGAAAGATATGTGTCATTGATGGTATTGCCAAGCATTGTCATAGCTTTGAGGTTATCGGTGTCTCGCTTTGTGAGGGTAACAACTATATTAACCCCTGTGAAGCTTGGATCAAGATCACCACCTGTAAGAGTGTATGTTTCAGAGGCTTCAGAAATGTTCAGATTATTCTGTAGAGTTATTTTAGTCAGATCAAGTGACGTGACATTGATAGCTTCACTGAACACTAGTGTTAGAATTCCTCTGTCAATCGTATCAATCTCAATGTTTAGATTGATTGAAAATCTCACAAGGTATGGATCAGTTGTGTCAGGAATATACTCATGTACTTGAACAGCTTTGTCAAGAATGATAGGTTGAAGTTCATTGTTAGCAACATCTTTAGCAGTAGAAGCTAACATAGAAATGTATGTATCATCATTGCTAGTACCAAGAGCAGGCAACATTTTGATCTCATCCAGGTCATTTTTGGTTAATTTCACAGTGATTTCATACCCATCAGGGCTAGGTGAAGAGCCACCAGTGAGTTCATAAAGGCTAGGTGGATCAGTGGATTCTTCATTCTGGATTGTGATGTGTTGAGGTTGTAGTGTCTCTCGATCAATGACATCATCAAATGTTAGTATTAAGAGGCCCTCGTTTAAGTCCAATGTAAAGTTAACAAGACTGGGTCCAGTGGTATCTGCAGTATATTCCAAAACTTGTAATGGTATAATTTCAGTCACTGGATTGTTGAATTTATCATAAATAGCTCCCTCTGTGAAGGATAAGTAAGAGGTTTCTTTAGTAACTGCAAGCTGCTGGAGTAGTTTGATTAAGCGGAAGTCTATGGCAGAGATATATATAAGAAGGATTTCATGTGTATCTGATCCATACTCTACTTCACCTCCAGTCAGGTTAAATGTTCCATCTCCAGAGCTATCATTGTGCAATGAAAAGGCAGAGAAAGTGATAGTGTCAGAATCAATAGGCTCTGAGAACAAAAGAGTTATAATTCCTTCATCCATGTCCAGTGAACTGTATTCAATCAGGAATGGGTCAATTTCATCTTTTTCATATCCATCAACTCTCTTGGACTCATTTGCTAATATAGGAACTATTGAGTTTCCATTCATGTCATTAACAAGGCCAGATTCAATTGTTATGTAAGTAGAATTAGGACCAGCGGCCAGGAGCTCTTCTGCTTTAAGATTATACACATCTGATGATTGTATAATGAATTTCATGTAAGGTAGAGGTTCTTTAGTCAATAGCTGATCAGCATTAATGTTGCTTAGTTGGACTCTGATTGTACTATTTGTATCATCTGCTGTATTTTGGAAAGTGATGAACATCACTTCAAACGTGGTGTAGTCAACTGTTTCGCTGAAGTACAAAGTTATATTCTCATTGGTGAAATCAATATCAAATCTTGTCAATTCTGGTTTGGTAGTATCTTCTGTTAAATCCATAGGGAAAGAATTTGTTTCAACGTTTAGAGTGTCTAAAACAGGTACTATGTTGTTTCCGAAAGTGTCTTGTGCAAAGGAACTAGTGAGTCTAATAAAACAGTCAGATGGCCCATTGGTACACAGTTCCACAAGAGCTTTAATTTCATTCAAGTCATCGTTAGTTAACTCTATGTCTATTGTTGTATTATCTGTATTCAGCACCTTACCACCAGTTAGTTGAACTTTGAACTCGGGTTCCCTAACAAAGTCCTGCAGTGTAAGAGCGGTAACGTCTATACTTGTTACATTTATGGTTTCCTCAAATCGGAGTCTAAGGCGACCATTATCTAAATCAATAAGAACAAATTCTTCTAGTGTTGTTGGTGTCATGTCTTCATCAAACTTGTCAGCCATGTGTGGATCGATTGGTGAAATTTCTTCCACTTTGTTACCTGACATGTCACAAAGTAAGTCACTGGTGAATGAGATAAAGCAATCTGATGCACCTCTGCACATAGACAATCTCGTAACTTCATCTCGGTCCACTTTCAAGAAATCAAAAGTTATAACATCTGCATAGTTTGGATCAAATATGCCACCAGTGAGTGTGTAGTTGATAGGAGAAGATCCTTCCCTCAAAATACGAATTACAGTTAAGTCAATTGAAGTTGTGTTGACTGTCTCTGAGAATGACAGTGTGAATGTGGCATTGTCGAAGTCAATGAAAAAGGAGATGAGATATGGAGGAGTAGTATCATTAACAATAACTGATACTTCTTTAGCTGCAGTTGAGTTTATAGGTATTACCAAGTTATCATTTCTATCTTCAGCTGTTTTTTCAGTAATAGTGATGAATGTATCTTTTAAGTTTGTTCCCAAATCATCAAAAGCTTTGATGGCATTCAGATCATGAAGACTGAGGTTAACCATGATCACTGAGTAGTCAATCCTGCTGTAGCTACTGGAATCAGTTAGCTGATACTTTGATGTAAATGCATCATTAAGCTGATTTTGTAGAACAATACCAGTGATATTAAAAGTATTGGGATTGATTGTTTCAGAGAAAGACAATGTTATCAGACCCTCATTAAGATCGAACTCAAAAACATCTAAAACAGGTCTTGTTTTGTCTTCAAAAAATGCTATAGGATGTCTGTTGTATATACGATGGACATTCACAACTGGATTATCATTCATGTCATTAATTGCAGGTCTCTTCAAAGCTAGGATTGTGGTTTCAATAGACACTGCAAGATCAGTGAAGTCTTTGATAACATCCAAATCTTTTCTATGTATTTTCACAATGATTAAGTCATCATTTGGACCATCAGAATAGCTGAGATCAGTCAAACGGAATGAAGTACCAGCACCAGAGTATGTGTTCCATAAAGTGATCAGGGTTACTTCCAATGAAGTAAAATTCACTGCTTCATTGAACAACAGATATAGTTCTCCAGCATCTATTGAAATATTGTATTCAGAGAGATGAGGTTGTGTTGTGTCAGAAGTAAAGCCAGAGGCAGGAAGTGGCTCTGAGAAAGATTCAATAGCATTACTGCTAGTATCATAGATAGTTCCTTCAGCAAGATCAATGAAAGTGTTTGAAATTTCAGTAACCAGTTCTGTGTCCAATTTGATGGCATCAAGGTCTTTATCTGAAAGGGTGATAGTAAGTACAAAATCATTATCTACTGACCCTTCACTGTTAGTAAGGGTGTAGTTGTTGTAAGGAGTGGAATTGTCAGATGTGAATGATACAAAGGTTATATTGAGACTGGAGGCTTCAATTACGTCATTGAAAGTAAGTTTCACAATTCCACTGTTAGTGTCGAATGTAAAGGAGTCAAGCTCAGGTGGAGTTACATCTTCATATACCATCGCTGCTTGAAGAGCTGAGTCTTTTGTAATAGCACTTAAAGGATTTTCAGAGTAATCCTGAGTAGTTAGATTTGTTGTAGAGATGAATGTTGTGTCAATGTTCAGAGCAAGTCCAACCATCCTCTTGATGTTGCTGATATCATCAGCTGAAGGAATCATTGTATATACTGGTTTGTATTCCAAACCTTCTGATTGGATTGTACCCAAATCCTGAAGTGTGTAGTAGAGATACTCTGTTTCATTAGATTTTGAGGAATTTAGATTCTGGAATGTGATTTGAGTAAACTCAAAAAGCATTTCGTAGTCTATGACTTCAGAGAACGTTAGTGTGAACACACCTGGTGTTCGATCAAATTCAAATTCTAACAATATTGGATTTGTTTCATCAAAGATCAGATCAGTGGACTGAATAGCTAACATGTTTTGTACTGGAACAACCAGGTTATTATTCATATCATTCACCACTGTGGAATCAACAGCAATATAAGCTGATTGATAATCAATAGCTAGTTGTCTGTGTATCTTGAGTGAGTTGAGATCGTCTTCAGAGAGTTTGATGGTTAAATTTGGACTGTAGGTCTCTTCAAGGACATAACTGTCAATGAGAGTTACATATTCAGTAAACATATTAAAATCTCTTCTATTTTGTATAGTAATGGCGGAAATATTGACTGATGATCCGTTGACAGTTTCACTGAAGGACAAGTTTAGTAAACCAGTGTCCATATCAATGACAAAGCCTAGAAGTTTTGCTGATAGTGTATCCTCTACAAATGACATGACTTGGCTAATATTGGAGCTGACAGTCAACTCAAATCCAACTAAGTCTCTGATAGTACCAGGTGGGATATATAGATAGGTGTTATTATTGGTAGTTGCTAGTTCTGTGTTTGATTTGATATCATTCATATCTGACTCAGAGAAAGTAATATAGACAATCTTTCCATCCTCTGACTGATCCAATTGTCCTCCAGTAATCATGAATATAGCACTATCATCAGATGTATTATCAGTCGGATATAGGATTAGATTCTCTAGTATTAGTGTAGACAATTCGACTCCTTCTGAGAATGTCAGTGCTAAAGTGTTAGTGTTCATGTTTAACGAAAACTCTTCAAATGATGGTGGATCAGTGTCTTCAATAAATTCATCAGCTTTATAGGCCTTGCCATCTGTTATAGCTATTACATCAACACCAAATGGATCATCGGCAACAGAAGCAAGCATAGTGAGGTAAGCAGTTTCGTTGTTGACAGCTAGTCCTGGTGTTGATTTCAATCTAAATATATCTACAGCTCCAATGGTAACATCAATGATGTAGCCATTATCAGTACTTGAATTACTAGATTCTGTAAGTTTATACGTCATGTTGGCATACTCTCCATCCTGAATGGTAATGGATGTAACATCAAATGTACTGGCATCAATGACATCATTGAATGTTAGCAGTAACTGTCCAATATTCATGTCAAGAGTGAATGACATTAGTTTTGCAGCTGTTGTGTCAAGAATCAAATCTGAGGCCTGTATATAGCCGGACATTTCATTGAATATGTTAGCAGTATCTTCAACAAAACCGGATTCAGTTTGGAGGTAAGTGTTATTGATATATTCAGCTAATTTTGGGTTGGTTTTAATCTTAATGACATCAGGTCGAACCAAGTCAATGACAACGCTTTGAGCACCAGGGAAGGATTCTTCGGGTATGGATTGAACTATACCACCAGTGAGGTAGACAGTGTTATCAGCAGGACTGTCAGGGTTTCCCACCAGCTGTAGCTGTGAGACACTAACAGTTTCAACAAGTATAGATTCAGAGAAAGTTAGGTGTAATTGGTCCTCATCAAGGTCTAGACTAAACACTGTAACAAATGGTGGAGTAATGTCATTAATATATATATCTACTTTTCTAGCATCACTAGCCAGTATCTCCTTGATCTGGTTTGGTTCAATGGCAACATCCTGGATTGCAAACTCTTCAATACTAATATAAGTATTAAGTGCATTGGTAGCATATGAGAGTGCTCTTAATTTGTTAAGGTCAGCATCTGTTATATTGAAGGTAATTACATCAGAAGATTCTTTTCCTGGATCACCACCTGTTAATGCATAGTAGTCTGTGGTATTGCTTGACTTTTGTATATTAATTCCGGTTGGATCAAATGTAGTAACATCCACAGGTTCTGTGAAACGAAATATTAGGAGACCTTGTTGAGCATCAAAATCGAAAGATTCAAGTTCAGGAGGTGTAGTATCTTTAGTAAACTCCATAGCAACAAGTCCTGGAGAAGTACCAGGAGTGAAAGCTGTAATGTTATTACCTGACTGATCTTTAATGAGTCCATCTGTGAATGTGATGTAACAGTTACCCTGACTGCTACATACATACTGCCTCTTCTGTATTTCGACTAGATCTTCGTGACCAACGATTATTTCAATGCTGCTTCCAATTGAACTGTTAGTATAGGAAACATCAGTAAGGCTGTACATTTGTATTGGATCTTCTGTGTATAGTGTTTGAAGAGTCAGTGCTTTAGGATTAAAGGTTTCGGGATCAACAGTTTCAGAGAAGCTTAGTATAAGTGATCCATTGTTAAGGTCAAATTCCACAAACTCCACAGCTGAAGGTGGCTCATTATCACTTTGCAGAACTTCAACTTCCTTCAGTTCAACTTCTTCTATATTTAGACCAGACATATCTTCGATAGTGAAATTCAGAATGGAAATATAGCAATCTGTGAAACATATCTTAGATCTTGTAATAGCATAAAAATCATCATCTGAAATATCAATTGTTATAAGAGGCATATCATCATTAAATGAGTAACTAGTTTGAAGGGAATACGCAGCTTCTCCATCACCATTACTAAGAGTAATTCCTGTAACATCCAAGGAAGATACATTCACTGTTTCTGTGAAAGACAAAGTGAGGAGTCTAGTGTCCAGATCAAGGTTGAAGAGGATTAGTTCTGGAGGTTTGGTATCATTGTTTAGACTGCTGGCTTTTTTAGCTGCTGAAGTAGGTACGGTAATGATGGCATTGCCACTTGTATCATTGAGAGTGTATGCAGCAACTGCTATATATGCATTGTCTGTTGTGATATACAGATCAGTGAGAGCTTTTAGATTATTCAAGTCGTTGTTAGTTAGCCTCCATTCAATATATGTCCCTGGAGGAGTAGTGGTATTTCCTCCAGTTAGCCTCAAGGATTCTGTAGCTTGTCGGTTCTTGTTCTGTAAGATTATTCCAAGAGGATCAACTGTAGTGGGATCGACTGTCTCACTGAAACTCAAAGTCAGAATCCCTGTTGTTAGCATGAAATCAAAACTGACTAGCCGAGGTCGTGTGATATCTTTGGAGAAATTCAATGCTTTGAGTCCATCATTAATATTTCTGGGCTCTGATGGATTCTCAGCTAAATCCAATACTGCTTCGGTTAAAATGGATAAATAAGTATTAGTTATGTTTGTGGCGAGTTGGTCATTGGCTTTGATAGTGTTCAAGTCATCATCTGATATTATAACATTGGTAATGGTAGAATCACTTCCATAGCTATGATCAGCTTCACTGATTTTGTGATAGTTCATATCAGCATCAGAACGTGCTTGTAATGTGATAAAGGTTACATTCAATGTGTCTAGGAGAACTGGTTCAGACCAAGTCAAAGATAAGATACCTGAATCAAGATCGAATGTGAAGTTTGCCAGGTAAGGATAGACAAGGTCAACACCGTAAGAACGAACTTTGATTGCTTGATCACTTCCTGTTTCAGCTAGAAGATTGTTACTTGTATCCTTAACAGCTCCAGCAAGTACAGACAAATATGACGTTTCTATGCTAGTCAGGAAGTCACCAAATTCTATTATTTCTTCAAAATCAGATATCAGGACCACAATCTGCAAGGTATCATCAGCTAACTGTGCATAACTGATAGCTCCTGTGAGTCGCTGTAAATCTGCTGGAGGAGCTTCGGGTCCAGATTGCAATTGGAAGTACGTTGAATTTACACTCGAGATATCAAATGTTTCAGAAAATTGAACAGTAAGCAACATTGGTCTTCTCACACCATCTGTCATATTCAGATCAAAAGCTATTACTTTTGGTGGAGTTATGTCTTCAATAAATTCTGATATATATGTTGCAGAGTTCGAAAGTACTTCCATTATGTTATTGAAGCTTGTGTCCTGAATGAGATTGTCTGTATATGTAATGAATGTTGTTTCATTATTAATAGCAAGATCCAAAATAAACTTGATTGCATTCAAATCAGCTGTACCAATCTCTATAACAATATCTGTGCTATTATCTGAAGATGAGGTAGAGTCCTGAGTCAGCTGGTAAGAGCTGGTTAGATTGTATGTATCATCATTCAGTATGCCATTAGTGATTGTAAGAGCTGTTACATCAAGTGAAGATACTAAAACTGGTTCAGTGAATTTAAGTGTCAAATTTCCACTGTTTAAATCAAAGATCGAATACATAATTTCTGGTGGAGTTATATCTGGAACAACAGACAAAGCTTTCTTAGCACCCAAGACATCAATGGCTACAACACGATTACCAGTATTGTCCTCAATTGCTGTTGAATCAATGGACAGATAGATGTCCAATTCATCATTAAAAACATCTGTTGATAGTTTCAAATAGTTTATATCTTCAGGATTCATAGTAAATACTACGATTGTGCTGTCAGTTGAGGTAAGTGTTCCATTAGTTAGACTGTATATGAATGTAGTATTAATAGGATTGTCAACAACTGTGAAAGATGTAAAATTAATAGATTCAGCATTGACAGTTTCGGAGAATGTTAATTTCACTACACCATTATTAAGGTTGACAGTGAAATTCAATAGTTCTGGTTCAGTTGTATCATCAATGAACTCTGATGCATATAATGGACTAGTCAACAGTCTCTGCTCAATACCATTACCAGCTGCATCTTTTACAGCACTGTCACCATAATGTAGTCTAGTATTAGACTGCTCGGTTGCTAGTTCAGTAAGTTTCTTGACTTCATTGAGGTCATAGACCGACAAATAAAGTAATACAACAACATCATGATCACCAACTAGAGTGTCATTAACTTCTGTGAAGCCTCCAGTCAATTGGTATGACTGATATGTTTCAGATGAGGTATTGTGAGAGCTGGAAATCGTGAATAGAGTTGTATTAAGAGAAGTTGTATTAACTGCTTCACTGAATGTCAGAGTAAGAATGCCTTTATTGAGATCAAATGTGAAGTAGTTTAGGAGAGGGTTCACCATATCAGGATTGTGTTCACTGGCACCTAAAGCGTCTGTTAGAGGTACAGCCTCTACTGGATTACCAGCCATATCGTACACTGATCCATTTACAAGAGACAAGAAGGTATCACTGATGTATGTAGCTAAGTTCGTATATTCTTGAATTGCATGTAGATCAGGAACAGTTAGGAAGAGTTCAAAGTTGATATCGGTAATGTTTGGAACTGTCATTCCCCCAGTAAGAGTATACATTTGTGTGGCTAACGATTCAGTCTTTGCATTAACAAGGGTGATTCCAGTTGGATTCAGTGAAGTGATGTTGACAGCTTCAGAAAACAGAAGTGATAAAGCAGCTGCATGAGCATCGTATGTGAAATTAGTGAGTATTGGTTGTGTTGTATCAGCAGTGTAGTTACCACATTCTTTAAGCAGTGATAGTGCTCCTACTTCTCCTCCTGGTTCTGCAACAACCGAAGCAGTAATCGTTATGAATGTATTGTTGATATTGGTTGCTAGTTGGTCTCTCATTTTGATGGCATTTAGGTCATTATCAACTAAAGTAAATTCAACAGTAAATCCAAAAGGACTGTTTGTTTCACCTTCTGTTAATCTGTATTGGTTCTCTTCAAGTGATTCCTCTTCATCTGATGTTTCCAGGAATGTAATTTCAGTTGCTATGAATGTGCTTGGATCAACTACATCATTAAATGTTAGAATAACTAGTCCATTATCCATGTCCAATGAGAAATCAATCAGTTCTGTAGCTGTGAAGTCTTTGAGATGAACAACGACTGGAATAGCAGCTGGTAGGAGAGAAGAATTTTTGGTTCCTATGACCGGATTGCCAGCAGTATCAGTTACAGCACCATCTGCAATTTCTATGAAAGTGTTAGCATCATCAAAAGCAAGGTTGATGTTTTTCTCAATTTCAGAGACATCTTCATCGCTAAACACAACAGTAAGAGTGTCAGTCACATCTCCAAGTTGTGGTTCTCCTCCAGTTAGTACATGAAACTCACCATCATATTCACTAGAGCGAATTATGAACTTACTGGGCATATACGTCTCTGCAAGAATAGGTTCTGAAAATATTATTGTGAAGGTGTTGTCTCGTAGTGAGAGTTCTGAAAATGATTCCACTTCTGGATCTATTTCATCAGCTGTGTAATTGTCTGCTTGTATAGCTGATTCATTGTTTGTGAGTGCTTCAATACTCACATCGGAGACATCTTCAATGAAATCTTCTGTAAGAGTTAGCCATGTAGTGTTGATATTAGTAGCTACTTCAAGATTTGCTTGCAGATTGACAACATCAGCTTGACTAAGTCTAATAGTGACTACTAAACTAAGGTCTTCTGTTATAGGCGTACCTCCAGTCAGTGACACTGAGGAGGAGGCATTAAAGCCATCTTGGATTTCAACAACTTCTATGTCCAGTTTGTCATGATCAACAACTTCATTGAATGTAAACGAGAGGATTGTACGATTCATATCCAATGAATAGGAAGTAATAACAGGGGGTGTTGAGTCATCAATGAATTCAGAAGCATATTCAATATCATTGAAAGTGGGTGTATTATCAACAGATATTACTGAATTGTTAAAGGTATCTGTAATGAAATTTTCAGAAAAGCGAACCCAGCATGACTGCTCATTCATACAGATAGTTGCTTTGTCAAACTTAAGATTATTCAAGTCATCATTGGTTAATTTGAAAGTTAGAATTGGTCCGTCTGATTCTACTACTTCTCCATCGGTGAGTGTTATTGTAACATCTGGATCTATATGCCAATCTGTAAAATTCAAAGAAGTGGGATCTATAGAGTCTGGATCAACTGTTTCAGAGAATAATAATCTGATGAGACCAGAATCAAGATCATAAAGTTCAAAATCAATCAAGTATGGTCTAATTGTATCACCATAAAAGTCATTGACTTTAACAGGTAATGTTGGCAATGCAATTCTATTACTGGCTGTGTCATTAGATAGACTTATTGAGAAGTTCAAATAACAGTCTGTATCTTCAGTGCATATAGGGAGAGTGTTGAGAATATCTACATCATCTTGACTGAGTTGTATAGCTACATCAGCAGTGTTTACATCTGGTAATTCAGGTTCTGAAATGGTGAATCGAATGGAAGAATTTTTGGGATCAAAGAGAATGATATCATCAGTATCAAATGTGACAATATCAACTGGTTCTTCAAAGTAGAGTGTTAAAACTTGACTGGTTAGATTAATATCAAATCGAAGGAATTCTAGAGGTGAAGTATCACCTTTGTACATAGAAACTGGTTTACTAAATGTCTCAGCAATGGGGATATTTTCATTCCCAGTGATGTCTTTTACAAGGTTCTTTGAGATTGACAGGTAAGTAGTATCATTACTAACTGCTAGTTGTTGAATAGCTTTTATCCTGTTAGCATCTGCTCTTGAAAGTTTTATCACAACATCAGAAAGATTTTCCACTTCATATGACGAATTGTCACTCATTAGTGAAACTGTGAATTCAGGATGAGTTCGATTATCCTGTATGGTAATTTGGGATATATCAAATGTTGAGATGTTTACAGTCTCTGAGAAACTAAGTGTGAGTTTGTTGGTGTTCATGTCGAGGTCAAATGTATCTAAAAGAGGCCCAGAAACATCCAAGAACACAGCGTCTGCTGGAATAGGCGATTCTTGAGTTGGTCCTTTGTTTCTATAAACATCTTCTATGGTGTTGCTGGTATAAGTTATAAAGATGAAAGAGTTATTCCCAGAAAGTAGAGGTTGTGATTTGAGACTGTTTAGATCTTCATTGTGTAAGGATATGTTTATTTGTGATCTTGATATACCTGTTGGTTTGGCTGTGTATTGTAAGTTATAATCAAATACTGCCTTTGCCTCTGGATTAGGTGAAACGCTAATTCTAATATTGGTGACATTAAAGCTAGATGTAACAATAGCTTCATTGAATGAAAGCTGCAAGACCCCGTCATTAAGGTTAAGCTGAAATGAGACCAGCATAGGGCCTGTTATGTCTGGATAATACATGGTGACATTCAAAGCCTCTGTTTCTTCGATGGGGTTGTTAGCCATATCATAGAGACCAGCTTCAAAGATGTTTAGGTAAGTATCATTTTCATCAGTGGCTAAGTTAGAAATCAAATCAATTCTTTCTTTATCTTCGTCACTGATATTAATAACAACAATATAGTCATTGTCATTTTGTACTGTAGATGATTCTAGAGTTAGTGTGTTATTACTCATTGAAGAATCTTGGATTGTGAAATAATCAATCATGAATGATTTGACATTCACGACTTCATCAAATGTGAGAGTAATTCTCTTAGAGTCAAGGTTTAGAGTGAAATCAACTAGAACAGGAGGAGTAATATCAACAATAACTGCCTCAGCCATCTTTGCAGCAGTAGTGTTTATTTCTCTGACTTCATTTTCAGTTGCATCACTCAAGAATAAAGAAGAGAATGATATGAAAGTGTTGCTTGGTTCGGTGCTCAAGTTGGTAAGTTTCTGAATTTCAAATAGGTCATTATTGTTTAGGTAGATGGTAAATATATTTAGGTTACTTTCAACTTCACCTCCAGTGAGCACAATAATATTGTCGCTGTAATTGAAAGAATTTTGTAGCTGAACTTCATCTGGTTCATAACTAGTAGGGTTTATATATTCAGAGAATGTCAAATTCAATAGACCTTGGTTCATGTCAACGATAAACTCCAATAATTCTGGTCTTGTGACATCAGGTGGCACAGTTGAAGCTTGTCTTGCAGCATCACTATCGATACTGAGAAGTCCATTAGATCTCATGTCTGTTAATGCAAATGATTCAAGTGCTATGTATGTGTTAGCTTTCCTTGATGCTAAATCAGGTTTTGATTTTAGTGCATTTAAGTCATCTTTCGATAGGCGAATGGTGACTACTGGATCATCTCCCCCAAGAATCATTCCTCCAGAGAGTGTATAATGATCTGTAATCAATTCAAGGTCTCTGTCATTCTGGAAGGTTATATTAGAAGCTGTATATGATGATACGTCAATGGTTTCATTGAAGGTAAGGACGAGTTCGCCTGTGTTAAGATCAAACGTATACGTGATCAGATATGGTGAAGTAGTGTCATCAATAAAAGAAACACTGCTAATTGCTGATTTGTCAGATATAGCAGACAGTGAATTAGATGCAGCATCCTCACCAGCTAGAGATGTAATAGACAACCATGTGTTTGAATCATCGGTAGCCAAGTTCTCATTTCTCTTTATTTCATTCAAATCATCATTTGTAATTGTTACATCCAAAACAGCTGCTGATTCAGGTGATCTTTCAACAGTACCATCAGAAAGAGTGAATGAGTTATTAGTTAGAGTACTGTTTGAGTTACTTTGTAATGTTATTTCAGATACATTGAAGCTGTTGAGTTGTATACTATCAGTGAATGTGATCGAAATGATGCCTCTGTCAAGATCAAAGCTAAAACCACTGACTTCTGGAGGTTTTGTATCAGGTATAACTTCTGCAGCTTGGATTCCATTACCATCAGTAATAGCAAGGATGTCATTACCTCTGTGGTCTCTAATGCTATGGGCATCCATAGTGAGATAAGTATTGTTTCGATTGCCAGCTAAACCTTCAATGGTTTTTACTTCTACTAGATCAATCATATCAAGTATTACAATAATACTATAATGATCATAAGTGATGGCACTGTCATAAGCTGTAAGAGTGTAAGACTTCCCTTCTGAAGCTAAAGGAGCATCTTGGAAAGTGAAACCATCAATATTGAATGTGTCAAGCAGTATTACATCACTAAAGGTCAAATTAAGTTCACCACTGTTTGTGTTAAAAGTGAATTCAGTGAGAGTAGCTGGTGTAGTATCAAGAACAACATCTGTGGCAGATTTTACTTCAGTGTTTGCAATAGCATTCCTTGATGTGTCGGTCACTGCTTCTGCTGCAAGCTGAAGGAAGGTATTGCTGGAATCTGTTCCTAAGGAAGTGTTGAATTTGATGTATTGTATGTCAGAATCATCTAAGTTAATTGTAAGAGTACTGGCTCCTATTAGACCCTCTGACTCGATTATTTCACCTCCAGTAAGAGAGTACACAAAAGTTGAATTCTCAGTGGAGAGAAAGAAGAAGTTTGTAAATTTAAATGATTCAAATAAAATAGGTTCAGTGAACGTGACAATCAGTTGACCATTGTTAAGATCAAGGCTGAAGGTTTCGAGATCAGGTAGAGTTGTATCATTTAGAACTTCAGTAGCCTGGAAACCAGCAAAAGATGTGATTTCTGTAACACTATTAGGTATGTGAGCAGTGTCACTGATGGTATTTGAAGAAAGGGTTATATAAGTATCATTGATAGTTGTAGCATATGGTGATGATTTGATAGCATCAATATCCTCTCTGGAAAGATCAATAATGAGCTCATCGCTGTAACCTTCGATTACTGTGCTGGTGCTGAGTGTTACAACTAAGGTTCCATTTTCTGTGATATTCTCTGTACTTTGTAATGAAACTCCTGCTGGAGTGAAAGAAGATGAATCTACAGCCTTTGAGAAGGTCAGTAATAACAGCTCCATATCAAGATCAAGTGTGAAGCTCAAAAGTTCTGGTTCAGTTGTATCAGTTACAAATCCAGTTGCAACTATTCCAGGAGGTCCATCACTGACTTCTTCTACACTGTTTCCAACAAGATCATAAAGAAGATCAGAATCAAGTGTTATGTAACAAGTTCCTCTTGTAATGCAGACATAGGTTGTAGCTTGGATATTAACAAAGTCATCATGATCAAACTCAAATGTAATATCTAGTCCATCTTCAGACGTGATCAAAGATCCATTAGTCAGACGAACACTATCATATGGCTCGTCAAAGAAGCTTTGTAATTGGATGGAAGTGAAATTGATTGAAAAGATGTCAACTGGTTCTGAGAAAGAAAGAGTGACTTGGCCTTCGTTCATATCAATGTCAAAGGATTGTAGAATAGGTGACGTATTATCTTGTATAACACGTGAAGCTTGAAGGGCATCTGTTAGGTTGCGTTCAATAACAGTCATATAGACAATATCCATAACTAAATCAGATGTATGCGTCATATAACAATCACTTGTGTTAGAGCACAAGTCAAGTCTTTTGATCTCTCCTGCATCAAACCTTGATAATTTTATTACCACTATAGAAGTGAGCATTATTTCTGTTTCGCTTTCCTCACTGAGTGTGTAGTTGATAGTGGAGTTAACATTGCTGTTGTATAGTGTAATAGCACTGGTTTCTAATGTTTTAGGATTCACAGTCTCATTAAAGGTGAGAATGAGTTGATCTGAGTCTAGATCTAATTCAAAGTATACTAGATAAGGTTGGTCAACATCGTCACCAAAGAAAGAAACCCTGATAGCTTCATTGTCTCTAACAGGTATCATTGCATTTCCAGTAGTGTCTTCCACCAGTTGTGCTGTAGCTGAGAGGTAGGTGTCATTCCTTTCAGTGAGAAGATCGATAAAAGATTTTATATTATTTTCATCCTCATCTGTTAGATGTAAATTAATAATGTTGTTTATTGCCTGTGTAGAGTTGCCTCCTGTAAGTGTATACTCTGCAGTTGGATCAAACATGGAATTCTGGAATGTAAGTTGTTCTGGTTCAAAAGATGATAAACGAACAGATTCAGAGAAAGTTAATATCACCATCATTGAGTTAATGTAGACATCATATGATACAAGTGTTGGTCTGGTGAAGTCTGGAGTAAATTGTGAAACAGGCAGTGCTCTAGTAACAGGAACCAGTGGTGAGGGGGTACCAGTAGCTGCCTTGATAAACCCACTAAGAGCTGAGATCCAAGTAGTTTCTTTTGAGATGGCAAGACTTCGGTCAAACTTAATAGCATTCAAATCGTTATCTATGATACTTATTGCAAGGACAGTAGTGGTTTCTGGATCTGGGAATGTGGCATTACCTCCAGTGAGAGTGTAACTAACATTAGTACTGTCCTCTGCATCTTGAATTGTGAGATAGGTGAAGTTGGCGGTATCAGGATCAACAGTTTGACTGAATGTCAGGAGTAATTCACCAACATTGAGGTCAAGATTGAATTCCAAGAGATCGGGTGCAGTGAGATCAACATCAATGTTTGAAACTTTAAGAGCATTAGAGCTATTTATACCAATTCCTGTGTTACCTTCAATATCAAAGAAACTGTTATCAGGAATGGAGAGATAGGTACTGTTTTCAGACTCCAATATTGGATATTCAAGACGAATTCCAGAGAAATCAAACTCAGTGGTGTTAACTTCTAATGTTGCTATGTTCTCCATGATATATGAGCCAGATGTAAGAGTATAAAACTTAGCATCACCATCATTGATGTTGGAAGTACTGATAAGTGTTATTGTCAATGGATCAAATGTACTGATATTAATTGATTCACTGAAATAGAGTCGAATGATAAGTGGTAGTTGACCATTAATCATGAAGACGTCAAAAGCCTCAATTGTTGGTTTGGTAGTGTCTGGGACATATTCACATATTTGTTCAGCCAGTTCTAATGATATAGGAGTTACACTAACTCCAGATGTATCTGCAATAGCATTGGATGTAAGACTGAAATAAGTTGATTCCGTATCTCGAGCCAGAAACAGATTTTCTCTAATGGAGTTGATGTCTTCTCTACTTATATTGATAGTAATGATTAGTCCTGGGAGGCTATCTGTCAGTGTCTCAGTAAATGTGAATGTATTTGATGAATTTCTAGTTTCTAGGATTGTTATTTCCCTGACATTCAAGGTGTCTGGATTGACTGGCTCACTAAACGTGAGTGTTAAAATACCAGTGCCCATGTTCAATGTGGTGCATAGAAGTGTTGGAGAACGATCATCAGTGATGTAATCAGTAGCACGAATAGCAAACTCTCCAGATACTTCAAGAACTGCTATGGACACTGTATCATTGATAAGATCTGCTGTTATGGAGATATATGAATTATTCACATCAGAGGCCAGATTCTTTCGAGACTTTAGAGCATCTGAATCTTCTTTGCTTAAATCAATTAGAACTATTGGGCCAACTGGTGAGCTTGTATTGCTGGATACTAATTGATATTGAACACCTCCTGATATATTATTAAGAAGAGTAAGAGCAGAAGGGTTGAATGTGTTTGTCAATACTGACTCAGAAAAGGTAAGTGTGATAGTGTTGTTTGCTAAGTCTATCTCAAAGCCTATTAATTCAGGTGCAGTTCGGTCTTCAGTATAGTTAGTTACTTTGATTGCTTCACCATTAGGTATTTCATCATTATTATTTCCAGTGTTATCTTGCACTGCTCCTTCGTACAATCTGATGAATGTATTACTTGAACCTGTAGCTAGACTTAGTCGAGATTTGATTTCATTTAAATCCGAGTTTGAAATGTTGACAATAAGAACATGATCTCCTGCTAGGTCAGAAGTACTGGTTGAGACATCACCTTCACTTAAGGTATAGAAAGAATCGTCATCATCTACTGAAAATCCATTCTGAATGACAATACGAGAAATATTAAGTGTTGTTGAGTTAACAGTTTCATCAAATGTTAGAGTCAGTAATCCAGTGTTCATATCAAGAGTATAAAACAGAAGCTGAGGAGGAACCATGTCCATGCGGAACTCAGATGCATTCAATGCATCAATCTCTGGAATTTCTATAACAGGATTGTCATTAGTATCACGAACAAATGCTTCTGTTATTGATATATATGAGTTTTTAGTATCTGTGACAAGGTAATGGAGACGTTTTATTTCGTTTAGATCAACATCTGTAAATTCCAGTGTTATCGACTGAGCAGTTCTTTCTTCTAAGATTATTCCTCCAGTGAGTGTGAAAAAGGTTGTAGAATCTTCGCTAGATTTGGTGTTTTGAAGAGTGATTTGTGTGACATCAAATGTCAGTAAATCAACAACTTCAGAAAACAATAGAACGAGGACTTCATCATGTAGATCAACTGTGAATTCCTCTAGTATTGGTCTCGTTTCATCTTGGATTACTTGGTCAGCACTTAGAGCATCACTCACTTCAACTCTTTCAATTGAACGACCAACACTGTCTTCGATGGTATCGGCTGTAAGAGTTATATAGGTAGTTGTATTGGTAACTGCTAATCCATATCGTGCTTTGATGGCATTCAGATCAGTAGATGAGAACTTCAGCATTATTTCAAACCCATCGTCACTTGGGGAAGTACCACCAGTAAGTGTATATGTGCTGTTGTCAAAGCTAGTTTCTAGGCTGCTTCTCAGAGTGATTAATTCAGGATTAAGTGAATCTACATTGACAACATCATCAAAGGTAAGATTCATAAATCCAGCATCCAAATCAATAGTAAAGCTAACAAGTGATGGATTTTGAGTATCATGAGTATAGTCAGATACCTCAAAAGGATTTTCACTATCACTACTAAGTGATGGTTGATCTGCAAAATCGATAGCAGCCCCTGCTCTCACAAAAATAAAAGCATCATCATCTTCTTCTCCAAGGCCAAGACCAAGTTTGATATTAGCTACATCATTATTACTGAGTTCAAATTTAACCTTTGTCTTATCATTTGTATCTGCATAGTATAACATTACAGCTTCAGTGAAATTGATTTGGTTAGTGCCAGCAGCATCAGTTTGAAGTGTGAAATAGGATAGATCTACTGGTAGTTGAACAGGTTCAGTGAATTCGACAGTTAGAGTATAATCATCAAGATTTAATTCTACAAAGCTGGCAAGCTCTGGTGGTTCAGAGTCTTCAGTAAATTCTCTCACAATAATACGATCTGATGGAGCTTCAAATTCATTTCCCCTCTGATCATCAACAAGATCATCAGCAAACTCAAGGTATGTCGAAGATTGGTCGAAACCAATGCAAGTTGGAATGTAGCTGTCATTTATACAAGTAGATTTGATGGCGTTAACAAGTGAGTCTGGAATTTCAATGTCAATAATATTTGACAGATCTGCAGTGACAACAGTTGCTGCTTCTGTTAGTGAATATGTTATGGCACTGTCATTATTGCTTGAGAAAGCAAGGTTTGTTATTTTGAATGTGCTTGGATTGACAACCTCATCAAATTCAATCGTTAAGGAGTTACCATCAAAGTTGACATCAAAACCTACAACCTTAGGTGATGAATCATCCCGTATGACTTTACCGGCTTGTGTATAAAGATCTGAGAAACTTAATATGGGTTCTATGACTGGATTGTTAGCAACATCAGATGCAAATGCACTACTGAAAGACACCCAGCATATTGCAGGGAAACTGCAAAGTTCATCATTTCCTTTAATTGAATCTCTATCACTTGCTGTAAGCTGTATTGTAAGAGTACTGCCAGTAACAGTTGCTTTTCCACCACTGAGTGTAATTTCTGACAAACTTTCTGGTTGGTTTTGGATAGTTAATTCGTTTAAAGATATAGTTGATACATCCAGTGGTTCAGAGAAATTGAGTACTAGTAGGCCACTATTGAGATTCAAAGAGTCAAATTTTATTAGCTCTGGACTAGTAGTGTCAGTTACAAAGTCTGTGGAAAGTGTAATTGTTGGTTCTTCAAACACATTTCCTGCAATATCTTCAACAATTCCGGAACTTATATTGATGTAGCAATTTGTAGAGTTGGAACATAGATTAGGAAGAAGTGTTAGCTGAAATAGATCTCCATCCGTGAAATATAAAGTAATTTGATATTCTTCGTCTTTGCTAAGTTCACCTCCTTCTAAGACGAAAGTGTCTGAGGGGTCTTTATCAGAGTTTTGAAGAGTGATTTTTGTAGCAACAAATGAAGTTAAATTAACTGGTTCATCAAATAATAGTGTAATTGTGTTGTTTACTAAACTAACAGTAAACAAAACTAATTGAGGTGGTTCTACATCCTCAATTAATGATGTAACTCTGTATGCTGATGTTGCAGATATGGCAGTGGCATTGAATCCATACAGATCGGTAACAGATGCTGATAATGCAGAGAGGTATGTTTCATTGGGTTTGTTACCAATGTCATCTGAGGTCTTCAGTATAGCTAGATCATCAACAGACAATCTCACTGTAATGATATCGCTATTTCTGGTTGTTAATACTTCCCCATCAGTCAGTGGTATAGTAATATCAGGACTGGAAGGATGGTTTTGTAGAGTAATACGTTCTGTATTGAATGTTTCAATGTCTACAGTCTCTGAATACGTGATTATTAGGGTGTTGTTACTCAAGTTAAGGTCAAATGCCAAAATACTAGGACGAGACACATCTTTAAAGTGTTCACTGGCCTTCTCTGGTGTTATCTCAGGATCGCTGGGATTGCCATATAAGTCTATAATGGCTCCAGCACTGAGTACTAGGAATGTATTCGAAGCATTTGTGGCAAGGGCCATCATCTCCTGCAAAGCTGTAAGATCATCAGAGGAAAGTTTAACAATTACAACTGGAGCATTAGTAGATGTCACTTCTGCATCTGAAGATATTCTATACTTTTCAGTAACGTTGACTAATCCATTCTGTAGCAGAATAGCAGTTGTATTGAGAGTGTCTGCATCAACAGTCTCTGTGAATGTTAGGAGTATTTCTCCAGCATCCAAATCCAGAGAAAATTCAAGTAATTGAGGTGGTATGGTATCAGGTTCGACATTTGTAAGCTTGAAAATTTGTGAGTCAAGTGGATTTCCATAATTGTCCTCCAGGTAGCCAGTAGTGATGTTGACGAATGTGGTATTAATCAGTCCAAAGCCTGGTAGCTGTTTGAGGATATTAAGATCGTCATTGCTAACACTGATGACAATCGTGAAGTTGTCAACTGCTTCTACCGTACTGGAATTGAGAGATACTTGGTCATCAAATGATATTGCTGAGTTTTGGAAGAAGATACCAACAGTATTGGGATCAATAGATGACATATTTATTAACTCATCAAATTCTATTGTGATAGTCCTGTTATTGAAATCAATACTGAAGTAAGAAATAAGCGGAGAGCTCATGTCATTGATATATTTGCTAGCACCAACAGCATTTTCAGATGATGTTTCTTGTGCTTCATTACCACTGTAGTCAGAGAATAGTCCAGATGTCAAGGAAACATACGTGCTTCCTGCATCTGCAGCAAGAACACCTGAAGCTTTAATAACATTAAGGTCAGAATTAATGAGAGTCACTGCAACAACTTTAGGTGAAACAAAGTATGCATCACCACCTGATAAAGTTAGTATTTCACCACCTTCTGTGGAATTTTGTAGCTGTTGAATTGTGAGACGGGTTGTATTGAGTGTTGTCAGATCTACTGCTTCAGAGAATGTAAGGAATAGTGTCCCCTCATCCAAACTGAAGTCCAATTTTTCCAATCTCGGTGAAGTGGTGTCCTGGATAACAGATGAAGCAGGAAGGGCAGATGTAATTGGAATAGATGTTAACCTGTTTCCACTAGTGTCCCGGAAAGATGTAGATTTAACAGCCATAAAGGTGTTGTTAACAGTAGTACCAAAATCTGGCAAACTAGCAATGAGAGCAAAGTCAGTATCTATTATACCTATAGTGATGATGGTTGAATGGTCTGTGTTGTATAGAATACCAGATGCCAAAGTAAGGCTGACTGTGACGTTTTCACCTTTGGTATTTTGCAAGATGATTCCTGTAGTGTCAATTTTGCTGATATCAATGGTTTCAGAGAAAGAAAGAACCAATGTTGCTTGATTTAGGTCAAGTTGGAAGGATTGCAGCTGTGGATTAATGTCATCTGGAGTTAGTGAAGCTGCAGGTTCAGCTTCAAAGGCTGAAATTGGGTTTAAGGGATTAAATGCACTGTCTGTAGCAGTATTTTCAGTGATACTCAGGAATGTTTCATTCGCTGTAGCACCAAGTTGTAGTAGTGACTTAATACCATTGAAGTCCTCATCAGCTAGTTCAATAAGCATTACAAACCCAACACCTATTCTTGTATATTCAGTTTCAACTGAGAGTGTTTCACCTTCTCCATCTGATACGTTCTTGACATTCTGAATAGAAATTCCAGTAACATCAAAATTATCTGGATCAATGACATCATCAAATGTTAGTCTGAGTTTTCCAGTATTAAGATCTAAGCTGAACTCCTCAAGAGATGGATTTGTTGTATCAGGAGTCACATCCCTTGCTTTAATAGACTTTCCATCAGTAACTGCCAGAATGTCTTCATCAAAAGAATCATCAACTGTATCTGCTTGTACAGTAATGTATGTTGTATTTTCGTTGTTTCCAATCAAACCAACAGACTTAATACCATAAAGATCAGAGTTCAAAGTTACCATGAGTTCATAACCTAGTGTATCTGTTGTAGTACTAGCATTAGTTAAGCGATAGTGGGATCCATCTTTTCTGTTCAACGAGGACTGTAGGATAATTCCTTCTGGATAGAAAGTAGATGTATCAATGACGTCATTGAAGGTTAGCACTAGTGTTCCATCATCAATCATGCTTAGAGTGAAGCTAGACAGAGAGGCTTTTGTTGTGTCTGTTGATAGTAATGAAACTCTCGTTGGTCCATACTCAATGTTATTACTATTGCCTGATCTATCAGATAGAGATTCGGCACTAATTCTAATGAAAGTGCTTTCAACATTGGTAGCCACACTTGGATGTGTTTTGATTGAAACAATGTCATTTTGAGATAGTGAAATGGTAATAACATGTTCAGCACCAACTTCGCTTTCACTTATAAAGCTTGTTGTTAGTTGTACTCTAGAAGCTATCAAAGAGGTAGAGTCAGCAATTTTGATTTCATTAATGTCCACTGATTCTGTATTGATTGGTTCATTGAAACTTAACTTGATTGTGTCTTCATTCAGATCCAAATCAAAACCAAGGAATACAGGATCAGACATATCTTCAATGAAGGAACCAAAAAGTGGATCATTAAGAGTTATAGCCTCTGCAGGATTTGCTTGTAAAGCCAAGTCTATGATTGTAGTGTTCTCCATGGCTAAGTAGACAGTTTTAGTATCAACAAGAGGGCTATCTTTAAGAGCATTGGCTTCTGATGTTTGTAGAGTAACTGTGATACTTGTTCCCGGGGAACTATCTGTGTAGCTATCAGATAGATAGTAAACATCCGAGCTGTTTTCTGATGGCAAGATAGCTAAATCAGCACCATTAAATGATGTTGGATCGACTGATTCCGAGAAGCTCATTGTTAGAGAATTAGAATCGAGATCAAGAGTGAAATTCAATAAACGAGGTTGCACAGTATCAGCAATGAATGTTAGTGCAATCAGAGTAGCTTTCTCTGACTCCTCGGTGATTTCTTCAAATGCATTTTCTGCTGGATCGAGGATACCTCCTTCATTTATTAAGATGTAACAGTTTCCTCTCCATGTACAGATGTCAGAATCAGTTTGTATTATAGCAATATCAGTAGAAGTTAATTCAATTATGAGATTATTGCCCTCACTAGTTGCTGTTCCGCCTGTGAGTACATACGTGCTCAGTGAGTCATCTGAAAATAGAGATCTTAGTTCGAACTGTACTGGGTCAAATGTGGAAGCATTTACTGGTTCGTTGAATGAAAGCTCAATGATACCTTTCCCAAGGTCCATTAGTACAAACCGTTCAAGTTCTGGAGCTTCAGAGTCTATTGTAAAGTCAGAAACAATAACAGAATCATTCTGGGCTTCAATCTCAAATGTGTCGGCAAATGCTCCAGCATTATAAGAAATATAACAGTTAGTGTTAGAATCGCATAGTAGTAGGCCTTTGATTGTATTGAGATCTACAAGTCGAAGTGTAACTCCAAGAGATGTCAAATCACCAAATTCTAGAACATCTCCAGCAGTAGAAGTCCCATCAAAGGAGAATACAGAAGAAGGATTAGTGTCATCATCCTGTAGACTAAAGCTATTGAAATTAATACTTGATCCATCAACTGTCTTATCAAAGTTCAGTGTAATTAATCCAGTATTCATGTCAAAGTCAAATTCAGCTACAGATGGTGGAAGGTTACCACTTGTGACACTAGATGCTTGGAGTACAGTTTCTGGAAGTAAATGATTTGTTGTATCTGAAGCAGCACCATTGCTAATACGAATATACGTATTTGATGTCTCTGTTGCTATATCATCATATTTTAAGATTTCATCTCGGACTGAAAATTCCAGGAAGATTTCAATTGTGGCTGTATTCTCAGTGATTGGAACTTCCAGCTTGGAAAGATTGAATGATCGAGATGGGTTTGTATCGTCGTTCTGTAGTATGAACTGATCAAGCTTTAATGACGATGCTAGTATTGGCTCGGAGAAGTAAAGTGTAATTGGTTGACCTGGATTCATGTTAACTACGAAATCCACTAATTGAGGATTAGTGTTATCCTCAACAAAGATCAAGACTTGCAAAGCATTGTCAGTTGGTATTTCAAAGGTTGGATGACTAGACGAATCTCTTATGAGACCTTCTGTTAGAGATATAAATGTAGTATCACTACTCTCTGCAAGGCCTACAATTGCTTTGATACCGTTTATGTCTTCTTCATCCATAGGGAGATATACAGTTGTAGGTGAAGTTTTAATAGCTGATCCACCTTTGAGTGTGTATCGTAAAATATCAGAGTCTGCACTGCTTTGGAAAGTGATGTGAGTGGCATCAAATGTATCAATGTCTACAGTTTGATCAAATACCAAAGTGAGGTTTTCGGTTTCAATATTGAAAAAGAAGCTGACAAGTGAAGGAGGACTGATGTCTTCAGGTAGTGGAGGAGTTACTTCAATAGAAATTGGTTCCACACTCACTCCAGAGACATCTGTGATTGCCAAAGATGTTAAATTTATTGAAGTATCTTCCACTGTGATTAAAAGGCCATTTACTTCTTGAATTCCTTTGAGGTCAGCATTAGAAATGGTGATATTAATTTCAAATGCAGGTATTTGTGGAATAGTACTAGTAGTTAGTATGTAGTAGTCATCAGAACTATTGAGTAGTTTTACTTCACTGAAGTCAAGTGATGAAGCATTAACTGGTTCAGAGAAAGTAAGAGTTAGAATTATAGGTGCTTTGGTCCCATCTTCATAAGCAACTGTAAATGACTCGAGAGTAGGGGCTTTTGTATCTCGATAAACAATGAAGGCTTCTAATGCATTGTCTGCAGAGATGCCAGCAATTTCATTTCCTTTGAGATCTGTAACAGCACCTTCTGCTATACGAATAAATGTTGATGATTCTGCTAATCCAATGCTGCTCAAGAGTTTAATGTTATTAATATCATCTGTGGAAATTGAAATAGTAAGTGTTCTATCTGCTACTGAGTAGTTTCCACTTTTAATTACGTATGAATCTGTTGGTGGTTTAGCATCCTGGAGTGTTATCAAGCTTACACTAAAGTTATCTGCTTTAATAGCTTCAGTAAAGTTAAGAACAAGTTCGCCATTGTCCATATTGAATGAAAATGCATCCAACAAAGGTCTTGATTGGTCTGGTGAAAGGACTTCGGGAGAGATGTCAGCTTGAGACTCAGATGGATTCCCAAGTATATCTTCAACAAGTCCTTCTATAATACTGAGACTAATGGTTTCCAAGTTTGGTTCAGAGTTGATAGCGTTGAGGTCCAATTCTGTGATGACAAAATCCACAACTTTGCCTTCTTCAGATAAAGATTCTAATAATCCAAGTTGAGCTAACAGATTGTCGTTCTCAGGATTACTGATCATTATAACAGATGTATCGAGACTGGATACATTGACAAACTCATCAAATGTTAGGGAAAGTAACCCAGTATTGAGATCTAAGCTGTAAGACACTATTTCTGGTCCTACTGTGTCATTGACTACATCTATTGCTGTTATGTATATAGAAGGAGTTGTTAGATTCAGCGAAAATCCAGCATAATCTGTGATGTCATCAGTCTCAATTTCAATGAATGTGTTTGCCCTGGATGTTGCAATATCGGCATTTAGTTTCAATAGTTCAAGTTGTGATTGCTGTATTTGAAGCTCAACTGTAGAAGAACCTTCAGTAATAACAACCTCAGCTTGAAGTGGATCCAGCTCTAGGCTGCCTAATTTGATCAAACTGTTACGAATGGTTACTAAATTTATGAAATTTGGTGCAGTCACAGTTTCTGAAAATTCGATTAGTAAGGATCCCTTTTGCAAGTCAAGCACAATGTTCTCTATGAATGGAGCTACAAGGTCTGCTTCAAAGTCTGAAACAAGTACAGCATCGGTAGTTGGAATCTCTACAACTGAATTTCCTGCAGAGTCTTCAATACCTCCAAGTAATATAGAAAGATAAGTATTGTTCAATTCTGTAGCAAGCATAAGTTGTGTTTTTATTCCATTGAGATCTGTTTCAGATAATGTGATATTAATAACAGTATTCGGAGTTCCTCGACTGGCTTCTCCACCTTCAAGTGTGTGTGAAGCAATACCAGTTTCAGAGCCATTAGACATAGACTGTAGTGTGAAGGAGTTAGGATTGTAAGAGAATGGATTCATTATCTCAGAGAAATAAAGAACAAGTAGCCCATCTTCAACACTGAGAGTGAAGTTAAATAAGTATGGAGATATACTATCAGGAATAAATTCAGATACTTGTTGTGCTGGTGTTGTGATTTCGATTGCACTGCTACCACGATCATCGATAATAACATCACTAGTCATTGACAGGAATGTATTATTTTCTCTGGTAGCTAGGCTAGGCCTTAGCTGTAACTGTTCGACATCAACTGGGAGTAAAGGTAAATAGATGGTGAATCCATCTGAGCTGTTTGTCATACCACCTGTGAGTGTATAGCTGTTGGTTTCATCTGTATCAGTGGCAGCTCCATGTAAAGTGATTGCTGTTGCTTCAAACGTATTTGCACGAACAATATCATCAAATGTGAGTATTAAAGCGCTTATGTTCATATCCAGAGTAAAGCCTGAAAGTGATGCAGCTGTGCCATCAATAATTGGAGCTGACTGCACTTGGGTTCTTGTTATTTCCATTACATCATTATTACCAAAATCTACAACTGCTCCAGTTGAAAAGGATATGTAAGTATTTGCCATGGTAGTAGCTATTTCATCATTGTTCTGTATTTCAATGAGATCAATATCAGAGAAGGATATTCTTAGCACTTTAAATTGACTATCTTCAGGGCTGAAGGAAGCAGTTCCTCCAGTTAGATTTACTGTGATTCCTCCATCAGAACTTGAATGAAGGGCCCATAAAGTTGGAATAAAACTGTCAGGATCAACAGGTTCAGTAAATTCAACATCAAAGTAATTATTATTGAAGTCTAGTGAAGAAAACGCAACAAATTCTGGAAAAGTGTTGTCTTGTTCCACATAAGCTGCTTGAAGTGGATTAATTCCATCAATACGTTCTGTGATTAGATTGTCTTCAACATCTCGGACTGTGACATTGTCAAATGTTAAGTAGGTGTTGTTAATGTTCTTTGCTAAATTTGCAGTTGCTTTGAGGGAGTATATATCATCATCATTTAATTCAATGGTAACAGTCAATGAACGTGTGAACGCTACATCAGAAGTTGTGAGTGTGTATTTCAATGAAGATTCAAAGGCATTTGTGATTACCAGTCTGCTTGCCTGGATAAAGGATATGATTTCATCAAATGTCAGCTTCAGAGTGCCCCCTTCTAGATCTAACTCAAAGGAAATCAAGTTTGGTGGAGTTTCATCTTCTATAAATTCTACAGCAATTGTTCTTAAATTAAATCCTGTATCAGAGAAAGGCTGAACTTCATTACCAGCAAAGTCTGTTATGAATGTTTCATCAAATGATGGCACACAAGTGAATGGAGAGTCACATAAACCGTCTTCAGCCTTCAAAGCATTAAGGTCATCAGGGTCAAGTACAATCACCAGTGTTGGTGTTGAACTATCGGAAACTTCTCCTCCTTTAAGTGTATATGAGTCACCTCCACCTGATAGTGTCAGTGCCCCAAAGTTGACTGATTGGCCATACATCGTTTCAGTGAACTTCAGTCTTAATATTCCTTGATCCATGTCCAGTTGTGCATATTCAATGTAAGATGGTGAGTTTACATCCATATCAACATCACTAGCTTGGAGAGCAATAGGATCTTCTCTAGCAGAAGCTATGTTACCAAGAGTATCAATTATGAGAGCTTGGCGATGGGTGAGATAGCAGTCAGATGTTGTATTACAAATAGTTGCTCCCTTTATTCCATTCACATCGTTTTCAGACAAAATGAATGTCAACACAGTTTCCAAATTAGAAAGTGTAGGAACAGCCAAAGTTGTAATGTTAAAATAGTCAGTTACATTTGTGTCACTATTCTGCAGAGTAATTAGGCTAGCATTGAATGTGGTAGAATTGACTTGTTCACTGAACTGTAGTGTGATATTTCCATTATTCATATCAAGAGTAAATGATACTACAATTGGACCTGCAGTATCAGCAAAAACGGCAGATGCTGGGAAAAGATCCTCCTTTGGAATAGGTTGTATAGCATTTCCAGATGTGTCTTCTGCAAGTGAAGAAGTTATACTGATGTATGTATTTGATTTAGAAGTTGCAAGTAAGCCTAGCTCAGCTTGTTGTTTGAGGAAGCTGGCATCTGATGCACTGAGAGAAAGGTTGAAAGTTGCTGCATTGTTCAGAGGAACTGTGCCTCCTGTAAGATTGTAGACAATATCTGTTGAATCAAGTCCAGAGAATAAGGTGATTTTTCTTGGTTCAAAACTTGAGATATTTATTGCTTCTGAAAACTGAAGTCTCAGTGTGTTAGCTGCTAGATCAAGTATGAATGATGTAAGTCTTGGAGAACTGCTGTCATTTCCAACAAAACTTGCTTGTATAGCATCAACAGGTTGTATGGCAACAATAATATTATCTGATGTATCATTGGCAAAGGATTCCTTGATAGTTATAAATGTATTGGAAACGGATGTTGCAAGGTTGCTGTCAGCTTTCAGGGCACTGGCATCATTGCCAATAAGATGTATTTCAATCTCGCTACCACTTGAAGAAAGTATAGAACTAGATTCTGTTAAAATATGTGACGCAGATGGCATGTTTGATTGACTATTCTGTATTATGAGGCTACCAAGATCTATAGTGTTTACATCTATTGCTTCACTGAAAGTCAGAGTTAAGATTTCTGTGCTGAGATCGAGGCTAAATGAATCCAGCTCTGGTCTCACTGTGTCTGGAATAATTTCAACTGGTGGGTTAGAGATTATTAGCTCAGTGACTGTGTAATTGAATATATCAAATATTGATTGTGCTCCCAATCCAATAAGTGTGTTAGAGTCATCTGTTGCTAGATCCGTTTCAGATTTTAAGGCATCTAAGTCAAGTACTCCAAGAGTTATTCTAGCAATATTGTCCATTATATTATCAATGGAACTGTTACTTAAGGAAACATTTGTAGCTGTCTCAACCACATCACCAAATATGAAGATACGGCTAACATCAATGTTATTGATGAATTCATCAAATGTTATTATGATGGTACTGGAATTTAGGTCCAGGATGAACGAGGTGACATATGGGGGTATAGAATCACTTACAAAAGCAATAGCTTTCTTTGCAGATCCATCAGCAATCTCAACTGAAGTTCGGTCGTTCATGTCAGTAACCAGACCACCTACAATTGTAATATAAGTATTGTTGATGTTTGTTGCAAAATTGGAGTTACTCTTGAGAGCATTTGCATCTGATGGTGTTAGTTGGATATTGAACACTGCACCATTATTACTAGTTACAGTACTATTTTCTAGTGAGTGTTGGTATGTTCCAGTTTCAGCATCCTGTATAACAATGTTCGATAAGTCCAAGAGACTGTCAATGAGAACTGGCTTTGTCCATGTGAGTATTAGCAGATTCTGGCCAAGATCTAGTTCGAAATTTTCAAGAGCTGGGTCAGAAGTGTCTGGAATGACATCATCTGCTTCAAGGGCATTTGTTGCAGATATAGCTCGGATAGGATTATCAGTGAGATCAGAAACAGCAAACACTGTGATTGTAATATATGTGTTCATAGCCATGTCTCCAAAATCACTGGAGAACTGTTTTAAAATGGATATTGGAAGACGAAGTTCTGCAGTTTCAGCAATTACTTCACTGACAAATGTACTGCCTGTGAGAACTAAGGTAGTTGTCTCACCATCATTGACATTTTCCCGGTTCTGTAGTTTTGTTTGCTCTGTATTGAAGTTAGGTATATCAACAACTTCACTAAATGATAATTCCAGAATACCACGGTCTCTATCCAATACAAAAGATTTCAAAGTAGGTCTTGTTCCATCCTTAGTGAAAATGCTAACTTGACGGCCATCTCCATCTATGATGGCTTGAAGAGGATTAGCAGATGTGTCAGTTAAAACAGTTTCTGATAGAGTAATGTACGTATTATCTTCGGAAGTTGCAAGTCCTGTGTTTGCTTTGATACCATTAAGATCCGTAGATGTCAGAGTGATAGTTAATACATTCTCATTGACATCGATTGTTTCACTAGCTGTTAGTCTGTAGGTTTTTCCAGGTGTAGCTGTGGTATTATCCTGTAATAGAATTCCTTGGACATTGACAGAACCATCAAGAATGAAATCAGAAAATGTCAATGTTATTACTCCATCATCAAGATCCAGTGTAAACGACTCAAACAGTGGATTTACACTGTCAAATATCACACTATCTGCCATGATTGCTTTGCCATCCGTAATAGCAATATTATCGTCTCCGGCAGGTCCATCTATGGTTCCAGCTGTGACTGTGAGGTAAGTGTTAGCTTCTGTGGTACCAAATTTAGTATTTTCCTTGATTGGTAAAGCATCAGAATTAAGTTCCACTGTTATTTCATATCCATACGAGGAAGTGGTTTTGCTGGCACTGGTTAGTGTATAGAATGCATCCAAGGAACGGAATTTGTTGTCTTGTAATGTAATCCCAGTGGCATCAAATGTCATTGGATCTACTACATCAGTGAATGTAAGCGAGAGGGTATCTTTCTCTAAATTTAGTGTGAATGAAGATATCATTGGTCCAGTGGTATCTTTAGTGAAGTCAGTAACTTGTCTGTAATCAACTGGAAGTAATTCATTAAGTGCAATATCAAATAGTGCATTAGAAGAGATAGTGAGGTAGGTATCTTCAGAATTTGATGTGACATTCTGGGTGGATTTCAAACTGATGATGTCTGTTGTATTTAGTTCTACTGTTACCGTGACAACAGATCCTACAACAACATTAGTCACTATACCATCTGTTAGTGAAATAGATGGATTACCACCAACACCAGTGAAGGAAAATTTGGTGAAATCAATCTCCTCTGTTACTATTGGTTCATCAAATGTTAATTCAAAGAGGTCTTCATTTAAGTTGAAGTTGAATCCCAAAAGCTCTGGTGCTAAATTATCACCTGTGTAATCCATAGCTCTCAATGCTTCTGTGGTAGGGATGGTAATTAGTACATTTGGAACAAGTGCCAGATCTTGTGTTGCTGTGGAGATGATGGAAATGTAAGTATCATCTACATCTGAAGCAAAACCAGAATCTTTGATTACATTGAGGTCATATTCTGAAAGATTGATAACAATTACTGAACCGTCCTCACTCTCTGTTGTACTAGATGTAAGTGAAATACCATCAGTAGAGTTCGTGTCACTCTGCAAACTGATAGCACTGGTGTTAAATGCTAATGCAGAAACTGGTTCAGAGAATGTAAGTCCTATTCTACCATTTCCCATGTCTATTGTAAAGTCTAGGAGCTGTGGCTGTATGTCATCAAAAATGAATTCATCAACCAGGAGTGCTGATGAAAGAGATTCCACAGGATTTCCAGCAACATCTGTAAATGCTATTGGAAGAATGTTGACATAGCAGTTACCTCTAGAGGTGCATAAGTATGGATTGAGACGAATGGCAGCCATGTCAAAAGAAGTAAGAGTGATGTTGATAGTGACAGAATTTTCCGATACGAAACCGTCTGTTAATTTGTATGTGCTTACATCGTCACCTGAGTCATAAAGATTCTGCAGCACAATTCCAGAAGCATTGAAGGTTGATGAGTCAATAGCTTCTGAGAAGGTGAGAGTTAATGATCCTAAAGCTCTGTTAAACTGATCGAATTTCACAAGAGATGGTGAATTGGAATCTTCCGTAACAGATACGGGAAGACCTACAGTAAGATTATTTGATGGTTCCCCAAAGGTGTCTCTGAAGACATCTTCGGCATGTGTGACAAAACATTCAGAACTAATGGTACAGATCTTCAGTGATTTGAGTCCATTAAGGTCCTCCTCACTGATACCAATAACTATGTTTACAAATTCACTTAGTCGGTTTAGAGAGCTAGATTTCAGAGTGTATTGAGCATCAGGATCAGTTGGTGAAGTTTGAAGAGTAATTGCTGTTTCTTGGATGTTTTCTTCTTGTACTGGTTCACTAGCAACAAGAGTTAGTATACCTTGGTTCATGTCAAGCTGGGCATCTGCAAGTTCTGGAGGTTGGATATCAGGAATTACCTGATCTGCTTTAAGAGCACCTGTTATGCTAATACCCACTAAACCATCACCATCGCTATCCCGAATAGCACCTGTGGTAACACTGAGGTAGGTATTGTCTTCAATTGTAGCAATTGCTGGTTTTTGCTGAAGCTCACTCTTGTCCGTAAGATTAAGTGTCAATTCAAGTACTGCTCCTGCTGCTGGTGTGATTGAGAGTGGCTCCCTGAACTTGAAGGTAACAGCACTTGCACTTGGTGCACTAAGTAAAGTAAATTGATCTATATTTAGTGTAGCAGCTATTACTGTTTCTGAGAATGTTAGAATTAGTGGATCACTGGAACTGAGGCTTAGCACGAAGCCTATCAATCTCGGTCTCTCTTCGTTTTCCTTGAAGTCTGTCGTTTGTATAGCTTCACTTGATGGAATAGGAAGAACAGCTATGCCATCGACATCTAAAACTACACCCCTTTTGAGAGAAAGGAAAGTAGAATCGCTTTCTCTAGCAAGTTCTGCATCTACTTGAATATTGTTGAGATCATCACTTGATAATGTTATCAATAAAGATGTACTGTTAACAGCTGCTGCAGTTCCACCAGTGAGTGTGTATGATGTCCCACTCCCAGTTTCTGTTGACTGTAAAATGATAGTTGAAGAATCAAAGGTATCAACATCAACATCTTCAGAAAAGACCAACACCATTGTCCCAGAGTTGAGATTAAGAGTGAACCTCTCAAGCTGTGGTGGTATTATATCTCCTGGTTCATTTGATGCTTGAAGTGCATTAGAGTCCAAGATAGGTTCAATATTATTGCCTTGCATGTCCCTTGCAAACATTTCAGGGAAGTAGAGGAATGTAGTATTCCTTGTTTTTGCTAGTTCATTTACTTCCTCATTTTCAACAAGGAAAAGGAGATCATCATCACTCAGAGGAAGATGAATAACACGTCCATGTTCAGTTGGAGCAGGAGTTAGAGTAAGAGGGTATGTCTGCACTCCAAGAATGAATTCTTTCTGAGATTGTAGTGTCAATTCTTTTGGCATGATAGAGGTTGCATTGACGACATCATTGAAGGTAAGTGAAATTGTTACTCGACCTTCATAGTTACCAAAAGTGAATGAGATTAGTCTTGGATTCTCAGAATCAGGAGTGAAATAGGAAACACTGATTGCACTTATATTCAATATGGCTGCATTTGGATTGTCATATAAATCACGTACCAAGTCATCAGTAACTGCAATATATGTATCATGAATGCTAGTTGCTGTGTAAGGTGTAGCCTTTAATCCCTCTAGATCTTCGGCTGTTAAATTAACACGTATTGTTGTCACATTGAGTTGAACAGAAGTTGAAAGACTTGAAAACGTAAATGAAGTATCACTTGATTCTCCATTTTGAATAGTAATGGCAGATGAGGAAAAGGTTTCCCCTTTGACTGACTCGGAAAAGTAAAGTGTTACAATTCCTTCATTCATGTCCAAATCAAATGAAACAAGGCTTGGTGATGTTTCATCAGGTATGAAGTTGTCGATAGTGATGAAATCAGTTACTTCTTTTGCTTCAATTGCATTGTTAAATATATCTGTTACAAGGTTTTCAGTGAATGCTATGTAAGCTTCATTTTGACCATTGAGCTCTTCAATAAGAGTTACTGCATCAGTTTTAGAAAGACTAATCAAAATTGTGTTACTATCAATTGCAGACGAGGTAGCGTCTTTTAAAGCAAACTGTAGTTGTGGAGAAACAGATGAGTTTGTTATTGTTATGGCAGATTCTAATACACTGTCAGCTTTAACTGGTTCATCAAAAGTTAAAACGAGTTCACCTTCATCAAGGTTTAAGCTAACAGATACAACAATTGGTGGAGATTTGTCAGCAGTGACTGTTACTGGAATTGCACTTCCATTTCCAGCACCAAGTAGAGGATGATTGTTGCTGTCATAAGTAATGGCGTCATCAAATATAGCAAATGTTGAGCCATTTTCTCCAAGTAAGGAGTGAAGCTTTAAAGCATTCAAGTCAACATTAGTAAGCTCAAATGAAATCATATGTGAGAGATTATTAATGGCACTATCAGGCAGTTGTTGTAGCGAGCTCAGTTGATATATATCATTTTCACTGAGTACAGATTTTGCAGTTTGTAAGGCAATACTTGTAGAGTTGAAGAGCACAACGTCAATAACTTCTGTAAATATTAATCTGAGTTGGCCATTATCAAAGTCCAGAACAATATTGCTAACTTCTGGTGAGAGAAGGTCACCTTCAAATTCAGAGGCATCTAGTGCTTGCATTGCATAGATGGGATTGACATCATTGTCACCAAAATCAGTAAAAGCTGTATTGGAAACTACAAGGTAAATGTTGTAAAGATTAGTTGCGAGCTCTGTCATTTGCTTAAGCTTGTTAAGATCATAGTTTGTTAATTGGATGTCAATTTGATTCAATGTCGTGGAAGACTGATCAGCATCTCCTCCAGTGAGAGTCACAGTCATAAAATTCATCCCAGTTGTATTTGGAGAGTTTTGTAGAGCTATGCCTGAAGGAGTGAACGAAGAAGGATCAAGTGGTTCATTAGCAAGTATTGTTAATATTCCAGTCGTTAAATTAAAAGTGAATGCAGTTATATTTGGAGAAGTGGCATCTTTAGTGAAACTAGTTGCTTGAATAGCAGGGGAAATTGTTGCTACAATTGATGATCCATCGCTAGCAACTGTAACTGTGTCTTCTGCAGCAATGAAGGAGTTCTCAGTACTTGAAGCCAGTCCGATAGTATATTTCAGCCGAAGCAGATCAAAGCTTATGATAGTTGCTTCAATGATGAATCCAAGACTGTCAGTTGTAATACTTTCTCCTCCTGTGAGTGTGTAACTCTTGCTAGCAAAAGTAGCATCATTTTGTATTGTGATTCCTTCAGGATTGTAAATCATGGGGCGAATGATATCATCATAAGTAAGTATCAGCAGACTTTTCTCCATATTGAGTTCAAACCCATTGAGCCGGGGAGGTTGTGAATCTTGAATGAAAAGCACTGGTTGTAAAGCAGTGTCGATTCCAGTAGCAGGGTTTCCAGCTGTGTCATAGAAAGTATTGTCACTGAAGATAAGATATGTACTATCAGTATCGGATGCTAATACTACAGAACCATTCTTTAAAAGAAATTGGTCAGCCAATGATAGAGTGATGATGAGTATTGTTGGGTCATCTGAATCAAGTTCAGCTGTAGCATCAACTATGTTTAACACAGAACCACCTTCTTCTGTGGATTGAAGTACAATTGAACTGTAATTAATTGTGAGAGTGCTGATTGGTTCTGAAAATTTTAGAGTTAATTGCATTGCTTCCCTATCGAAGAGTTGGAATAATTGGAATTCAGGATTAGTTGTGTCATTTTCATATGTATCAACAAGTAGAGCATTGTTGTTATCTGATCTCAGCTGTGCAGTGTTTCCAAATATGTCGGTAATCAGTGAGTCATCATTTGTAAGATAGGTGGTAGCAGCTGAGGTAGCAATGAGAGGATCACCTTTGATTGATAAACGGTCAGTCTCTGTGAGTTCAAGTGTAACAGATATGCTTGAAAACGTTGTATCGACAGCATCTGTAAGAGTGTAAGTAGATGAAGCAACAAGTGAATTTTGTAGTGTTATTCCTCTTTCGTCAAAAGATGTTGAATCGATTAACTCATCAAAAGTAAGACGAATAGTGCCAGTCTCAAGTAGTAAATCAAAACTTATAACCAATGGTCCAGTGCTATCTGATACAAGCATAAGAGGATAATGTCTAGAATCAGATTCAATGGTGTTTGTAACAGCCGAAATATTATTGCCAAAAGCATCGGCTACAAAGCTAGCAGAGAATCGAATAAAGCAGTCGGTTCTTCTAGTACACAAAATATCATTGAGCTTCTCTTGCTTTAGTTGATTAAGGTCTGTCTCAGACAATGCGATCTCAATTTCATCACCACTGCCACCACTAACTATACTATCAGTTAATGTATACATGAAAAAGTCCACACCTGCTCCATCATGATTATTTTGAAGTCTCAGCTTGGTTATTTCAACTAAATCTGCATCAATAGTTTCAGAGAAACTTAGTACAATTATTCCTTCATCAAAGTCCATTGTCATAAACTGTACAAATTCTGGCGGTTCGATATCTTTAGTAAAGTTTGTGGCAGGTATTTCTCTGAGTTCTAGTACAGGATTGCCAGCACTATCTGAAACAAATCCACTCTGCCCTGAAAGGAAGCAGTCTTCACTGGATGTACAAATGTCGAGTGAGTTTAATTCATCAACATCATTATCAATTAAAGTAATAATGAGAGTTCGACCAATTCTCATGACATTTGAATGTACTGAGAATGTGAAGTTGAAAGATGATCCAAATGCATCATGAACAGACAGTAGAGACATATCAAGTGTAGTATGATCTACAACTTCATCAAATGTGATAGTTAGAGTGTAACTGTTCAGATCGATGGAGAATGAAGTAGTATTTGGTCTGATGATGTCTTTAATATAACCAGAAGCCATTATGGCATTATCTGTTGATATAGCAGGAGCAAGATTACCTAACGTATCCTCTGCTATTAAAGGCATTATGGAAATGAAGGTATTATTGATGTTCGTTGCTAACAATGATCTGAGATTGAGAGTATCAATATCATCACTGTTTAGTGTAATTACTATCACACTGTAATCAAAAAGCTGATATTCTTCAGATGTAACTGCTACAAACTGTATAGCGTCACTTTGTGCATTTTGAAACATAATGAGTGATACATTGAAGGTTTCTTCTATTATAGTTTCAGCAAATGTTAGTCTAAGTAAGCCGATGTTCATATCCAAAACAAATGATTGTACCCGAGGTCCAGATTCATCTTCAACTACATCAACAGCCTTTAGCGGAGTACCAATAACATCTGCAGCATTCCCTCCAAAGTCAAATGCTGTGTCTCCAAGCATTGTGATGTATGTATTTTCTTCATCTGATCCAAAGTTCATTGCAGCTCTTAAAGGATTCAGGTCATCTAGACCAAGCTGTATTACAACAACACTTGAGCTTCCACTCACCACTTCACTTGCAGATGTGAGAGAAAATGAAGGGATTAAGGAGGTACTATTGTGAAGAGTGATTCTAGAAACATTAAACAGGTCCACATTTATAGCTTCACTATATGTAAGGATAAGTTGTCCAGTGTTCATGTTCACTTCAAAACCAAAGAATTCAGGATTGCCATTGTCTTCAATCACGTTATCAGCTCTAACAGCTCCATGTACTGACATGACTGGATTACCATACATATCTTCTACAGCACCATAACTAATATTCAAGAAGGTATTACCAGTATTTGTGCCAAGGAAAACATTTGTTCTAATCTTGTCAAAGTCTGCTGTTCCTATACTCAACACAAGTGTTCTTGTATTGTCTGTTTCAAAGGTGGTTGCATTACTTAATGGAATATAGTATTGAGCAGATGATTCTGCTTCTTGGAATGCGATTAGTTCTATCTGTAGAGTACTGACTCTTACTACTTCACTGAATATGAGCTCAAGTGTGGCTTCTTCAAGATTAAGAGTGAAGTTAGTCAGTATTGGATGTGTATCATCTAGAATGACTTGTGATGCTTGTTTTGCATTTTCACTTGTAATTTCTTCCATTTCATTATCTGCTAAAGCAAGATCGATAGCAGCCTTAGATTCAGCACGAATGTAGGTATTGTTAACATCAGTACCAAGGTTTTCTTCAGCTTGAATAAAATCTAATACAGGGGTATCGATTTCTATTATCACTATTCTGGAATCTTCAGTGGTTGCTATTTCAGAAAAGAGAAGATCTTGTTCACGTGTATTGTCAGCATTCTGCAATGTGAATGGAAAAGCATTGAATGCTTCTATACTGATAACCTCAGAGAAAGTCAGAATCACTCTGCCTTCATCGAGATCAAGTGTGAATGAGTCTAATTCAGGTGGAGTTGTGTCAAATTTTAGATTATCAACTCTCCTAGTAGTAGCTGTAAGACTATTTCCAAATGCATCATTTGCAAAGTTAGAAGTGAGAATGATGTTAGTAGAAACTTCAGATACAGCAAGGTCTGAATCTTTCTTGATAGCATCTAGATCATCATCACTGAGTTTAATAGAGACATCTAAACCATTATTAGATATTATTTCACCACCAGTAAGTTTGAGAGTGCTGCTTTCATCATCATCAGCAATAGTTGCTTCAGTGAGAATGACAGAACTAGTAAGGATGGTTTCAGAAAAGTTTAGATGAAGCACACCATCATCCAAGTCAAGTTGGAAGAATGAAGTAAGTGATGGTGGTTCGATGTCAGCAAACACGTTTGATGCTTGTACAGGATCAGGTGTTGAAACATTACCTCCTAAGCTGTCAACGAAACTATTAACTTCAAGGAAGATGTATGTATCAGTAACTGAGTTGGCAATAGCTTCCTCTGATTTTAATGATTCCAAATCATTAGTTGATAGTGTGACTAGAACTCCAAAACCACCAGATCTAGACTCTGTACTTCCACCTGAGAGTCTGACTTCAATCAGTCCAGTAGAGTCTTGAAGAGTAATCAATTCAGGAGTGTAAGAACCTGCATCGACAGCTTGATTGAAAAGTAGGTCAAGTTCACCATTATTCATGTCGAGAGTGAACGAAGTCAGTTGAGTTCCATTCCCACCCCCTATGAAATCATCTGCTCGTATGGCATTTCCATCTAAGATTTCTGTGATATCATTTCCAACATAATCCTTGACTGTATCTGGAGTTAAAGTGATGTAAGTGTTTTCAATCCTTGTAGCAAGGCCTGCAGTAGCTGTCAAGCTAAATCTATCATTTGGGGAGAGTGTAATCTCCAATACTAGTCCGTCTTCACTTTCTGTAATGCTATCAGATGAAAGTGTGACTGAAGCATTTTCAGTGGCTGAGATTGCATTTTGAATGGTAATGCCTGCAGGATTGAAAGTAGAGGCATTAGCAATATCATCAAAAGTGAGGATAAGGATTCCATTGAAAACGTCAATTGTGAAGGAAGATAGTGCAATAGTATTTGCATCTGGTGTGTATTCATCCACAAGTTCTCTTGTGACAGATGGGAGGAACTGGCCAGCAGTGTCTTGAATAGCAATTTCAGATATGGAGTAGTATGAATCACTTTTAGAAGTGGCTATAGTCTCATTGTATTTAAAGTCAAGAAGATCTTCACTAGAGAAGTAGATTTTGATAATGGTGTTTTGTAATTCGGTTTCGATTGTACCACTAGTTAGGGTAAATGAAACTCCATCAGAATCTGAAGAATGAAGAGTAATGCCAACAAGATTAAGATTCTCATCACTGATTGGTTCATTGAAGGTCATTAGTAGAACATTTTGATTCATGTCCAAATGGATGTTTTCAAGTGAGGGAGCTTCTGTGTCACCGATATAGGTTTCTACTGCAAATCCAGTAACCTTCTGGGCTTGGTTTGCATCAGGAGACAAATCTACCACAGCAGTAGTGTCAATGTTAATGAAAGTGTCAGTTTTAATGGTAGCAAATGAAGATGCTTTGATTGCATTTATATCTGTTTCACTTAGCTGGAGGATAACAACATCACTGAACAAGTCTGAGGTTCTAGTAGCTTCTATGATTCTGTAACTCGGAGAACCAGTGGAACTACCAGCAATAGATATACCATTTGGATTCAATTCACGAGTGTCAACTATTTCATCAAAGGTCAATTCTAAGACTCCTGTGTTCATATCCAAAGCAAATTGTTGTAGAAGTGGTCCAACATCATCTGGGATGAATTCTTCGGCAAGCAGTCCCATAGTAACTGCAATGACATCATTACCACTCATGTCAGATATAGCATTAGTTGTAATAGTGATGTAGCAAGTACCTTTTCCAGCACAAAGGAATGCATTTTCTTTCAAATCAATAGCATCTTCTGTAGATAGAGTAATTGTGATCTCTGTATCACTATCAGATACTGTGCCTGTGCTTAATGTTACTACATACTCTGGGAGAGAATGGAAGGACTGGAGTGTTATTCCACTGAAATCAATGGAGGAAGCGTTCACTACTTCAGAGAAACTCAGAACAATTTGTGCTTTAGAGAGGTCAAAACTTGCAAATGATACAAGTGTAGGGTTACCAGAGTCTGGGATATGGTTTGTCACTTTGAGACCATTGTTGGAAAGACGAGAGATGACACTATTACCAAAAGAATCGGTAATGAGATCAGCAGAATATGTGATATAACACAAACTGCTCTCCAGGCAAATTTCATTTACCTTGATTTTATTGAGATCAGTTACACTAAGATCAATAAACAGTGCATCAGATGGACTACTATCAGATGTGCTATCACTTAGTTCGTAGCTTGAATCAGCACCAGCAAACTTGTTCTGTATAGTCAGTTCAGAAGCCATGAATGAACTAGGATCAATAACTTCGTCAAAGCTTAACACGAGTCTAGCACTGTCCATGTCAATATCAAAAGAATCGAGACTTGGCAATTTCGTATCTTTTCCCACATTATTGGCTTGTAAAGCTTCATCATTGGGTATTTCACTGATATTGTATCCATATACATCTTGTATAAATGAAGTAGGTAAACTGATAAATGTATTGCTAACAGACAAACCAAGGTTTAAGATGCTTGTGATAGCAAAGTAGTCATCATCTGTAAGATTAATACTGATGCTTGATGCATCGAATAAGATATAATCACCTCCAGTGAGAGTATACAACTCTGTGAAATTCTCAGCAGCATTTTGAAGGGTAACTACAGTTATTTGAAGAGTATCAGCAGCAACTGTTTCAGAGAAACTTAAAATTAGTGCTTGTGTATCTAGATTTAAGTCAAATGATAATAATTGTGGTCCAGTAGTATCATCGATGAACAAGGATGCTTGTTTAGCTTGAGAAGATGAAATACTAATAACTGGATTGTTTGCTATATCTCCTATTGCTGCAGATGTAAGAGACAAGAATGTACTATTAATGGAAGTAGCTATATATGAGTTACGATTTAGCTCATCAAAATCTTTGGATGTTAGTGTAATAGTGAGTGTTTTACCAATGACTTCAATTGTTTCAATTCCACCAGAAAGTGAGACGAAATTCACTGTATCGTTGGTACTGTTGTGAAGAGTGAACTGTGAGGAATTATATGTGTTAACATCTATTTGTTCATCAAATGTTAGAATAACTTTTCCACTGTTATGATCAAAGGTAAAGTCTTCCAGACTTGGAGACGTCAGATCTACTGAATGTCTTTCGACTAATAAAGCATCATCAGATGGAATGCTTACTAGTTCAAATCCAAGAACATCTTGCACACCTTCAGAAGTTACAGAGAGATATGTGGCATTGAATGTCTTTGCTAACTCATCAAGCTGTTGGATCTTTGCAAAGTCATCATCAGTAATATTGATTTGAACAACAGAAGCATCAATATTTAAGTAAGTGCCTGCTGTTAGTGTATAAACTTCTTCTGAGCCAGTGCTAGTACTCAGGAGTGTAAATGCAGTTGTATTGAGAGTGGTTATATCTATCACTTCAGAGAATTCGAGTATGAGAACAACTCCAGGTCTGTCTCCTGCTGCTAGGTAACTGAATGCAAGCAGTTCGGGTCTAGCAGTATCTTCAATAACATCAGTTGCTTGTCTTGGAGAATCTGGATCAATACCGATGAAATCATTACCGGCTCCATCCTTAAATGCAAGTGGAGTGATAACTATGAAGGTATTTGTTGTATCCACTGCAATGGAGTCATTGAGCTTCAAGAATTTTGCATCTGCATCTGTGAGGCTAATCACTAGCTCTGTACCTATAAGTTCCAATGTACCACCTGTGAGTTTGTATGTAACAGATGGGCTATCCTGATCATTAACAACTGTTATAAATGACAAATCGACTGTTTGTATGTCAATGGGTTCATTAAGATCTAGAATGATTTGGCTTGTATTGAGATTAAGTGTAAATTCATTCAATGTAGGTGACTCAGTGTCTGGTGTGAACTGAGATACTTGAAGAGCGTTAGAGGGAGCTATTGGCTTTAGATTATTGAAATATGGATCTTTTATTGCTCCTGCTTTCACACTGAGGTAAGTGTTGTTCTCTGAAGTTGCAATTTCCAGATTGATTTTTAGAGAGTAGATATCCGAGTCATTAAGTGGTACTATGATAGTGGCATTATCAAAGTTTGTACTAGGCTGCGTACCTTCAGCTAGAGTAAAAGATTGACTTGGAGAGTTAAGCTGCTCATTCTGGATTGTAAATAGTGGTCCAGTCAATGATGATGGCATGACAGGCTCATTGAAATGAAGATAAAGTACGCCACTATCCATATCCAGATCAAAAGACACTAATTCTGGGGGTGTACCATCAACAAAGAATTCCCCTGCTTTCAATGCATTATTGGAAGAAATAGGATCTGCAGGAATGTTCTCAACGTCTTTCACAACTCCACTAGCTAGAGAAATAAATGTGTCATCTACTGATCGAGCTATCTCACTGTCCAGACTTAGGGTTGTAATATCTGAGTCCAGTATAGTGACAACTATTATTTCTCCAATGGTGCTGTTCATTTTTCCTCCACTGAGTGTTAGTGAGGATGTTGTTAGAGCTATTGTTTGGCCATTTTGAATAGTGATTGCATTGGGATTGACAGTATCACCTAAAACTGTCTCATCAAATGTTAAACTTAATCTTCCATTATTGAGGTCCAGTGAAAAGTTTGTAAGTTTAGGAGCTGTAGTATCAGGAATGTGATCAAATGCAATGAGAGCATTGTCAGAAGAGATTGGCTTCAATGTTAACCCAGCCATATCAGAAATAGTTTCATTGGAGGCAACCAAATATGTACTGCTTTCAAGAACAGCAAGTGTCAGCATACTTTTGATATTTTCTAAGTCGGAATCAAGCAGCGTTACATCCAGTGTAGTAGTTGGTTCAATAGAGGAAATATCACCACCCGACAGTGTTACTGATTGGTCTATGCTGCCATTTATGGAAGCTTGAATGGTGATTTCAGAGATACTCAAACTTGAAGTATTTACTATCTCAGAGAAAGTTAAGGACAAGACTCCTGCATCTATATCAAGAATAAAGGAGTCTATTTCTGGAGGTGTAGAATCTGGTGTATAATTTGCTGCTTGTAAAGCATTGGATTGTGATATAACCTGGATTGGTAAACCTCCAGTTTCCTTAAATGCAGAAATATCTATTGCCAGATATGTTGAATTGATTGAGGTAGCTAAGCGAACATTAGATTGAATGCTTTGCAAATCAACAGTAAGAAGTTTGAATTCAAATTCAAAAGTACTTTCAGTGGAAATGATTGCTACTGAAGTTAGCTCATAAAAGCCACCAGCTTCTGAGTTGTCTTTTGTACTTTGTAGTGTAACTCCTGTGGGCTCAAATTCATCAATATCCACCACATCAGTGAAAGTTAGTAGGAATGTTCCCGAATCCATATCAAAGCTAAATGATTCTAGGTCACCAGCTTGTAAGTCAGCAGTATATGTCTCTACGATTTGTGCATTATCAGATGGCACAACTGTCAAGTTATTACCAGAAACATCTGTTATGGCTAGTGCAGTAATACTAATGTAGGTAGAGGATTCCGATTGAGCAACAGAATCAGATGTTTTGATGTCTATGATGTTGTCCTTTGATAGAGTGATTTCAACTCGTGTCTCATCGTTGTCAAAAAAGCTGACCTCGCTGTTGTCACCACTAGAAAGAATGATAGTGTCACCACCTGTAAGTTCACTTTGTAAAGTGAATTGATCAAGTATTATTGACGACAAGTTCACAGGTTCATCAAAGTTGAGTACAAGTTTATTTGTACCAAGATTGAGAGAGAAGAAAGCACCAAGGTTGACACTAGTTGTATCAGGAATAAATATTCCAGCCTGAGTAGCATTCACATTATTGACTAAAGCCAAACTCTTAGTACTGAAAACATCAGAAACTAGTCCAAATTTTATTGTCAAGTAGGTATTACTAACATCTGTCGCAAGGTTGTCTAAAGATTTTAAGGTATTGAAGTCACTGGAAGTGAGTCGTACCTGTACAGTGATAACCGTACCAGAACTTATGATAGTCCCATCACTTAGTGTGAGGCTCTCAGTTTCATCAAATCTATTTTGTATGGTTATAAATGTTGGTTCCAGTCCACTTGATACAACTGGCTCATTGAATTCCAAAGTCAGAATTCCTTCATCCATGTCAAGAGAGAAGGAAGAGACAGTTGGACCAGTAGTATCATCAATAGTTTCATCAGCACGTAAGATGGCATTGGCCACAGGATTGTCTGCCATGTCCAAGATTGCACCAACTGACAGGTTTAAGTAGCAGTTTGCTAGAGATGTACAAAGTTTAGTATTTTGCTTAATTGCAGTTAGATCATCAGCATCAAGCTTGACAATAACTTCTGTCCCATCTTCACTTTCGCTTGCACCTCCTGTCAGAATCAAAGTAACGGTAGGAGATTCAAGATCATGGAATCGAGATCCATTCAAATTCAGTGAAGAAGCCCGAACTGTTTCAGAGAATTCAAGTGTCATAGTTCCTTCGTTAAGATCAAGTACAACGAATGTTTCAAACATTGGAATGACGGTGTCAGGTCCAAATCTAGCAGCAGAGAGTGCATTCCCATCTTCCATTGGTATAACAGTATTGCTTCCATAATCACTAGCTAAATCTTCTGTAAATGTGGCATAGCAATCTAAATCAGTAGTACAAAGGTCCATTCGGTATATTTCATTAAGATCTGGGATATTCAAAGTAACACTTAAAGCTGAAGAAATTGTTTCATGACGTTTCACAATACCACCCGTCAAGGTGTAGGTGTTGACAGCTGAGTTTTCATCCTGTAGAGTAAACTCTGAAAGAAACACAGATTCTGGATCAATGGATTCATTGAAGTATAGTTCTAGCATTCCAGTTGTGAGGTTGATGTGAAACATGGTCATTTCGGGTCTGTTTGTATCAGGTTGTACTGTTATAGGAATTAAAGCTTCAGAGATATCAGTATCATCATTTCCATTATCGAACTCATCACTGATAGCATTTGCAAAAAGTTTCAGGTAGATCTCTTTGTTTGATATTATTTTTACCTCATCAAGGTCAGAAGCCTGAAGCTCAATTGTTAATTCAGTGAATACATCTGATGCATCAGTATTTGGTTGTAGTGTGAGAGAGAAGACAATCTTAGACATATTGTTTGAATCAGAAATCTGTATTGCATCTGCATTCAGTGTTGTACTATTGACTGGTTCATCAAATGTTAGCCTGAGTATACCAGTGTTTAGGTCTATGGTGTAATTTCTCAAGAAAGGTGGTATCTCGTCAGGTATGATGCTCGAGGCTTGAAGTGCAGAATCTATTGTTATTTCCAGTATATCATTGTCAAATGTATCCGAGACAGTTCCATTAGGAACAACAAGGAATGTATCATTGACTGTATTTCCAAAATTGATGGTATCTTTAATGAAGTTTGCATCATCTTCTGTGAGCTTGATAGTAACTGTGTCACCATTGATGCTTGCTGATTTACTACCACCAGACAAAGTTAAAGATGGATTGGTTACACCTCTGTCTGGAATTATAGTCAACTTGGTGACGTTCAATGATTGTACATCAACTGCTTCACTAAATGTTAGAATGAGCTCAGTTGTATTGAGATTGAGGGTGAATTCTGTAAGTGAAGGAGGAGCAGTGTCTGGAAATAGAATTTCAGCTTGCAAGGCTTTTGTGAACTCAAGTATGTCATTTCTACTGATATCAGCAATAGCTCCTTCAGCCATGAATATAAATGTATTGGAAATATTATCTGCAAGATCAGCAGCGAATTTAATGGCATTTGCATCTTCCAAGCTGAGACTAATTTCTAATACTTCTGAATCATCGAGTGTTACTAGTTCACTACTGAGTAGTGTATACTGAGTGGAAGGTGATAAAGCAGTGTTTTGCAAAGTGATGAGTGTCACATTGAGGCTGTTTACATCCATTATTTCATCAAAGGTCAAAGAAATTGTTTCTTCTCCCAGATTAAGGGAGAAGCTCAAGAGTATTGGTGGGGCTCGGTCAAGTATTACATCACTGACTTTCAAAGCATCTTCTGCTGTTATAGCAACTAAATCGTTTTCATTCATGTCTCTTACTGCAAATTTAGTTGCCACTAAGTATGTTTGATTGATCTGTTGTCCGAGGGTCAGTGAGCTTTTAATATAATTGAGATTACTGAAGGTAAGTGTGATGTTCAAAACATCAGTGTTTGATTGGTCGTTTTCAGTGACATCGATTCCCAAAATGTCCTCTGCTATGCTGTAATTACTTGCATCTTGTAGGGACAGTGCAGAAATGTTCAATGACTCAGCCAGAACAACCTCCGTAAATGTAAGAGATAAGACGTTTTTGTTCAGATCAAGTACAAAAGATTCAAGCTCTGGTGGTGTTGTATCAGCAATGTACTCAGTAACTGTAACTGCTAAGTCTGTATCAACAGGAATGATAGAATTGCCTGCAAGATCACTGATAAAGGAAGAATCAAATGATAGGTAGGTGTTTGAATCATTAGTAGCAAGTTCGGTTAGTAATTTGATTGCATTAAGATCATCCAAACTGAGTTTCATAGAGAAAGAGTAGTAGTCAGGGCTAAGAATACCTTGAGTTATGACAAAGCTAACTGCATCAGAGGTTTCTGAAGATTGTAACTTCAAGCTGGTAGGATTAAATGAGGTAGAATTCACAGTTTCTGACAATGTGAGGTTAAGTAAGCCATTATCCATGTCAAGACTGAAATCAGTGAGTGAAGGACTCCTAGAGTCTTCCACAACATCAAAAAGTCGGAGTGCATCAAACTCAGATACATTCTGTGCTGGATTGCCAAAGAAATCTAATGCTGCACCATCATCAATGGCAATGTATGTATTAGAGGGAGAAGAGCCGAAATCATCAGTAGTACGAATTATATGCATATCTTCTATGGATAGAGAGATTATGAGTGTGTGACTGTCTACTGATGCAATTGCTGTGCCAGCAGAAAGTGTGAGACTCTCTCCTGTACCATTCTCTGTGTTCTGTAATGTTACCAAGTTATGATTGAAACTGGATGCACTGACGGTATCATCAAATGTCAAATTCAGTTTGTCGTTACTGAGATCAAGTATTGCCTCTGTGAGTTTTGGTTTAGCTGTGTCGGGAATGAATTTTGTTACTATGAGAGCCTTGCCGTCTGTGATAGATAAGACATCCTGACCAAGATAGTCATCGATGTAATCAGCTCTCATAATAAGATATGTGTTACTTTGATTGTTTGCTAATCCCTCGATAGAGTTGAGTCCTAGCACATCTATATCTGACAAACGGATATCGATAACATATCCACTGGGACTTTCAGAAATGCTTTCAGCTGAAAGAGTGTATCTTTGAATTTGATTGGCTGTTTTCTTGCTCTGAATTCGAAGAGATGGTGAATTCTGAGTTGATACATTAACCACATCTGTGAATGTTAAGACAAGGTGACCTGTATTCAAGTCTAAGGTATATTGTGCCAGCATAGCAATTGATATTTCAGATGTGTCATCAAAATTAGATATCTGGAAATCAGTAGTGTTTTCAATGGCATTTCCTGCAGTGTCTGTAAGACTATCAAAGTCAATGGATAGATAAGTATTGTTTTCATTAGTTCCAAAGTCTTCGTCAAGCTTTATTGCTGCGATGTCTGCAAGTGATAATGAAATTGTAACCACTTCAGAACTATCTAAATCACCAAATTCAATTTCAGCATCTGATAAGTCCTGGACAGTTCCAGAAGCCATAGCTTCGGAATGGATAGTGAAACCTGAAAGATTAAAGCTGTTCAAAAGTACAGGTTCATCAAATGTGAGTCTTAGTTGATCAGAGATAAGGTTAATACTGAAACCAATCAGAATAGGGGAGGAAGAATCAGAAGTGTAATTTGATACTTGCTGTGCATTACTTCTGGAGATTGTCAAAGCACTGTTAGGAGAGTAGGCAGTATCCATCACATATGCTTCAAGAGCTGAAAGATAAGTGTCATTTCTGTCTTTCACAAACTGGCTGGATTTCAGATTCATATAATCATGTTCAGACAATTTAATCTCAATATCTTTCTCGTTTCCACTAAGTATGTCTCCATCGGTTAGTTCATAGATGTTATCACTCTCGCTTTCATTACTAGAGGACTGTATGCTAATATATGTTAGAACAAGAGTATCTGCATCAATTGGTTCATTGAAATGCAAAACAATGGTGCCAGTGTCCATATCGAGATCAAACTCATCCAGTACTGGACCAACAAGATCATCAACCAATTCCAGTACAATATAACCTGGAGATTCCATTTCTGTTGTTACAAGTTGATTGCCAGCATTGTCCATTAGGAAGCCTCTAGTAGCTGTGACGTAACAGGTAGAACGTGTTGTACAAAGCAAAGAACTCTTTTTCAAATAGTTCAAATCAGCATCTTCTAACTCAATTGTTAGCAGAGTTCCATCATCACTAACATTAACAGCACCTCCAGTAAGAGTATAGTTTTCAAGAGGATCTTCAAAGAGAGTTTGCAGTGTGAGATACTCTAACTGAATGGAAGATTTATTGATGGCTTCTGTAAAACTCAATTCAATTTCTCCAGTCTCTAAATTAAGAGTGAGAAATGACAACAGCTCAGGTTGGGTCTCATCATCTGTATAGACACTTGCATTGATTGCATTTGTAATGGGAACAGCTACCACAGGAAGTCCAGCAGCATCTTTCACTGTATCATTTGTGATAGAAATAAAGCAATCATCTGCACTTGTACAGAGAGGTAATAGTTTAATGGCATTTAGATCATCACTTGACAAAGTAATAGTAACTGTACTGACATTGATATTAATTGCTTCAGCAAATGTCAAGGTATAGCTACTGTCAACAACTTGACTATCCAGTAGCATGATTTCAGTTACATCAAGAGAAGAAGTATTAACAAATTCATCAAACTTTAGAGTTATAATGCCTTTATTGGCATCAAATTGGAATGAAATTAAAGTAGGGTTGGCAACGTCACTGTTATATGCTCCTGCTGGTAAAGCATTAGATACTGAAATAGATTTGACTTCATTGCCACTAGTATCTGTGACAGCTTCAGGTGTTAGTGAAATAAACGTATCATCAATTGAAGTAGCCAAATCACTGATTGAACGAATATCATTAATGTCACTGTTAGTTAGGGTAAGTTTAATGACTGGGCTATTGATCAGGTTGAAATTGGCACCAGTACTAAGTTTATATGATGAAGAAGGATTTGAAGCATTATTCTGAATGGTAATTGCTGATGGATTTAAGGTTGATGTTAGGATAGTTTCAGAGAATGTAAGAACAAGTTCAGCAGTATCGAGTACAATCGAGAAGTTCACTAACTGAGGTGCTGTTGTATCTCCTATGAACTTATCAACACGACGGCTCATGTCTCTAGCAATTTGTACAACTAAGTTCAAAGCAGGATCGGTAGTTATACCTTCTTTTATGGATACATATGTGCTATTCTGGTTAGCAGCTAATTCAACATTACCTTTGATATTATCGAGCTGTGTAGTAGTTAAGTTAACAACTACAATATCAGGCTCTGTTCTGACAAATGAAGCATCATCTGATGGAATAAAAGAAGAACTGGAATCACTTTCATTCATTGATATTGTCAAAGCAGATTTGTTGAATGAACTCTCTATGACTTCTTCACTGAATGATAAAGTTATTGTGCCCTCATCCAGATCAAATGTAGTGGTTTCAAGTGTTGGACGAATGAGGTCAGCTGTGTGACTTAATACAGATATAGTGCTCCCTGTTGATATATAGGAAACACCACTTGCATCAATAGCTGTATCATCTGAGGCCAAAAGGAATGTTGTGTCATTGGTCTGACCAAGAGGTGGCAAGTCCCTGATCATATCAACGTCTTCATTGGAGATAGTTATCATAATCTCGGGAGAGACTTCATCTGTATCGATAGTACTATCAGCCAATGAGAAGTTTAATACCCCATCAGTTAGTATTAACTTTGATAAATCAACTTCTGGTTCAACCACTTCATCAAAATAGAGTACTAAATAAAGAGGTAGAGTGCCATCATCCATTTTGAAGTCAAAGTAAAGAAGCTCTGGTGGCTTAGAGTCAGTAGTAAGTGATTCAGATGATTTGGGTGAAGATTTAGAAATTTCTTCTATACTGTTTCCATACAAGTCAGTGAATGCTCCAACATCGAGAGCAATTCTGGTTGTTTCTGCTGAAAGACCAAGAATATCATTTTCCTTGATATCATTGAGGTCATCATTATTAAGTGTTATTGTGATAGTCCGGCTGTTCTTAGATGGTGCATCTCCACCAGATAGCGTGACTGCATCGATGGAATCTGGACCACTGATTAAAGTAATTGCAGTAAAAGTGATACTAGTGACGTTAACAGGTTCATCAAAAGATAGAAGTAGAGTACCATCAGTGAGATTAACACTGAAACTATTGAGCACAGGAGGTGAGTTGTCTTCAAATACTACACTTGCTTGTTCAGCTGTAGTATTACTGACTTCATTGATAGGGTTGTTGAAATAGTCTTTAGCAAAACCTTTGGTCAATGCAATGAAGGTATCATTTGCATCATTTCCAAGGTCTGAAGATAACTTGATAGAATCTAAATTACTCTCAGATAATTCTATGGTGAGTACATTACTTACATCGTCTTCTACAGTGCTGTTATCAATGGAGAGGCTTACGGAAGAGAACGAGATATCTTTAGTATTTTGAAGAGTTATTTCAGCTAAGTCTACAGTTCCAATGTCGAGAGCTTCGTCAAATGTAAGTAGAAGCTTACCATTGTTCAAGTTTAATGAAAACGATTGCAAAGATGGTTTAGTAAAATCTTGAATTGTCTGTAGGCTTACTTCACCAATAAGAGCATCAATTGCATTTTTACTTGCATCTTCAACTGCTCCCATTGACACTCTAAGGTAAGTTGAATCAGAATTAGAACCAAGAATCGAAGCACTTTTTATTTGATTGAGAACACTATCAGATAGTTCAATGGTAATTTCAAATGCAAGAAGATCATTAGTCACTACACTTGATCCAAGCAGTGATACTAATTCTGTAGGTGTTGGATCATCTATAAGAGTGAATTCAGACAGGCTAATTAAGTCGACATCAATGATCTCGTTGAATGTGATGTTCAGTAGACCAGTGTTAAGATCAAGAGTGAAGAAATCTATCTCAGGTGCTTTATTGTCAATTGTGTGAGTAGAAACATTTAAAGCTGAAGTATTTGAGATGCCAACTAGAAGATTATTAACAGAGTCCAGTACAGCTCCTTTAGTAATAGATAAAAATGTAGTACTGACTGTTCCAAAATCAAGACGTTCTTTTAGATAGTCTAAGTCTTCTTGTAGAAGAGTAATAGTTACAACAGCTGCAGTTGTGTTCGGGTTTGGAGAACCACCATTAAGAGTGAGATAGTGATCTGCTTCTGTGATATTAGGCCCACTCTGTAATGTGATATTAATGATTTGTAAAGATGAGATATTGACTGCTTCAGAGAACTCAATCACTAAAGTACCATCATTCAAATCCAGATTGAAACTGACAATTTCTGGATTTGTTTCATCACCAGTAAAGTTCTGTACTTTCAATGTTGCTCCATTTACATTTAATTCATCCAAACCCTGAATAGCAGATGGGGTAATGGTGAGGTAAGTATTGTTTTCCTCAGTAGCTAGTGTATCAATGCCACGCAATATGTTTAGATCTACAGAAGTAATATTGAATATAATCACGTCACTGTCTGTGTCTAGTGTAGGTCCAGTGGTGAGAGTAACCATTTCATCAGGTGATTCCTCTGCATTCTGGAAAGATATTTCTGTATAGACAATTGTTGATCCTCTCATTATATCATCAAAGCTTAGGGTTAGAAGTCCAGTATCTAGATCAAAGTCAAACGCAATGAGTTTAGCTGGAGTATTGTCAGGAGGCACATCAAGAGCTTGAAGAGTGGTGGTTTTGTTGTATTCAATTCCAGAAGTATCGGTTAATGCTCCAGATTGAACTTGTAGGTAGGTATTGCTGATTTCTGTACCTACTGTATTATCAATCTTCACAGCTTGGAGATCAGCAAGTGATAGTGTTATATACAATTCAGTTTTAAGTGTTCCTGGTACATACTCAACTGTTGCACTTGTGAGTGTGATTCCAGTTAAACTATCCTCTGATGGAAGGAGAGTGATATTGTCATAAACAACGGAGTTTGCATCAACTGGCTCAGAAAATGAAATTCTGAGACGGCCAAGATTCAAGTCAAATTGATTAAAATTTGTAAATTCAGGAGGTGTTGTGTCATTTATTACATTGCGAACTTGCAGCGCACTTATTCCATCAACTCTTGGTTGGGCAGCATTTCCATTCAAATCCCCTTCACCAGCTCCAGTATCCTCAGCGACAGAGCTTGTATACACAATGTATGTATCCAATGTATTAGATGCAAAGTCGTCTGTTGATTTTAGAGTATTGATGTCTTCGTCACTCAAGGGAACTGTTACTATATTATCATCAACAATTTCTGTTGAAACTTGCAGTTGACGTTCAATTGTTGAATTAAAAGCATTTTGTAAAGTGACTGCAACAGATGAGAATTTCTGTACGGGTTCATCAAATTCAAAGATGATTGTATTAGAATCAAGATCAAGATCAAAGCTTACTACTCTCGGACCTGTTTTATCGGGGATTACACTTAGAGTTTGTGCACGACTGTTGAATGTGGGTGAAAAAGCCTCTTCTATTACATTATTACCACCCAAATCAACAACAGTACCTTCTGGAAATCTGATATAGCACTGAAAGATGTTTCCACAGATAGCCTTGTTTGTTTTAAAACTGATCAGATCAGCTTCATTGAATTTAATAGTCACTTCAGGTCCAATAGCTTCTGAAACTAAACCCCCAGTTAAAGTAATGGTTTCAGTGGATCCAGCGACAAAAGCGAAGCTGTTTGCCAATGTTATGTTGTTAAACACAAATGATTCATCTTGGACTGTCTTAGTAAACCTTATAGTCATGGTTCCTTCATCAAAGTCAAACACATTAAACTGTTCTAATTCTGGAGGGTTGGGATCAATGACTAGATCATTCACACGTACTGCATTCACACCAAACTGAGATTTCACATTGTTGCTACTCATATCTTTCACAAGGTTAGATGTGAATGAGAGGTAGCATTCAGTTTCATTTAGGCACAAATCTTCCGTAAAGAGATTAGTGATATCATCAGTAGTTAGGAAAATAGTTACTGTACTGGAATCAAATTCAGGAAGTATAGTTGCAGATGATAGAGTAACACTTCTGGAAGGTGAATCCGATGCCGAGTTTTGAATCATCAGATCTGTTGCATCAAAAGTGAACAAGACATCGACTGTCTCACTGAATACAAGAGTTATGTTGCCAGAATCGATTTCAATAAACCATTGTGTCAGTCTCGGTTGAGTTGTATCGGCAGTGAAATTACTGACATTCAACGCATTTGCTAGGGACAGAGACTGCATGTTGTTATCTGATACATCCATGATCCCATTTGAGTTGGCAATGAGGTATGTATTTGAGTCATTGGTTGCTAAAGCTCTATTAGCTTTGAGAGAGTTGAGATCACTTTGAGTAAGTGTTATATAAAGAACTGTATAACCATCAGAAGACACTTTCGTTCCTTCAGAGAGTTCCAGTGATTCAGAACCATTTATTTCATCTACGACTGAGAACTCAGTTACTTGAGTTGTTGTTACATTAACAATTTCGTCAAAATATATAGTTAGTTGGCCATTGTCAAGATCAAAATCAAACTTCAATATTTCAGGTCCAGTATTGTCTGGTGTGAAATCACGAACTATCTTTCCTGGTGGAGAGATTGTAGATATTTCTATGGATAACAGATCTTGTACTGCACCACTCGAAATTGATAAGTAAGTGTTGTTTTCAGTGGTTGCAAGATCACGTGAATGTTTCAATTCATTCAGGTCATCACGGGATAGTGTAATATTGATGAACGAAGATTCAGAAGCAGTTGAAATCTCTGAAGACTCTAGAGTTACAGTAGGTCCAGGATCACTGCCATTAGTGAAAGTGAAACCTGTTACATCAAACAAATCTGTATCTACTCTGACAGGTTCATTGAATGTAAGAGTTAGAATTCCACTATCAATGTCCAAGTCAAATGTGTTGAGTTCAGGTGGCGAGTTGTCTGCATTTACAGTAGCTGCTGGAATTGGAGTTACAAGACCAGTGAAATTGTTACCAGCAAAATCTTGGAATGCATTAGCGGAGATGTTGATATAGGTATCAGCAATTGAGTTTCCAAGCTCTGTATTCAGCCTGATAGCATCTACATCTGCAACTGAAAGTGAGAGTGTGATCTCTCTAGTATTTTCTTCAAGTACATATGGAGTAGCAAGAGTGTAGAATATTACTCCTGTTTCATCACTTAGAATAGACAAGGCATTTGCATCAAAAAGAGCCACTGGGATTATTTCAGACAATGTTAGTGTCAACAGTGACTCACTAAGGTCAAGACTGAAGCTTCTGAGAATTGGGGGAGTTTCATCAGCAATAAAATCTCCTGCTTTGAGTGCATTTTCAACACTTATGGCTTCAATTTTATTACCATTAGTGTCTTGTATTGCTGTTGATTCAATCGATAGGAATGTATTATCTTGTTCTGTTGCTAAAATAGTGTCTCCTTTGATTTTGTCTAGATCAGAATCATCGATTATCACTGTTAGCTGTGTACTGCTGTTCAAATTTACAGGTGATACAGTAAGCCTGTATTCTGTTGCTGGAGACTGACTGTCAACAAGAAGGAAACTAGATATATTGAAGGTTGAAGCATCAACTACTTCAGAGAATGTTAGCAGTAATTTCCCTGCATTCATATCAAGAGTAAAATTTAGCAGCTGAGGACGAGTATCATCTGCTATTACCAATGCTACTCTTAAAGCTGAAGTTGAATTGATGACTTCAAGAGGATTATCATTCATATCAGAGATGGTTTCACTAGTAGCTATAAGGAAGGTGAATGCTTCATCTGTGCCTAGGCCATCAATAATCTGGATGGAGTCTATGTTTTCATCTGGTAATTGTACTGATATTGAAGTCAAACTGATAGATGTTGACTTGGAATCAGTACTAATATTCACACTGTATTGATCTGAATCGGCTAGCCTTTGAATTTTAAGCTGTGATGGATCAAAGCTACTGATGTTAATTGTTTCAGAGAAGGTGAGGTTAAGAAGGCCAGAATCAAGATCGAAAGTAAAGGATATTATCTTTGGATCTGTAGTGTCTGCAATGAAATCATCAACTCTTGTATTTGTTGCTGAAATTCCATTACCAGCAAGATCAAGAATAATGTCATCAGTAATAGAAATGAAACTGGTATTAATAGATACTGCTAGATCTGGCTTACTTTTAAACAAATTTAGATCATCTTCCGTGAATGTAATGGTTATATTGAGGGCATCTGATGATCTCACTACATCTCCATCAGAAAGTGATAGCATCTCTTCAGCATCAGAATCACTGCTCAATATTTCTAGTTCAGTAATTCTAAGAGTGGTGGCATTAAGAATATCGGTAAATGAGAGTAGCAATGTTCCTTCATCCATATCAAGACTAGAATACACCAGTTCAATACCTTCATCGTCAGCTGTATACTGTGTAACTTTCAAAGCATTCCCATCAGTCACAGCAATGATATCTCTCTCTGAGTAGTCATCAAAAGTATCAGCACGTAAAGTCAGGAAGGTGTTATTCTCGTTGGTAGCTAATCCAATGACTTCACTAACACCAATGCGATCTGTTTGTGATAAATTAATAGTTACAGTTTGAGAGTCTTCGTTTACTACAGTTGAGTCTGTAAGCCTGTATGTTATACCTGACACGAACTCTATTGCACTCTGTAGCCTAACTCCACTAGGTTTGAATGAGTTTGTGTCAATCACATCACTAAATGTAATATTCAGTTGGCCAACATTCATGTCTAGATCAAACGAGATAGCTTTTGCTTGAGATTCATCATCAATGATAGAATTTGCCATAGTTGAGCTTTCCAAATTGTAAATGCCACTCATATCTGCTATTGTATCATTCCTCAAAATGAGGAAGACGTTCGATGTTTTGAAACCAGCATCAAAAGTACCATCTCGATCCAGTTTGAATAATGCTGCATCTTCATCAGTGAACTTAATTGTTATGCTCATCACACCATCTTCTACATCAGCTGGCACCAACTCACCATCTGACAGGGCAATACCATCAGAGTCCAGAGCAGAATTGTTACTGATTGATATTCTTGAAATATTGAGACTCGTGACATTGACTGGTTCATCAAATGAAATGGTGATTGTTTCACTATCAAGGTTGAAAGTAAAGAAATCAACAACTGGTGGAGTATTATCAGGAATGTATTGAGATACTGGTAGACCATTATCTATAGGTATATTTTGTGTTGGATTTGGGTTGAATGCTTGATCTGAAATTACCTCTTCCGTTACTGAAATGTATGTATCGTCAGAACTCGTAGCAAAACTGCGTCTCTTGATTTCATTGACATCCGTTTCCTCCATTTCTATTACTATTTCCTTACCAACAGGCGATTCTGTAGAGCCACCAGTCAATCTATAGAATAGATCAGGTTGTCCACTTGCATTCACAACACCTTGAAGGGTAATACTTAATCCATCAAATGTTAAAGGATCAACAGGTTCATCAAATGTGAGAGTCAAGGTGTTTGCATCCAGATCAATTTCAAAGCCTGTGATATTTGCTGGCATGTCGTCATCTATAAGAGATGTTACAATGTGTCCTGGTTCCTCGTTGCTTAGCTCTGAAGAAATGGAGTTGTTGTAGAAATCAAAAGCCAAGATGGAAGATACTGTGACGTAACAGTTGCCCCTGGTTGAGCAAAGGTTGAAACTCTTCTTCACAGTAACAATATCATCACTTGTGAGTGAGAAAGTGATGGAACGACCATTAACTGATACTTCTGTAGAATGTGAAAGAGTAACTTCAGCTACTGGATCTTCATACAGGGACTGAAGGGTTACACCCGTGGCATTAATTTTAGTACCATCAATAGGTTCATCAAAAAGAAGAGTTAAATCACCGGTGACAAGATCGAAAACTGTGAATTCAACTAGTATTGGTTGTGTTTTATCTTCAGTGTGAACTGATACAGCAACAGTGTCAGAGAGAGCCTTGTTACCATACATGTCTTCAACAATGTCACCACTGAAACTGATATAACAGTTAGATGTATCAGTACAGATGACATTCGACTTGATAAAATCTAGATCATCATCGGAGAGGGTCAGTTGTAGTGTTTCAGAAGGATCATTACTGGTCAATTCTCCTCCTCTCAAAATATGAGATATGTTAATAGCTACAAAACCATCCTGTAGAGTAATTGCTGACTGGTTGAAAGTGGAAGCATTGACTGTTTCGTCAAATATTAATGTTAAAACTCCAGTGTCAATATTGATCTCAAAAGACGATAGTATTGGCATTGATGTATCATTACCCACGCTGGTTGCTTGTTTGGCTTTCAATGGTGATATGAATGCTACAGCTTGGCCATTAAGACCAGTAGCCAAGAAAGAAGGGAAAGTAATATAGGTATTAGCAATTGAAGTTCCTAGGCCATCAAGAGCTCTGATTGCATTACTGTCTTCCTCTGATAGAGTTATTTTGACAATTATTGAATTTTTAGAGGAAATGTTTGCGTTAGTTAGTGTGTACTTTATATCATCATTTCCTTGAGCATTCTGTAGAGTGAGGTACATAACATAAAAGGTAGATACATTGATGGATTTTGTAAAGGTGAGTGTCAGAACATCAGGGTTAAATTGGAATGTAAATTCAGTTAGCACAGATGAAGAAGTATCAGCAATTATCTCTGAAGCCTGCTCAGCATTGTTTTCGGATACAGCTAATGAGCGAATGGTTGATACATCCCTTACGAATCCTTCATCAAGAGATATAAAGGTGTTGTTTACAGTAAGACCAATTCCACTTTCCAACAACGAGTTTTGGGTAGTTTGATTTAGCGAAATTGTAACAACGTTATCAGAGTCACCAGCTTCTACATCAGAACCAGTTGGTATAGGTAAAAATATTGGGCCCTTGACTTCACTGTTTTGTAAAATAGCTCTTTGTTCTTCAACTGTGGTGATGTCTATAGCTTCGCTGAATGTTAGCAGTATTGCTCCAGTATCAAAATCAAGCACAAATGATTCGAGTGTTGGTTCAACATAGTCACCAGTTAGAATGCTAATTTGTGTTACGTCACTCGTTTTGATTGCAAAACTACTGAGATCTTCAAAAGCATCTACTTCAATTTGTATAAAAGTAGTTTCTTCAGACTGTAGTATGGGTTTCAAAAGGAGTAAAGCCTCAATATCTTCTTCGTGAACTGATATTGTCACATCTGGAGTACTTTCTGTGTTCACTATGAAGCTGGCAGACGAAAGAGTATAGTTTGTAGCATTTTCAATATTAGGCGAGTCATATAAAGTGATAAGCGTTACATTGGTGGTCTCTGTAGTAACCTTCACTGGTTCATTAAAGTGAAGTACCAGTTGGAATTGATGCATGTCACTGATATTGAAGAGGAAATCCCAACTCTCAAGCAGTGGAGAAGAATCATCCTCTATGAATGTTGCTGAGTCGGCTGTTAAATGTGACAAAGTCTCAAGCAAATTACCGGCAATATCTTTAAGAGCAGCATCAGTTAGTGTGAGAATACAAGTATCTGCAGAAGAGCATATTTCACTATTGAGTTTGATCTTGTTCAGATCATCTACAGAAAAGCTAATGGTTACGACTGATCCATTAAAAGGTTGCACAGAACCATCTGTTAGTTGAATGGTGTTAAGAGAACTTGGAGAATCTGAGAATGTAAACTGAGTAAAGTTAAAAGAGTTTTTGTCTACGACTTCATCGAATGTTAGAGTGAAGGTTCCTTCATCAATGTTGACAGAAAAACCAGATTCAACTTGAGGTCTTGTTTTATCTGCAATAACATTAGTTGCTGCTAAAGCATTATCATCTGATATTCCAATCAATTGGTTACCATCTGTGTCATTTATTGAACCATTTCCTATTGAAAGGAAAGTATCAAATTGTGAATTACCCAAGTCAGTTGCTAATTTAATAGCATTAGAATCGTCTTCAGTTAATTCAAGTTCAACAACACGACCATTAGATGCTATCACTGTTCCATTTTCGAGAGTAATCACAGTCAATGCAGAAAAGTCTGGCTCACTTTGAAGAGTAAACTGGGATGGTATGATGGTGTCTGAATCAACAGTTTCAGTGAAGGTTAGTAGAAGTTTTGGAGAGCCGTCCAAATCAAGAACAAACTCATCCAATTCAGGACGAGACTGATCACGAGTGTACTCATCAGCTTGTATTGCAACTGTTAGTTCTTCTATCTGTCTGCTACTGGTATCTTCAACTGCAGCAATGTCATTTTTCAGGTATGTATCTTCAATTGATGTAGCTAGTCCTTCTATGTCTTTAATGTTATTACGATCAGTAACAGAGAGCGTTATAGTGATGGTGTTGCTGTCAATGTCTTCAACAGCACCTGTGTTCAATATGTAGAAAGCAGTAGGTTCAGAAGCAGCATTTTGTAGAGTGAAACGATTGACTTGTAAAGTGCTACCAGCTACTGTTTCAGAGAATGTGAGGGCAAGCTCTCCACTGTTAGCATCAAAAGTAAAATTTGTTAGCTGAGGAGCAGTCATATCTAGACTTATAGCAGATGCGGATTTAGCTTCATCATTATCAATCTCAATGATTTGGTTTCTGAAAAAGTCTCGAGCCATTGTGTCTGGGAACGAAATGAATGTATTGCTTTTGTTAGTACCAAGGTTCAACATTTCTTTTATGGAGTTGAGATCATCAACTACAAAAGATATGACAAAGATTGTGTTTGAAAACATTGTGGTAATAACTCCATCAGTGAGTTGTATATGTTCAGTGAAGTCAGCATCAGCTCTGTTCTGAAGCTGTATGTCTGTAATGTTGAAACGGAATGTATCAACAGCTTCTGAGAAACTGAGAATCAAGGTACCAACATTGAGATCTACTTCAAAGTCTTTAAGAACAGGACTTATTTCATCAGGTGTAAAAATGGAAACTTGTTCGACAGTCTTCACTACTCCTAGTGCAGCAACATCTTCTATAAATTCAGCAGTAATTGAAATGTATGTGTCATTCTCCCCTGTTGCAATTTCTGTGTTTGCTTTAATGGAATTAAGATCAGAATCAGATAAGTCTATTTCCACCACAAAGCCATTAGAACTGTCAGATGGAACTGATGTGATGGAGAAAGCTGCTTCATTAGATGTATTTGTATCTGGTAGGAAAGTGAGGTCAGTTGACAAAGAGCCAGTATTCATTATATCATCAAATGTGATCGTCAGAACGCCAGTATTCATGTCCAAGTCAAAGCTTTCAATTCTGGGAGGTGTTGTGTCTGGTTCAAATTCTTCAACTGGAAGGGCATCAACTGACAGAATAGCTGCAGCTTCATTACCAGCTGTGTCAGAAATAGTTCCATAGGTCATGAAAAGATGTGTATTGGCTTGTTCAGTACCAAGATCTGGTTCAAGTTTTATAGCTTGAAGATCCTCATTAGCTAATCTTATTCTAATCAGTGTCTTGTCAAATTCGTTCTCGTATGTAACTATTCCATCAGTTAGTGAATAATTGACTCCACCACTGGTAAATTGTTGTAATGTAATGTTTGCAATCACAACATCATCAGATAGTGGTTCTTCGGCCTCTAGTTCAAGAATACCAGAATCGATATCTAATAGTTTGAATGTGATACCACTTGGTGGAGTCATGTCACGCACGTAATTAGTTACTTTAAGTCCATCTCCATTTTCTCTTTCTTCAATGTAGTTCTTAAAGTCTGATCCAGCACCAATATCCCGAACAAAGGTTGTGTCATAAGTGATGTAGGTATTGGATTCTTCAGTAGCTACATCTAGTAAGGCTTTAATAGCTATAGAATCAGCATTCACTAGCTTAGTTAACACAACATCACTAGCTACGTCTGTTATCTTTGTAATATCAGTGAGAGTATACATAGTAGAACCAGTTGAATCATCTTGAAAGGTAAGTCCAGTTTCTTCAAGCACTGGAGCATCCACTATTTCATCAAATGTGAACTTCAGTGTGAGGTCATCCATATTCAGGTCATAGGAAAGTAATTTTGGAGGTGATGTATCTGGGATTATTGTATTAGGTCTCTCGGTAGTGGCAAACACATCTCTCCCATTGACTGCTAATACATAGTTTTCAGCTGGATCCTGGATAAAGTCTGATGTAAATCGTATGAAACAGGTAGATTTTGTGCGACAAAGGATAGTATTACTTTTGATTTCGTTCAGTGTATCACTATCAATGGTAATAATGACAGTATCATTGTCAGTATCCGAGAAAGTTCCATTGTTTAAAGTTACTCCAGTAGCACCAGCGATATGAGACTGATGGATGGAAATAGCTGTGAGATTGATTGATGATGTACGCACTTCTTCACTGAATGACAATATTAACTGTCCATTGTCGAAATCAAAAGTGACAAACTGGGACAATTTTGGACTTTCATCATCTTCTGTAAAATTGGTTGCTTTAACTGCCTCGCCATCAGAGATAGACTTCAGAAGGAGCTTGCTGGTGTCGGTAACAAATGTAGCATCCAAGGTGATGTAGCAGTACTCAGTACTATTGCAAAACCCACTGTCTATAATCCCAATGTAATCCTCAAGACTAAGATCAATGACTACTTTATTGAAATTCACTACTCGGCTTTCTGATGTTGAGAAAGTAAATTGAACTTCTCCATCTGGACGTGTTTTAGCACTCTGCAAGTGGGCACGATCAAGTTGGATAGTTTCTGGATCAACAGCCTCAGTAAATGTAAGGTTCACAGTTCTTCCTTCAAGATTTATTCTGAATAGGACCAATTCAGGTTGGTCAGTATCACCAACATATTCAGATGCTTGAATGGTGTCTGGAACAAGAGAATTTCCATGCATATCTTGTATAGCAAACGATAAGATTGATAGGTAAGTATTATCTTGCTCTGTCGCAAGATTAGTATTGCCCTTGATAGCATTAATATCGTCATCAGCCAAATCCAGTTCAATAGATTGTGAATAATTTGTCATTGGAGTTGCTATAGTCAGGCTCACTTGTTCTCCAAACATGGATTCATTGTTTACAATACTAATACCACTGGGATCTAATTCAGTGAAGTCCACAGTCTCTGAGAAAGTGAGAGCGAGCACACCAGTGTTAACATCAAGAGTAAAACTTTCCAATTCAGGACGTATTTCATCAGCTATGTAATCAGATGTCATAATTCTATTTGTTTCCTCTATCAAGTTTTCTGAAGCATCAGATATAGCATTAGCACCAAAAATTAAATATGAGTTTGATGCAGATGTGAAGAGCCCAGTATTGGAACCAATGGCATTGAAATCATCTTTACCGATATTAATGTCAATCACATCACCACTTGTGCTACTCGTATTACTATCTGTTGTGAGAGTGTATATTTCTGATCCGTCTGAGTTTTGGAGTTTGATAAGAGAAACGTCAAGAGTGGAAACGTTTACTGATTCAGAAAAGGTAATCGAAAGAACACTAGTATTCATGTTAACAGTGAAGGATTTTAATGTTGGGGGTGAGGTGTCTGGTACATACATTGTTACTTGGAATGCTTCATCAAGTCCTGTAAAATTATTACTATAATAATCTACAATGCTTCCTAATGGCAAATCAATGAACGTGTCTTCTTTACTTGTAGCTAATTCACTCCTCAATACAAGTCCATTGATGTCATCTACTTCAAGAGAGAGAATTACTACATTGCCATCATCTGAAAGAATTTTGCTATTTTGGAGTGAGTAGGAAGTATCGTCAGAGACAAATAAAGGATCTGCTTGCAGTGTAATAGCAGAAATGTTGAGTGAATTTACATCAACCACTTCATCAAATACTAGAATAATTCGTGAAGTATTAAGATTTAGTGTAAATGCCTCTAAACGTGGCCCTGATGCGTCAGGTACAACACTAGATGCAACTTTGCCACTAACTTCATTGATGCTGTTGCCAAATGAATCTGAGAAAGCATTAGATGCTATGGAAATGAATGTGTTGCTTTCCTCAGTACCTAGGTTAGTGTCCAATGTAATAGCAAAGAGATCATCATCACAGAATGTTATCTGACAAACATCTAGTTGTGGACACTCAAAGGTGCTACATTTAAGAATATATTGTGCAAGTACAGGGTCTCCAGATGTATTCTGAAGTGTTATTCCAGAGACATTAAATGAATCAATTGGAATAACCTCACTGAAAGTCAATTCTAAGTATCTGTCTTCAAGATTGAGGAAGAAAGATATTAATGTTGGTTGTATATTGTCTTCAGTGAATTTTCCGTTTTCAATCGCAAGGCCATTTTCATCACTAATTTCTAGAACTGGATTGTCATTTGTGTCAGTAATAGTGATAGGCAATATTGAGAGATAAGTATTTTCAGCTTCTGTAGCCAATGAGGAAATGTTTTGTATAGAAAATAGTTCAGATTCTCTAAAAGTTATTTCTATAATAGTGTTGTTAACAAGAAAGACACTGGAATTAAATAAAGAGTATGATCCTGCAGTTAATGACTTGGTAAAATCTGCAGTGTCTTGAATAGTAATACTGGCTAAGTATAAGGATTCAACATCGACAGTTTCAGAAAATGTTAAAGTTAGTGTGCCAGTATTCATATCCAGGGAATAACTGATAACATATGGGCTTGTTTCATCAGGAGTGAACTCTAGAACAAGTCTAGCTTCAATTTCTTCCACGATATTATTAGAGAGATCGAGTATGGTAGTATTTGGAAAGTAGATGTACGTATTGTTAACAGAGGTAGCAAGTTGTACCAGACTCTTGATATCATTTAAGTCATCTTCATCAATAGTAATGATTGCTGTCTTTCCATCATTTGACCTTACTACAGATCCACCAGTTAGTGTGAAATTACTGTCAGAATTACTGTCAGTATTGGCTAATGTTATGTCAGTGAAGACCAGTGCTGTAACATTGATTCCTTCAGAGAATGTTAGATTTAGTATACCAGAGTCAATATCAAGGGTAAAACTTTCTAACACTGGTCGCTGTTTGTCAGGAATGAAAACACTGACTTGAAGTGCTTTTCCATCAGTGATAGCGAGGACATCCTCTCCAGCAGTATCATCAATCGCAGATGCTGTCATTGTTAAGAAAGTATTATTTCTTGATGTTGCTAGACCAAAGATTGATTTAATATTAAGAAAGTCTTCATCAGAAAGTACTATCATGATTTTATCACCATTTGTGCTGTTAGCAAAGCTTCCTTCAGTAAGACCATAAAATGGGCCATTAGCTCTTTCTTCATTGGCTTGTATGACAACACCAACTGGATCGAATGTACTGGCAGATGTTATATCAGAGAAAGTAAACTCAAGCACTCCAGCATTAGCATCAAATGAGTATGTTAGTAGTTCCAGTATTTCACCAGCTACTATATGTTCACCAGCAAGAAGACAGTCAACTTCTTTAATATCATTTCCTGATACATCTTGAAAAGTGCCGTTGAGTAGAGTGAGTCTTGTATTTTCAACCTCAGTGGCCAATGTGGTGTCAATTTTCAGCTTTGTTATATCTTCTGCTTCCAAGTTAACAATAAGTTCTAAAATTTTGTTGTCAATAAGTGAAGCAGTGCCTCCAGTGAGCGTCAAAGTGGATGCTCCATCAGAGCAATTAGATTTGAGGGTGATGCTTGTAGTATTTACATTGTTTTCGGAAACTGGCTCATTGAAAGTTAGAAGAAGTTCGAAGTTTTCAAGATCAAGTGTGAAAGTTATTAGCTCTGGAGCAGTTGTATCATTAAAGTAAATACCAATCATAGAACCATTGATTGATTCATTATTTCCATTCAAATCAAGAGCTACATCTGTAATTGTGTCTGCAGCGAGTGATATGAAAGTGTCTTCAGTATTTGTAGCAAAGTCAGCCCGTTTCAATGTATTCAGATCATCTGCAATTAGTTTAACTTCTACACGATCTGACTGAGATGAAGAAAATGTTCCATCCTGAAGAGTAACTGAGTCAGAATCATCTGTTAGCATTTCCGAATTATGAATTGTAATGCCTGTAATAATCAACGATGATGGTTTAATAGGTTCATCAAATATTAACGTTATTGTACCACTGTCCATATCTAGTTCACTGTCAATAAGCTCAGGATTTCCATTATCAAAGATCAAGTCATCTACAATATAACCAGGCGGCTTGTCTTCTACAGGTGTAAGAGAATTTCCTGCCATGTCAGTTACAAGGGACTCATTTGATTTGATGTAGCAGTTGCCCCGATATACACATACATGGGCTAAATCTTTTATTTCGAAAAGGTCATCCAGTGTAACAGTGAAATTTAGAATGTAGTTATTAACTCCACTGAATATACCATCAGTAAGTTGAAATGTTTCCAGTGGTCTATCATGAAGACTGGTAAGAATGAGGTACTGTGGTTCAAAACTTGAAGCAAGGACTGTCTCAGTGAATTCTATGCTTATTTCACCAGTGCTAAGATCAAAGGAAAGAAATTTATAGATTTCAGGTGATGTTGTATCATTAACAAAGTCTGTTGGAGCTTCTGGACCAAATTCATATACACCATGCCCTGCCATGTCTTCTGTTGTGTTGACTGGTAGATTGAAGAAGCAATCATCTGCAACATCTGATGTACATAGTTCAAGACGTGTAATCTCATTGATATCATCGTTGCTTAGTTGAATTTCCACAATATGTGAGTTCCCCGAAATTACAAAACTGTTTGTTAAAGTGTAAGACTGGTTGAATAAATCTGTTGAGTTCTGTATTACAATCTCTGACACCATGATCGTAGAAACATTGACTGTTTCATCAAAAGTTAAAATAATTAGACCTGCATCAAGATCAAATGAATACTCTTGAACAGATGGTCGAATATTATCCCCAGTGAATTCTGAAGCTTGTTTGGCATTCACTGATGTCACAGGGAACAGTCTGTTATTATTCATGTCATACACTCCATCGGAGGCAATTGTAATAAAGGTTGTTTCCACGGAAATAGCTAGATTCTCAAATCTAGTGATGTCATTTTTGTCCTCATCTGTGATGGTAAATTTTACTACATTGTTAGGAGACATAGTAGTCACATTCCCACCAGTGAGACTGACAGAAACAGTTGCATCATTTGTTGTAGAAGTAGATTGAAATGTGATCAGGTTTGGCATCAGCCTTGATGAATTCACAGTCTCAGAAAATGTGAGGGTAACTACATTCGATGTGAGATCCAGTTCAAAATCAGATAATCTTGGTCTTCCATTATCTGGCTCAAATTCACTAACCAAAAGAGCATCATCAGTGTCAATTCCAGTATTGGCAATTCCAGCGAGATCAACAACTAAGTTATTAGTTACTGACAAATAGGTATTGCTTTCTTTTGTAGCCAGGTTGGTAAAACGTTTGATATTCAAATTATCATCTGAGAGTTGAATCACATATACAGTGTCTGTTAACATTGACACATTTCCACCAGAAAGTGTTACATTTATTGAGGAGTCATTCTGTTCACTTTGAATTGTCAAGGAAGTTGTATCAATACTGGATTCATTTACTGATTCACTGAATGTTAGAAATAGCTTTTCAGCAGTGAGATCGATTGTGAAGGCAGTTACTTTAGGAGGTAGAAAGTCAGCAGTAATATTTAGAGCTTTTACAGCATCGGTTGGGTCTATCTCAAGAATAGAATTGCCGGATATATCCCGAATGCCATCAAATGGTAGAATGATGAATGTGGTGTCTGGTGTTTGACCTAATGGTGGTAACTCTAGTATCTCTTGGACATCTGAAGCTCCTAAAAAGATGTCAAAGGAAGCTGAGAATGAGGGTGAATTAGTGGCAGTCAAGAAGGTGTAATTGACTGCATCAGGGTCTCTTTCAGAGTACAAGGTAATACCTGTGAGATTCAATGTTGATGTATTGACAACTTCTGAAAAATATAGTGTGACCATGAGCTGGTCACCAAATGTTATCAAATCAAAACCAGTCAATTCCGGTGGAGTTGTATCAGCGATAAAATCTGTAGCCTTTTTAGCTGATCCTGGTAGAATGGCTTCAACATCATTCTCTGAAGTGTCTTCCAGTGCCATGCTTGTGAATGATATAAATGTATTATTTTCATTTGTGCCCAAATCAATCACCTCTTTGATCTTATTCAAATCATCATTCCCAAGTGTGATATTCACAATCGTTTCATCTTCCTCAGTGACTATACCATCAGAGAGCTGTACTGAATCACTAAGATCATCTACTTTACTTTGAATAGTAATTTGTGTGATATCTACTGACAAAGCATTAATGACTTCTGAGAATGTTAGAGAAAGTATACCCTCATTCAAATCAAACAAGAAACTGATCAGCTCGGGCGGAGAGTCGTCGTCTATCACTTCCAATGCCTGCTTAGCCTCATTGAGGAATATGCCAGCAACATCATTGTTGCTTGCATCCTTAACTGCACTAGTTCCCAAAACGATGTAGGTGTTAGAAATATCTTCACCTAACAGATCAGTTTTTTGTAGAAACTGTAAATCATTGTCGTTTAAGTCTATAGTCAATACTGAATCATATTTTGGTGTGATCTCATCAGAACCAGTAAGTTGAAGGTCAGTAAGCTCTTTTGAGATTTGTGCGTTCTCTACACTTTGTAAAGTTATCTCACTTTCTTTAACAGTATCAGCAGAGACTGTTTCACTGAATGTCAGAATAAGTGTTCCTTCATTCATATCTAGAGTGAAGTCTACAAGTTCAGGTGCTATCAAATCTGGTTCAACACTTGATGCTTTTAGAGCATTCATTAATGAGAGAGCTTCAATTTCATTGCTACTCAAATCTGTTAGAGCACCTGATAAAAATCTAATAAAGGTATTGTTTGGCTCAGTAGCAAGGTTTGTGATTGCCTTTAGGTCATTAAGGTCATCAACTGTCAGATTGATTTTAATCACGGGACCATCAATCATGGAAGCATTACCACCTTGAAGCCTAACTTGAGCGGCACCACTATTTGTTGAATTGATAATATAGAAAGCGTTTGGATCAACAGAACCACCAGATACTGACTCGGAGAAAGTCAAAGTAATGATTCCACTGTTGAGATCAAGTGTGAAATTTGTGAGTACAGGTGCAACAGTGTCAATTATGTGATCTTCTGTTTTAAATGCGTCTTCTTCAGCAATTTCTATTATTTCATTGCCAGCCATGTCTTCGATTGCAAATGAGGTGAGAGAAATGTAAGTATCACTCGAATCATTTCCAAATGAAGGCCTTTCTTTCAAAAAATTGAGGTCATTATTGTCAAGAAAGTAGGTGAAAGTGTTTGAAGCATCGCTTGGTTGAGATGAACCAGCATCAGATATTGCAAGAGTGATCACACCATCATCAGAGGAATTCTGGGCATTTTGTAGTGTAATTTCTGACGGTTGGAAGGAGGATATGTTGACCGTTTCACTGAAAACAAAGATTATTGCTCCTAAGTCCAAGTCTAACGTGTATGATTCAAGTTCAGGTAGAGTTACATCATCAATAAAGTCAGCTGTTTGTTTTGACTGAGTAAATACTATTTCTATCATGGGGTTATCAAACAAGTCATATACAGTGTTTCCGGAACCACTGAGATACGTGTTGTCGCTCTTAGTAGCTAGTTGACTGTTTTCTTTCAATTTGTTCAGATCAATTGTACTGAGGTTAAGACGCACCTCATAGTTATCAATATTTTGCACTTTTCCTCCTGTGAGAGTATATTCAAGAGTACTTGCATCACTTCCATCAGAAGCACTGTAGAATGTTAGTTCAGTGGCATCAAATGTATCAGGATCAACTGGGTCATTAAAAGTGAAGAATACAGCTCCTTCGTTGAGATCAAAAGTGTAGTTAAGTAAAGTTGCTCCTGTGTTGTCAGAGATATACACTTCAACTGGATATGCATCATCATCTGGAATTGGCTCAATATAATTACCACCTGGATCTGTGAAAGCATCACTTGTTACTGACAAAAATGTTCTGGATTTTGTATCGGCAAAATTGTTAAGGATTTTAATCTCTCGAAGATCAAAAGCTGATATGGTGATGGCCAATATTGTACTCTGAACATCAACAGACACAGCTGATCCACCTGTCAGAGTATAGTTGACACCACCAGATGCTTTAGACTGAATAGTAATTCCAGTATAATTGACTCCAGATGGCAGTATTGGTTCATTGAATGTAATTCTTAGTTGTCCTACATCCATATCAAATAAAGTGAACTCCTCAATCTCTGGACTTATTCCATCTGGAGTAAATTCTGATACTTTGAGTGAATCTATACCATTGACTCTCGCATTCACTGCAAGGTCTACAGTGTCAGTAGCCATGCCACTAGAGAACACTATATAGGTATTATTTTCTTCAGTGGCAATGTTGTCATCAGCTTTAATGTTAAGTACATCATCTTCAGATAGCTCAAACTCCAATGTAGTGACATATTCCGTTGTTATCAGCCTGGATTCTACAGGTTCAAGAGTTATAGATGTGGTAGCATTAAATGATCCTTGAATGGCAATGAATTCTGATCTAAAACTGTTGTAGTCAATACTTTCATCAAATTCTATAGACATGATATTGGATGTCAAATTGAGAGTGAATGAAATAGCATTGGGTCTTATTTCATCATCATACAGATTTTGAACAAAGAAATTAATTCCATCGTCATCTGTTACTGGTGTTATTTCATTTCCAGACATATCTGTGATGAAACCAACAGATACTCTCAGGTGACAAGCAAACTCCAAAGCACAGAGAAACAATTCTTTCTTTCTGGCTTTTATAATGTTGAGGTCTTCGTTTGTGATTTTTACAACAATTTGGTTGCCATTCTCACTCACTGTTGAACCATCTGTTAATGTATATGAAACAAAGCCTGAATCTTCTGAATCCTCTTTGTTTTGAATAGTTATGTGTGAGAAATTAGCGGTCGAAATGTTAACCGTTTCTGAAAAGGTGATTGTGAGGGATGAATCTGTGAAATTTAGTTCAAGAAATTGATTCACTTCAGGGTTAGCAAAATCTTCAAAGAAAACTGATACTTTCTGTGGTGTAGCTTTTGTAATCTCCATTACTTCATTGCCATAAATATCGGAAGCTCCAGAAGACTCGAGAGCAAGGTAACAAGTTTCGGTATTGACACAAAGATCCTCCAGTCGATATATTTCATTCAAATCATCTTCTGAGAAGTTGATAGTAATATCTACTGAGTCATCAGATTCGACAGATCCAGGTTTGAGATTAACCACATCGGTAAAGTCTGGACTATCAAGAATAGTAATATCAGAAATAACAATTGAAGATGCTCTGACTGTTTCGTCAAAGTGCAGTGTTAAAGTTTTATTGCTAAGGTCAATGTCCCATGTAAGTAATATAGGATCAGTCGTATCTGACTTGAAAGTATCTGCTTGATCTTCTTCCTCTTCCATCACATTTCCATTGATATCAGCTACAAAGCCATCACTAAACATCAAAACAGTAGATTCTTTGTCTCGTATTATTTCAGGAAGAGCTTTGATGATGTTCAGTTGATCAGTAGGAATTAAAATGTTGACCACGGAAGTGTTTGTATTTGTCTCAATAATTGCATTTTCCAAGAGATATGATGATTCGGCGTCCCCTTCACTACTTTTAAGAGTGAGCAAGCTTGTGTCTATAGAATCAATGTTTACTTGATCGGTGAAAGTAATAGTAAGCCGGCCTTCATTGGCATCAAAATCAAATTTGATCAAACGTGGTGGTGCGGTATCTTCACCCACCTCAGCATTCTTCAATTCTCCTGGCTCAACAACATGATTACCAGCATAATCTCGCACTGACACATTGGTCAATATAAGTTCAGTTTCATCTTTTACTAGAGCATTGATTCCAGTAATATCACTGCCAGATAAGCTTATGATAAACACATCAGGTAATAAAACCTCCAGTTCACTATCAGTCAGTGAGTAAAATGAACTATTAGTCAAAGATGTAACCTTTACAGCTGAAATATCAAATGTATCAGGATCCACAGCTTCTGAAAATGTCAAAGTGATGCTAAGGGCCATTTGGTCAAATACGAAGGATTCTACTTCGGGTGGAGTTGTATCTGGAGTGAATGTTGTTATATTCAATCTCGTTTTCTCATTTGTAAGACCAGCGTAATCCTCTATAGCATCAGCAAGGATTTCCAAGAATGTGTTGCTTTCTGTTGTTGCTAAGTCTATATCCTCCTTTAGTGAATTCAGATCTGAATCACTTAATGTTAACTGAATGTCTACATTGTGATTAAAGCTTTCTAAGTTTTCACTTGAGAGAGAGACTCCATCTGTAGTAGTATCATTTCGTTCAATGGATAGACTCGAAACAATTAAGGTATCTTGTTTCACTGATTCACTGAAATTAAGAGTTAAAATTCCAGAATCAATATCCAAATCAAAAGCAAGTAGTTCTGGTTTTTCCGAATCTGCTTCTACAGAGAAAGCAGCTATAGCACTGATATTCAGTACAGCCTCAGCAAAGATGCCTCTAGTATCTTTTATAGCTTCTGATTTATAGGATACGAAAGTTTTGTCAGTTACTGCCAAGTTGTCTGTACTCTTCAGGTCATTTAAATCATCATCTGTCAGCTCAATATCTACAATGTGAGAGTTTTCATCCAATACATCACCATCAGATAGTACTACAGATATGTCAGATGATGTTTCAGATCCTTGAATGGTTATACTGGAGAAAACAATAGAATCAACATCTATCACTTTGCTGAAGGTTAGAGAGAGAGTACCACTGTCGATGTCAAGTGTAAACTGATCTAGAGTTGCATTAGTTTCATCCGGTATGAAATCTTCAGCTTTAATTGGAAATGAACTGTTCGAAAATATTTCAATGGCCTTATTCATATTAGTATCACTGACAACACTAGAATTGATGAAAATAAATGTGCTATCAGCATTAGCCCCAATTGTAAACTCCTTTTGAAGGCCAAGAGTATCGTCTTCTGAAAAATCTATAAATATTTCAGTACCATCATCTTCACTAACCATGCTGTTTGTAAGTTGGTAGCTACCTTCACTATCTGACAGCATTTCTGAGTCGAGAAGAGTTATGGCAGACACATCAAATGTTTCTGCATCAACAGTTTCAGAGAAAGTCAAATTTAGTTGATTACTATCAAGATCAAGGGAATACCCTATTAACTCAGGACCTGTAGTGTCTGGAATGAAGTTATCAACTCTGTGGGCTGTGGCGGGAGTTATAAAGATGACTGGATTACCTGATAGATCCAACACACCTCCAGCTCCGATACTGATGAAAACTGTATCATTATCAACCGCCAATGATCTTTCAAGTTTGATTTTGTTTAGATTGGACTCGGCTAGAGCGATAGACAGAGTGAAACCATCTTCTGATACTGAGATATCAGTGTCTGAGAGTTCTAAATCCAATGTAGAGACTGGTACTGCATTATGAAGTACAAACAAGTCAAACACAACAGTAGATGCATTAGGAAAGTCATTGAAAGTTAAATTAAGCAATCCTTCATCCAAATCAAGAGCAAAAGATTTGAGTGCAGGAGACACATCATCTTCCACGTAATTATCAATCTGGATTGCTTTACCGTCCGTAATGGCGATGACATCTCTTCCAGATGTATCATCAATAGCTGATGCTCGCATAGTAAGCCAAGTGTTATTTTTACTTGTTGCAAGACCGACTCTAGATTTTAATCCAAATAGATCTTTATTGGAGAGTTGTATTTCAAGCTTGTAACTATTCTCGTTGCTGATTAGCTTACTTCCTGAAGTCAATCTATAAACAGGACCTGAACCTGCTGTTTCACCATCTTGAAATTGAATTGCAGATGGATTCCATGTGGCTGCATCAACAACATCATCAAAAGTGAGATTAAGTTTGCCTAAATGCATGTTAATATCAAAAGACAACAATTGAAGTCTTATAGTATCAGATACATGTACAGTTGTTGAGAAGCAGTCTACTTCTTCAATGAATTGTGAAGCCATATCTTCCACAGAGCCTTCAGCAATACTAATGAATGTATTTTCAGTATCAGTTGCTAAATCTGTATCAGATTTTATTTCAATGAGATCACTCATTTCCAATAATATTGGAAGTTCTATCTGACCATCGGTCAGGTCTGATGGTTCAAAGGCACCTCCAGTCAGGGTATGATTAGTACTATTAGTACAATTGAACTTAAGAGTGACACCAATAAATATAAAGGTAGATGTTCTGACTGGTTCATCAAAAGTTAAAGTTAATTTGTCCTCCTCTAAGTCTAGGGAATAGGCTTGCAGTTTCGGTGGAGTCTTATCACTAGTATAATTGTGAGTTTTTATAGCTGGAGAGACTGCATCAATAGTATTTGGTGAACGTGCCAAGTCATCTATTGCTCCAGCATCCAGAGTAAGGTAAGTGTCATCTTCACCTGTTGCAAAACTAGCTGCCTTGATTGCATTGACATCATCATCAGAGAGAGAGATTGTCACAGTTATATCATCAGCACTAGTTATAGTTCCATCAGTGAGTTTATAGATCTTGTCAGAATCTGTAGTGGTTTTGTTTGCCTTCAGGGTGACTTTGTCTGTGTCTAAAGTATCAAAATATACAGGTTCATCAAATGTCAGTATTAGTTCGTTGGAATTCATGTCCAGAGAGAAGTTATTGAGTTTCGGTTTTGTGTTATCATCAATAAATATCTCTACTATTTTTCCAGGTTCTTCAAAAGGCACACCAGCAAATGAGTTCCCAGACATATCTTGAACTAATGTTGAAGTAGCTGTGATGTAGCAATCACCTCTATATGAGCATATAATGGTTTGCTTCTTGAGTTCTGCTAGATCTGACATGGTAAGTTCAATAAAAACAATGTTAGGAGATGTTTGAGTGAATTCGCCACCTGTCAAATCTAAGAAATCAACAGGCTCTTCAAACAGGTTTTGTAAAGAAATGGACTGTGGATTAAATGTTGAAATATTAATTGTCTCCGAAAACTCAAGCGTAATTGTGCCATTTTCAAGGTCAATTTCTTCAAATAGGTTCAGTGTCGGTTCTGTTGTGTCATTGGTAAATACTGTTACCTCTTCATTAGTGACGGTATTCACAGGGAAACCAGACATATCTTCAACTGCAGTAGATGGAAAACTAAGGAAACAATCATTTTCAGAATTGTAAGTGCAGAGTTTGGTTTTTTCCTTGATGTTGTTAAGATCTGTTTCGCTTAATGTTATGACAACTTTTTCGGTGTGATCTGTCTGATCAATCTCTGTGTCCATTAGGTTGTAGGTGACTGTATCTTCTGTATCACTGTGAAGTTTAAGTTGCGTTAAGTTGAAAGAGCTGATATTAACAGTCTCATCAAAATATAATGTAATTGTTCCAATGTTGAGATCAAAGTTAAAAACATCTAGACTTGGTGGCTTTGAGTCTTCAGTGAATTCACTAGCTTGTTTGGCATCATTTACTGAAATACTATCCACACGATTATCATTCATGTCTACAATCAAATCTCCACCAAAAGCTATGAAAGTATTGTTTACACTAGTTACAAGGTCTGTCAAAGCTTTAAGGGCATTTATGTCTTCGTCTGTTAGTGTGAAGTTTACTGCAGTTTGAACACTAGGTGTGGGTGAACCACCAGTGAGCGTATAAGAAGAAGATGCAGAAGAGCCTTCACTCTGTAGTGTTATTTCAGTTGGTTGAAGTAAGCTGGAATTAACTGTTTCTGAGAAAGTCATCGAAAGCACCCGAGAGTCCAAATCAAAAGTAAAGCTATTCAGAACAGGTCTAGTGCGGTCTTCTTCAAAATCATCAGCTATATCTGGACCCTGCTCAAGGTTAGGATTGATATGAATATCTTCGATGCTATCTGAATCAATGATAATGTATGTGTTTTCTCTCTTAGTTGCTAGGTTAGGATCAGCTTTAATAGAATTTAGGTCATCAGCAGACAGTGTGATTAAAATTACTGTGGAACTTTCTTGCTCTGCTGTTCCATTTCTAAGAGTGAAGTTAGTTCCATTTTCTTCAGCCGACACAAGAGTTATCCCAGTGAACTTAATTGCATTATCTACATCCTCTTCCCATGTGAGTGTGAGAGTACCCACATCTACATCTAATTCAAAACTAACTAACTCAGGAGGAAGTAGGTCAACAGTATGCTCTGTAACACGTATCGCATTAGTTGCATTGACAGCCTCAAGGAGGTTGCTAGACATGTCTTCAACTGCATCAGTATCAATAGCAATGTAAGTAGTTTCATCTGTTTGTCCAAGAGGTGCCCTGTTCTGTAATGCTCTGTAATCTGTTAAACTTAACGAAATGTTAATTGTCGCTGAGTTATTCAATGAATTAGTAGAATCACTAAGTGTATAGTTTATTGTTAGAGATTCATTATCAGAGAAGAGAGTGATGGCAGCAATAATCAAAGTATCAGCTTTGACAGTTTCAGAGAAACGAAGTTGTAGTTGAGCTGGTGGATCAAGTGACTCATCTAAGATGAAGTCAAATTCTTCAAGTTTTGGTTTTGTTACATCTTCTATTAAGGTGAGTGGTTCAGCAGAATCTGTTGGAATTTGTTCAACAGGATTTAAATTGCTGTCATATACAAATCCTGCTGGGAATGATATAAATGCATTTGTGGAGTCTGTAGCTAAGTCTGTGTCAGCTTTAATTGCATTGGCATCTGCTCTGTTGAGTTGTATGTCAATAATGTGAGAATTTGCTTGCGGCGTATCACCACCGGTGAGCTTATGTGAAGCTGTTGGAGATGTTTCATCATTTTGAATGGTAATCAGAGATACCTGAAGTGAATTGACATTAACTGTTTCAGAGAATGTAAGGGAAAGTATGTCATTAGAAAGATTGAGGACTGCACTCTGAAGGCTAGGAAAGGTAAAGTCTTCGGTTACATTACTAGCTATTACAGCACTAGAAATATCAATAGCAGCAATGCCATTACCATTCATGTCTGCAACAGCAAAATCACCAAGGGATACAAAGGTATTAGAGATCTGTGTGGCTAAATCCAAGTTGCTCTTTATGGCATTGATATCATCCAATACCAGGTTTATGATGATTTTTGTGGAATTTATTTCCCGAACATCTCCATCGGTTAGTGTGAAATTCACTGCTTCAGATACATTTGTACTGCTATGCAGAGTAATCTCTGTTGGAATAATAGTTTCATAATTGATTGTTTCATCGAATATAAGAATCAATTGTTCTGTGCCAATATGAAACTCTATAGTATCAAGAACAGGTTTAGTGTCGTCACTAATAAATCCAGCTGCAATTTTGGCATTCGAAACAGGAATACTTTCAATTTCATTCCTATTAAAATCTATGATAGCTCCAATTGTGAAACTGAGATGTGTTGATTCTACTGATACTGCCAGAAGAGGCTTTGCTTTGATATCATTAAGATCTGATATAGGTAGAGTTATAACATGCTCAGTTCCCTCATTTTCATCAACATCACCTCCAGTAATATGGAACATGCGGTCAGTAGCAATAGCTCCAGGAGAAGAGTGTAAAGTGAACTGATCTGGATGAATATCCAAAGAGCTAACACTCTCTGATATTGTAAGGAATATTTTACCAGTGTTCATGTCGAGAGTGAAGTTGGACAAAATAGGAGGTTCCACATCTGGAGTGTGATCATTGGCTTGTTTTGCTGAATCTGAGGGTATGGCAACTAATTCATTCTCAGACATATCAAGAATGGCACCTTTGGAAATGGCAAGGAATGTATCAGATGTGTCGTTTCCTAATTCAGTCATTGATTTTAAAGAATTGAGATCTGCAGTGTTGAGTATAATATCAAACATGAACTGAAAACCATCGGGTTCTGGTGTACCTCCAGTAAGGTTGAAGCTTTCAATTGAGTTAGCACTGTCTTTAGTATTCTGTAATTTGATGAGAACTTTCTGTAAACTAGAAACATTTACAGTTTCTGAAAATACCAGTTGAAGTCGTCCACTATCAACGTCTAGGTAAAATTCAGAGAGCTCTGGTGGAGTAGAGTCCTCTGTAAAATCGGTTGTTTGTTGACTTTCAGAATTCACAATAGGATTGACAGGAAGATTTGCCACATCACGTATCAATTCAGCTCGAATACTAATATATGTGTTGTTAATATTAGTTGCCAAACCTGTTTTCCTCTTAATCTCATTCAAGTCTGTTTTGGTAACATTGATGACAGTGACATAGCCATTTGGACTTGCAATTGTACCATCTGTCAACTCATACTGGTTGTCGGCATCAGATCCATCTTCAACACCATTGAAAATGATTTGAGTAGCATCTACCAAGCTGGGATCATTGTTCATAACATCATCAAATGTAAGCGAAATCATTCCACTATTTAGATCAAAAGTGAAGCTAAGAAGGCTCGGGTTTGACATATCAGCCGTATAGAGTACCACATTCTCTGCAGAGTTGGGTGGAATAGCAGTTATATTATTGCCAGCTGGGTCTTTGATTGCACCAAGTTCGACAGAAAGGTAGGTATGACTTTTTTGATCTGCTAATGAAGTTTTCAGTTTAATCTCCAATAAGTCATCATCGCTGATGGTTAGTATGATAACTTTCTTTGTTGTTTCATCATCATATTCAGTCTCTCCGCCTGTTAGAGTAAATTTATCATCAGGAGTATCAGAATTGTCTGACTGTATGACAAAACCAGATGGATCAAAAGTAGATTTATCAATAGGTTCACTGAAATCAAGCCTCATTGTGCCTTCATCGAGATCAAAGGCTGCAAATGAAGAAAGTAAAGGCATGTTTTTATCAGCCATGAATGTATCCACATTTAGAAGACTGTCATCAAGTGTTGTAATGTTCAAAGTATTAGGAGATTCTGCTACATCTTGTGCTAAGGCAGTAGTGTAGTTTAGATAAGTAGTGCTTTCACTATTAGCCAAATCCAACAAAGCTTTGATCATCTCTAAGTCAGATGTAGATAGCTCAAACACAATTTCAGTATCATCTGATTCAGTTAATAATGTACCAGTGTCTTGAATGGTGTAGGTTAACTGACCATCAGTATCATTGGCTAGAGTAAGTTCTGTAACAGAAACTTCACTTGGACTGACAGGTTCATCGAATATAAGAGTAAACAGTCCATTGTTGAGGTTTAAGTCATATGAAGCGAGTTGGGGTGGAGTGATGTCAGGTTGAAATGTAGCAGGTCTTTCATTGGCATCTCCATCATTTGAAGTGACATTTGTAACTGGGTTACCAGATATATCTTGAAGGAAATTACTAGTGAAACGAACATTACACTGGTTTTTGTTTAGACAAACTTTAGGAACAGGAGTCATTTTAATACCATTGAGGTCCTCAGTTGTTATTTGGATTCTCAATCTGGTTCCATCTTTACTAAGGACGGTTCCATCTGTTAATGTATATCTGTCTTCGTCATCAAATGCAAATGTATCAAAACTAAGCTCTTTAAATTTCACTGAATTCATAGAAATAGTTTCATCAAACTCCAGCTCAAACATTCCACTGTCTAAATCAAATGATATAAATTGAACCAGCTCTGGTGCAGTCTCATCTGGAATGTGCTCACTAACAGGAAAAGTAGTGTTCACTCCAATAATAGTGTTAGCAGCTGTATCCATAAAAGTGCCATCAGGGAATGATATGAAACATTCGTCTGCTGTAACGCATATACGAAGTCGAGTTAGCTCATTGAAGTCTTCAGTTGCAATTATAATCTTTAAATTAGCTGAGTCTCCGCCACTAACTTCACTGTTAACTAAACTATAAGACATATTATTGTTAGAATGTTTTAAAGTCACACTGTCCACAAGAGCAAGCATTGCGTCAACAGTTTCATTAAAATGAAGTGTTAAACATCGTTCAGATCCATTCATATTAATGTCAAAGGTTTCTAGACTTGGTTTATTAGTATCAGTAACATATTTAGGTATGAATAGCTGTAGGGCTATTGACTGTGACAATTCATTGAGATCATTTCCAGCTGCATCTGTTATAGCACCACCAGTTGCTTGTAAGTAGGTTGATGTTTCAGAAATGGCAAGTTCACGTAAAGCTTTGATAGCATTAAGATCAGTACTAGAAATTTGGATAGTAATTTCAGTATCATCAAATGACTCGATAGTAGAAGTTTCTGTTAAGAAGTAGACTTCCGCATCATCTAACTTTGAGCTCCTCAATGCCAATAGACTAAGATTGAGAGTTGACTGTAACACATACTCATCGAAGGTAAGAGTCAAAATTCCAGAATCCATATCCAATCCAAAATCATTAATTGATGGACCAGTGCTGTCCCTGGTATATGTGTTGACTTTCTGTGCTTCACTTTGGAAGATACTGACAACATCACGACCAATCATATCCGTAATAGTGTTAGACAGAATACTAATGTATGTATTATTTTCATCTGTAGCTAAATCATCTCGCTTTTTGATCTCATTTAAATCACTATCACTGAGGCTAATCACAACTTCAGGATTATTTAAAGAGTTAGAAAAACTTGATTGAAGTTTATACTCCTGAGTTGTATCCTCAGATGTGTTGGCATTCAAAATTGTAATACTTTGTACCTCAAGTGAAGATACATCTACGGTTTCAGTAAAGAAAAGATGTAACTCATTAGAATCTAAATCCAGATCAAAATGATCAAGTTCCGGATGTTGCATATCTTGAGTATAACTTTGTGCTTTGATAATTTCATCAGAAGCTTTGTAAAGATTGTTAACAGCATCTCTAACAGCATTGGCCATTACTTGTATGTAGCTGTTGGATGAACTTGTGGCAATAGTTCTATCAGCTTTAATGTTATTGAGGTCAGCTGGGCTAAGATTAATCTCAAGAATATTACTCAACCGATTCACTGTGATGCTGTTTTCAAGTGAGTAGAGAGTAGCTGTGTCATTTGCATTGCTGCGGAGTATTACATCACCGAGAACAACATTGCTTCCATTCACTACTTCATTAAAAGTGAGCTTCAGATTACCACTGTCAAGATCAATTTCAAAGGATTCTAGCTCAGGCGGTGTTTTGTCAGGTGTGAAGTTGTCACTATCAATTTGCTTAGCACTATCGATATCAATGGGAATCACAGCATAGTTTTGAGCATCAGTCAAAGAGATATTGGTGAAGCTGAGATATGTGTCAACAATGCCTGTTGCTACATCTGACAAAGCTTGAAGAGCAAAAAGATCTACTTCTGAGAAGGTAATGTTTAGAGTTTCGGACTCAGTCTTGCTAGTTGTACCACCAGTTAAGGTATATTTGGTAAATGAACTGTTAGAACCACCTAAGATGGTGAATTGATCCAACTCAACAGAGTCTATTAAAACAACTTCACTAAAACTCAGCTGTAGGAGGCCTATATCCATATCCAAAAAGTAATTAATCAACTCTGGAGGATTTGTGTCCGGAATCACGTCACTTGCTTGAATTGCTTCCTCAAGTGAAACTTCGATAACACCATTTCCACCAATATCATTAATAGCAGTGGATAGAACAGCCAGGAAAGTATCTTCAACACTATTTCCCAAAGCAGTAATGGCAAAGATACCATTCAAATCATCCTCACCAAATCTAATTGTGACATCAGCACTATCGAATGTTATTGCTTCTCCAAACTGAATGGCATATCGGTCATCTTTAAAAAATGTCGCATCTTCTTTCGATTGTAAGATAAATCCAGTAGAATCAACTGAGGAGGCATCAATAATCTCTGAAAACTCTACAATAAGGTCACCTTTGTTAAGGTCCAAAGTAAACGCAACAACAGTAGGTCCAGTAGAGTCTGGGAAAACTTCTGCTACAGAGACAGCTGAAGAGAGTGGTATTTCCTCAAGATAATTTCCAGCAAGATCAGGAATGGCATTTGAATCAATAGAGAGAAACGTATTACTTTCGTCAATTCCAATAGCGGAATCATTTTTAATGAGATCAAGAATGTCGTCATCCAGAGTGATAAATATTGTTTTACCATCACTGGATGTTATAACATCTCCAGATACGGTAATATTGAGTGTTGGTGTTATGCTGTCATGGAGAGTGAGTTTAGATACTTCAAGTGAAGTTTGATTAACAGTGTCGGTGAAAGTGATATTTAAAGTACCAGTGTTTAGGTCAAGCAGATAAGTATCAATTTCTGGTGCAATATCATCAGCAATGAATGTACTGACTTTAAGACCATTCCCATTAGTGATTGCAAGGACATCCCTCTCTGAAGCATCATCAATTGTGAAAGCTTGAATAGTTAGGTAAGTGGTTTCATTACTGTCTGCCAATCCCATAATTGATTTGATATTCAGTAAATCAATGGGATCAATATCAACAACAATTGTGTATCCATTGAGGCTACTAGTAAGTGAAGATGAAGAGAGAGAAACTTGGAATGAATCCTCGGCATCTTTGGCATTCTGTATAGTAAGACCTGAAGAATCAAGTGTACTTGCAATAACTATATCATCAAAGGTAAGGTTTAGCTGTCCCGTCTCCATATTAATGCTAAATGATAGAAGCTCAACTCGTAATTCATCCGATACAAAGTCTGATGCTTTCTTAGACAATTCAGCTATGCCATTGTTAGCTGTATCAATGATTGCATTGCTAGCTATCAGAAGATAAGTGTTGTTAATCCTTGTAGCCAGATCATCATTGAGTTTTAGTTCCCTGATATCAGCTTGTTTCAATTCAATGGTGATAACAATTGAAGCAGACATTTTTTCAAGTACAGATCCTCCAGTTAGTTGTCGTTCGAATTCAGGAGAAGTTTCATTGTTCTGAAGAGTGAGTGATGTTAATGTAACACTGCTAACATTTACAGGTTCATCAAAAGTGATAGTTAGTTGGTCATTCGTTAGGTCCAGTGTGAATGAGACGAGTTCCGGAAGAGTAGTATCGGGAGTGTATTCTTTCACAATTATTGGATCAGTAATATCAATGCTTACAACTGGATTCTGTTCTAGAGATACATCAGTGACCAAATCTGATCCAAACGTTAAGTAAGTGTCTCCTTCGGATTTTGCAAAACTGCTTGCTTTCAGTAGGTTGATGTCATATGGTGTAAGCTCTATATGCACTGTCAAATCACCATTAGTAGCATTGGTTTTACCACCAGTGAGAGTATACTGTTGTGTAATGGAAGCATTAGGTGCAGAAACTATAGTGATGCTTGAAATATCCAACTCTTCGGCTAGTACAGGCTCGGAAAAGAACAATGTCAATAAACCATCATCCATATCGAGGCTAAAGTTCTCAAGCTCTGGTTCTGCTATATCTTTTATAAATGATTGAACAACATACCCTGGAGATACTTGTTCTACAGCCTGATTAAAGTTGCCTGACATGTCTTTGATTGTTGATGATGTAAGAACAATGTAGCAGTTTGAACGACGATCACACAAATGTTCCATCTGTTGTATAATAAAAAGATCTTCTTCAGATATTTTGAACTCAAGTGTGGTGCTATAGTCTGAATATACAGTTCCATCGGTTAATGTATATTTGCTAACAGCATCCTCAAAAGTAAAGAAAGACTGTAAAATGACTTGAGTGAAGTTAAAAGTGTTTGCTCTGATCGTTTCAGAGAATTCTAAAATGATTGTTCCATCAGTTAGATTAAATTGAGAAAAGGTTACAAGCTCAGGAGATGTTTTATCTGGAAAATGACTATCTGCTATTTCATCTGATACAGGCTCTACAGATCGTCCTACTTGGTCAGAAATTAGAAGAGAAGAGAAAGACAGTAGACAAGTAGAGGCATCATCCAAACAGATTTCAATTCTCTTCAGCTCATTTAAGTCATCAGATGATAACTGGATAGTCAGCTCAACAACAGGACCATCATTGGTAAAGCTGGTATTCAGAGCAAGAGAGGTTTCACCAGTCTTTAGTATTATGCTCGAAACATTAAGTGATGTACTATTAACAGTTTCATCAAAAGTCAGCACTAAAGTTTCTTCTGTTATATTGATAGAGAAGGCAGATAGAATAGGATTACCTTTATCTTTGGTAAACATATCCACTGGTGTGGTAAGTGAGGGATCATTTACGTTGTTGTTCATATCTAGAATAGCTCCTTCCAGAAGATTTAGGAATGTGTTGTTAGCTGTAGTGGCCAGGTTGTTTATGGCCTTCAAACCATTCAGATCTTTGTCACTGATATTGAATGTAACAATGCTAGAAAAGTCTCCATTTGTGGTTCCACTCGTAAAATCATAGCTTAATTCATTATCTTCACTAACAATAGATATCAAATTCGCCACAATTGAAGAGGAATTCACAGTTTCATCAAAGTATAAAGTGAGAATTCCACTCACCATATTCAAGTCATATTTAGATAAAATAGGTGGTGTAGTATCAGGGACAAACCTTGAAACTCCAACAGCATCTGCAGACGGTATATCAACTATGTTGTTTCCAGCAACATCAAGTGCATCAGAGCTTAGTGATAAGAATGTAGTGACATTATTTATTGCAAGCTCTGGCTTGGCTTTAATATCATTCAATGTCTCGTCTGCTATCATCACAGTAATAATAGAACTGTTAGTTTCTGTAAGAAGAGTACTGTCGGAAGTGAGTGATACAGAAATATCATCAGATATGTCACTGGATTGCAGAGTAATGGAAATTACTTCAAATGTGCTGATTTGAATAGTATCATCAAAAGTGAAACGTAGTCTACCATTATCCATATTAAGCTCAAAGTCAATAACTTCTGGAGGAAAAAGATCTGCTGTGTTGTCTTGTGCCTGTAGAGGTCCAAGTTGTTCATCATTTGGAATTAAGAACATGTCTCTAACTGCTTCAGTGTCTATACTCAAAAATGTTGTGTTAGCAGACTGGGCTAAAGGTGGCTTTGATCGAATGGATTCCAGATCAATACTGCTTAAAAATATAGTTACATTTGGTGTATCCTCTTCCGTGTTATATGTGAATTCTGTGAAAGTAACATCAGTTGTATCATTAGATTCACTAGTTAATTGAAGGGTAAATAGGTTTGCTAATATTGGTATATTGGTATCAATTGTTTCAGAGAAATAAAGTGTTATCTCCAATGGTTCAGTGCCATCAGTCATAGCAAGTTCAAAAGAGAGAAGAGTTGGTGGTGTTTCATCTTCAATAAAGACAGCAGCAAGTTTGGGGCTTATTTCAATAATGGAATTTCCTGATGTATCAAGTACAGTATTGTTTTCAAATTGTATGTAAGTCGTAGTGTCGGAATCAGCTAGTCCAAACTCGCTCAGTCGTTTGATCTCATTAATGTCATCAAAAAGGAATTCAACTGATAAGATATAATCATTCTCAAAGGGAACAATATCACCACCATTTAACGGAAAGGTCACTGTACCATCAGCATCTGACAAGAGTGTAATTAGTAAGAAATCGAATGACTCTACATCAACCACCTCTGAAAAAGTTAAAAGAAGCTTATCCGAGTTCAGGTCTAATGAAAATTCATCTAAAGTTGGAGGAGTATCATCATCTATAAACTCAGTTGCTTGTTGTCCATTCTCTCTATCAATAGCAGTGATATTATTACCAGCAGTATCTGTGATGGCAGTTAGGGGAAATGATATGAAAGTGTTTGATACTGATGTTGCAAGAGCTGGCATCTTCTGGATACTGGTGATTGTGTCAAAGTCAAGTGAAATTTCAAGTTCATTATCTAGGGTAGCATCTACGGAAGTATTATTGAGTGAAACAGTAATTGTTGTATTCTCTTCCCCTTGTAGAAATATTTCTTCAAGATTTACATTAGCAGCATCAATAGTTTCATTGAATGTCAAAACCAATAGATTCGAATTAAGATCAAGTTTGAATGAAACCAGTGAAGGGCTATTTTGGTCCCCAATAACTGAAGAGGCTGTAACTGTTATGAGTGATCCTTTGATGGAATTATTATTGGTATCCTTTACTAGATTAAATACTGGTTGGATCTTCGTGTTTGCTATTTCAGTACCGATGTTCCTATCAGCCTTAAGTTTGTTTAGATCGTTAGTGCTAATGTCTATTTCAATCACTGACAACTCAGGCATGGTAGCTTCACTATCGTCATTCAAAAATATTTCAGCTTCAGAAACACCAACAAGTTTCACTTTAGTAATATTAAAAGTAGTTATGTCCAATATCTCATCAAAGAAGATCTTCAAAATGCCAGTGTTCATATCAAGTGTAAGGTCAATGACTTCTGGAGGTACATTATCACCCACATGCTCAGATGCTATTCGAGCTTCAGTTCCTGAAATAGCTACAAGCTGTTGCCCATTACCATCTACAACTGTATTAGCAGTAGCTGACAAATATGTGTTATCAGCATTAGTTCCAAATGTTAGATCTTCCTTTAGTATGTCCAAATCAACTTGGTCCAACATTAAAGTAATGGTGCGAAGGTCATCAGAAGGAAGTATCGTACCACCTTGTAGTACATGTGAAACTGTTTCACTGTCTGTTATATCATCACTGTTTTGTAATGTGATTTGAGTTGCATTGAATTTTGAGCTGTTGACGTATTCAGAAAATTCCAGAATTAGAGATCCGGTGGTCAGATTCAATGTAAATGCAACAAGGGTTGGATTAATGGTATCCTCTGTGAAGTTGCTAGCTTGTTCCTTTACTATTTCTTCGGCTTCTACATCTGAAAGGTCAGTAACAAAAGAACCAGTTAATGATATGTATGTCGTATTCACAGAAGTTGCAAGAAACGATCGAGATTTCAATTCATCAAAGTCAACATTAGATAGTATTAGTACAATTACGTCACTGCTCTCATCTGGAATATCACCACCAGTTAGAGTGTATGATTGAGCAAATTCTGTGTCATCTTCATAAAACATTAGAAATAGTGGATCAATTGATGAAGCAAGTACAATTTCATCAAATGTCAGAGTTAATATCCCCTTGTTCATATCCAGAGTAAAACTCTCCAAAACTGGTGCCGTGGTGTCTGCAGGAAATGTTTGTACAGGGAATATATTAGTTGACTGAATAGCGTTTCCAGCTATATCTTTAATGGCACCTGTCTGGAGTGATATAAATGTAGACGACAGTCCCAAAGCAAGTTCTGAATTTAGTCGAATCTCACGAATGTCAGCATCTGTGAAGAAAATCTTTACTCTAGTCTTTAGAACATCTTCTGTTGATGCATTGGAATAACCAGTAAGAGAAAAGGATTCACCATCTTCTTCTGCAGAATAAAGAGTGATATTATCAGCAACAATAGTGGTTTCGTCAACTGGTTCAGAGAAAGAGAGAATAATGAAACCATCATTGATATTAAACTCAAGAAATCCAGAGAACAATGGTGGAACACTGTCAGCAAAAAGATTTCTTATTTGAATTGCATTAACACCAGATGCACGAGGTACAACATCTAAACCAATCATATCATTGATCATACTACCAGTGTGAACAAGCCATGTCGTTTCCTTATTAACAGCCAAATCAGTGATAGCTTGAACATCCTGTACATCTTCATTCGATAACTGGATTACAATTATCCTACCATTTTCTTCCGAAAGTAGTGAGTACGTTGTAAAAGTTACGGAGGAATCGGTGTCATTTTGAGAACCTTGCAAAGTTGTTTCCGATGGTGTGAAAGATTCTCCATCAACAGGTTCATCAAATACTAGAGTGAGTATTTGTTTGTCTATATCAAGATCAAATGCAATTAAGTTGGGAGGTGTCATATCGCGGATAAAGTCGTTTGGAAACATAGGGTCCTCCTTTGGATCATATGATTCTACAGGCACACCAGCCATGTCCATGATGAAATCAGCTCCAAATCTTGGGTAACAGCTGCTACCACTAATACACAAAGTTTCTAATAGTTTTATAGCATCAAGATCATCAACTGACAATGATATATTGATGATTCGTCCATTTTGTCCATTAACAGTGCTGTTCTCACTCAAGAAATAAGATTCACCCTCAGCAAGAGCATCACTAATTAACTCAAATGCAGACAAATTAACTGTCGAGATATTCATTGGCTCATTAAACTCGATAACAATAAAGCCTTCATTCATATCACCCAAAATGTAGTCATCGAGTTCAGCTGGAGATTTATCAGTAGTATAATTTGAATTAGGAGCAGCATTGGTGATTCCACGAGCTGAATTTTCTGTTCCATAGACATCTGTAATTACTGATGCTGGGATTGTCAAGAAACAGTCATCACTGCTAGAGCAAAGAGATTCAAGTTTAATTGCTTCTTCATCAGTTTCTGATAATGAAATTTCCAATATATCGACTTCATCACAATCATCAACAACTTCACTACCTGTTAATTTATAGCTATTTTCATTAGAAATTTGGCTACTCTGAAGTATCAAATCTGTTGGTTTGAAAATGGTGTCACACGAAAGAATAAACTCCGAAAGAACTAGCGTCAGAATACCTTCATCCAAGTCCAGCTCAAAACTATCAAGTGTTGGTGGAGATGTATCTATGATCACACCTGCAGCCATTTTTGCATCATCTTCAGTTATATCTACAAGTGGTGTGTCTTGTAAATCTTCAAGAACAGAGGATGGCATGACAATGAATGTATTACTAGGTGCAGATGCTATAATATTATCTGCTGAAAAAACTTTTAAAGCATTGAGATCATCATTGTTTAAGGAGAATATAATATCAGCAATCCCTGATTTCCTTACTTCAGCTCCAGTGATTTTGAGAATACGAGTGCCACTATCTCTATTAGCTTCATTCTGTATCTCAATATCTGTAACATTAATTGTATCCAGATTGATTTGTTCACTCATAACAAGGAGTAATTCACCATTGTCCAAATCAAGCGTGAATTGCAACAGTTCTGGCGGAAGAGTCTCATCTGCAATTTCTGCAGCTTGTGATCGATTTTGAGCATTACGAGGTACCAAAGTATTTCCTTCAATGTCACTTGCCAGGTTAGCAGTATATGATATGAATGTATTATTGACACGTGTGGCTGCATCAATCTTTAATAGATTGGCATAATCACCAGATCCAAGGCTTACACTAATCACAGTACCATCTGGAGAAATGTCAACCACAGTACTGTTTTCTGTCAAAACTGTCTGAGACCCATCTGTCTCTGAATTATGAATCGTAAGTTGTGTAACATCAAAGCCATCGTCATCTTCATTCATAGGCTCATTGAAAGTTAAGAGCAGCCTCGTGAGACCAAGATTCAGAGAAAAGGTTTCCAATATTGGTTGTGAAGTGTCAGCTATAACATTTGAAGCTTGCAAGGGGAGAGACTGAGTCTCATAAAAGTTTCCAGCTAAATCCTCCAAACTATTTGATTCTATCTTGATAAAGGTGTTACTGTCTGATCGACCAATCCCATTATCCAATTGCAGCTCTTTAAAGTCAGTTGGACCTAAGTCAATAACTACAACTGAGTTGTTAACTTGAGATGTGGCAATGAAGGAGTTTGGTATTGCAATTGTAATTGGATCTTCTCCATCTGTACTAAGAAGCTGAATTCCATTATATTGTATGGTGTCAATATTAATATATTCCGAAAAAGTTAGAGTAAGTGTACGTTCAGAGAGATTAAGTACAAACCCATTTATGAGAGGAGCACCACTATCATTCATTACATCTGCAGCTTGAAGTGCCTTTGTAGAGACAATCTCGTTAACAGCATTACCTCCATTGCCACTAACATCAGTAATGGCAGAGGAGAGTACAGTTAGGTAGGTATCAGAATTGTCATTTGCAAGATCAGATCTAGTTATCAGGGCAGCTGCATCAGCAAGATTCAAAGTAGTCTCTATAATTGTAGAATACATACTAGGTTTTGTTCCACCTGTTAGTTGGTATGTACTTCCAGATTCTCCATTTTCTGAACTCTGGAAAGAGATACTAGAAAAGTTCAACGAACTTGACTTAACAACTTCATCAAAAGTAAGAGCAAAAATGCGTGTATCAAGATTTAGTGTAAAAGCTATTAAATTTGGAGGAATCTCATCTGCTATGTAGTCAGATGCTCTCAAACCTCCACTAACAGGAAACCCTTTGAGGGAGTTATTATTATAATCTGTAGCACCTATATCCAGGATGCTGATGTATGTGCTCGTGACATCATTAGCTAACTGTGGTATAGCATTAATGGCATTGAGATCGTCTGTCGATAACGTTATTAAGAAAGTTGTACTAGAGGGTTTAGTAAAAGTGGATGTATTAAGAGTATATCTTTGTGAAGGGAGTGAAGCAGAATTCTGCTGAGGTTGAAGTGTAATAGCTGTTAGATTAAAGTTAGCAATAGCTTCTGTGAAAGTGAGAGTGATAGTTGTTGCATTGAGATCAATGATAAATGAGTCAAGTACTGGAAATGTTGTATCTTCTGTAAAGTTACTAACAATTAGAGTTACATCAGACTCAAAATCATTAAATGAATAGTCTGAAATAAAGTTGGCTTTTGCTTTTAGGTATGTAGTTTGGTTATTCACAGCCAAATAAGAGTTAGCTTTTATCATGTTGAGTATTCTGTTGGTGAGTTTTATTGTCACAATTGAAGAGTCAGAATTTACAGATATACTTTCTGACTCATCCAAAATTAGGATTTCGTCCGGGTCATCTTCATCATTTGATTGCAGTGTAAGACTGTTGACGACAAGCGATGAGTCATTAACAGCTTCCGAGAAAGTTAATATCAAATTTCCTTTGTCTAAGTCTAGTGAGAATTCATCAAGAGTTGGAGGTGTATTGTCAGCAAAGTACTCCCGGGCTTGTAATGCTTTGCCATCAGTAATAGCTAGCACATCTGTCCCTCCAATATCATCAATACCAAAAGCCTGAATTGTCAAAAATGATGTATTAATCGACTTGGCTAGGTTTTCTGTTAGTTTAATACCTAATAGATCTTCACTGAACAACTCAACTATTATGGAATATCCATTGCCACTTGGTGTATCAGTAGAATCTGAGAATGTAAATGAGTTTGCAGCTGTTTTATCATCCTGGAGAGTGAAGGCTGTGGCATCAAATGTAGAAGTATCAACTACATCATTGAAGGTCATAGTAATCTCTCCAGTTGCAATGTCCAAAGTAAAAGATAGCAATTCAGGTCTAGTGATATCTTCAATCACGTTAAAGGCTTGAATGAATTCTGATTCATTGATTAAATTTCCAAATCTATCTTCAACTGAACCAAAAGTGATCTCAAGGTATGTGTTATCAACTGATGTACCGGTAGTTGTATCAACTTTAATATCACCAATATCTTCATTGAGGAGTTCAATAATGACTACCTTAGTAAGGTCAACTGAAGGTGAAACAAACGTGCCATTGGTCAAGTGGTATGCAGCATCATTAAGATTTGAAGAGGAATTGTGAGAATGAATGAATAATCCAGATATATTGAATGTGGACTTTCTTACAGGCTCATCAAAAGTTAGTAACAGCCTGTCTTCATTAATGTCAAACTGGAAGTTCAACAAAGCTGGCACAGTGTTATCAGCAGTATAGTTGACAACAAGCTTAGCTGTAGTTGGTAACACAGGTGATAATTTATTGGGGTTTGTAGCCAGATCCATGATTGCATTGGATTTCAGAGACAAGAATGTAGTGGAAGCATTTAATGCTACAAGTTCAAACTCCTTTAATGAATTGATATCTGTATCTGATAGAGTTACTGTAAGAGTTTTTGAATTGTCTGATATAGAAGCTGTTCCTGCAGTCAATTGATAGCTTTCAACAGAATCAAGAGTTCCCTGGTTAGACTGTATGGTAAGTGCAGTTATATCAAAGGAGGATAACGAGACTGGCTCATTGAAAAATAGAGTGAGATTTCCACTATTTAGATCAAAATCAAAGTCACTCAAGATCGGACTCACATCATCAGAAATAAGCATTTCGGCATTCAGAGCCAAAGATCCTTCACTGATAACTACACTGGGATTGCCTGTGCGATCACTGATCAATCCAGCCTCAGCTCGAAGATAGCAATTGCTTCGCCGTAGACAAAGAAGCTCCATGAATTTAAGTTGGTCTATATCCTCATCACTAAGTGTTATACTCAATTCAGCACCATCTACAATGCCAACTGCCTCACTGCTCAAACGATACTCTTCTTCTGGTGACTCAAAGAATGACATGAGAATTATGCGAGATGTATTTAGTGATGTCACATTAACAGCTTCAGAAAGAGTTATATTGAGTACACCATTAATGAGATCGAGTGATGTGAAGCTTGAAATTACAGGACGGGTATCATCATCTATAAAAGTAGAGAGTTGAATGTTTGTACTACTTTCTACTTCTAGATTAACAATATCTTTAATCGCTCCTTCTGTTATATCGATGAAACAATCAGAGGAATCTCCCGAAGTACAGAGTTGCTGTATAACCAAATCACCAAAATTCTCTATTGAAATTTCAACAACAATTGTGCTAGTGAGTTCAATAATCGGTGTACTAGACAGGAACTGAAATGTTTTAGTGTTGTCAAAGTTATGAAGAGTTAACAGTGATAAGTTCAGTGTAGAAGCATTCACTATTTCTGAGAAACTCAAAATGAGCTGTGGAGCATCAAAATCTAAATCAAATGTTTCCAATACAGGGTTAACATTATCCACCTGATAGTCTCCAACAGATAAAGCTAAGCTAGAAGAGACACGCCTAACCATGTTCCCACTCTGGTCTGTGATTGCTTCAGGATCGATAGCTAAAAAGGTATTATTCTCATTAGTTGCAAGTTCTGTAATACTTTGAATTTCATTACGATCTTCCGTGCTCAACTCAATTTTCAAAACAGTACTGAAATTTGATGTTGTTATTGAGCTGTAGTTAGTCAAACGATAGAAATGATCTGGGAAAGCTTCCTGTCTGCTTTGAATGACAAGATGACGCACATCTAATGTATCAGCATTAATTGGCTCATTGAATACCAATGTTATTTCCATAGTTTCTAGATCAAAATCAAAAGCAACAACAATTGGTGAAGTCTCATCAAGCACAACATTATTCACAGCTTGAGGAGATGTTTTAGATATTCCTATGACATCATTCCCAGCTAGGTCTTCAACCGTGCCATTATCAAAAGCAACAAAAGTATTAGAAGGGTCAGAACCAAATGTCAAACTGTCTTTTATTAGATTAAGGCTGTTAGCAGATAATTGGATGACTACAGTGTCTGTTGTATCCGGAACAACATCACTTTTACTGGTAAGTCGATGATTGTCACCACTTCCATTAGATAAACCATAAATCACTACATCTTCAACAATAAAAGTTGATGAGTTCACACTTTCAGAGAAGGTGAGTAGAAGTTCTCCACTGTCTTTATCAAAGATGGCTTCAGAAAGTTTTGGACGAATAAAATCAGCAGTGACACTATTGGCCTTTTTAAGTTCTACTGGATTTGATTTTTGACGAGCCATGTCAAGAATTGCTCCTTCAGGTAAAGATATGTATGTAGTATTGGTGTCATTACCAAGAGGCTCTGCTTTTCGAACTCCTTCAAGATCAGTATCACTTAAAGTAACTGTAATCACATCTGAAAATGTAAGTTCTACAGTACTATCAGTAAGTAGGTAAGATTCTTCTATTCCATCAGAAGTTGAGAAGAGTTCTATTGTATTAACCTTCAATGAAGAAGCATTAACAGTCTCACTGAATGTTAGGATTAGTTTCACAGGAGGAATGGCTTCTTCAAGACTAAATTCTTCAAGTACTGGTTTAGTCACATCATCTTCCACACTGAGGGCCTGAATGGCATCGTCCACATTGACCACAGTATTGTTAATACTATTCATATCTGTAAATGTGTCAACCTTGAAGGAGATGTAAGTGTCCTCTGTTGAAGTTCCAACGTCTGTATTCTGTTTTATAAGGTTGGCTGTCTCTAGTGCAAGTTTTACAGTCAGCAATGCTCCAATGTCAGGAGTAACTGTTCCAGTTGTTAGAGAAATATTTACAGCAGTAGGAGATGGTAGGGCATGAATAGTGAATTGATCAATTTGTAGTGAGGTGCCTCTAACTGTTTCTGAAAAAGTGAGAATAAGACTGTTGGCATCCAAATCAAGGGTAAAATTCTGTAAAGTTGGACGTATAGTATCCAGAGTTAGTGTAGTAGCACGTAAACCAGTAGTGTTAGAAATAGCTTCAACTTTATTTCCCTGTGTGTCATTAACAGCTTCGGAAGTGATTGATATATATGAGGTGATTTCATCAATGAAAAAGTCTGTCCTACTTTTTATGAAATTGATATCATCATATGTTAGATCCAAGTCAATTATAGGACCATTCTCACTGAGGACATTCCCTCCAGTTAATTGAAGTGTAGACTTTGCTGTGTTAATATTAGGAGTGCTCATCAGTGTGAACTCTTTTGCATTAAATGTCGAGACATCTACACTCTCATTAAAAGTGAGTGTCAAAATACCACTTCCCATATTAATTGTAAATTCTTCTAGTTTTGGTGGATCCTCATCAACGACATAACTTTCTGCTAGTATGGCATTACCATTAGCTATACCTTCGGTTGCTCTTCCAACTTGGTCTGAAAATGCACCAGCTGCATAGCGAAGGTATGTTGTTGCCTGTGAAATAGCAATGAAAGTGTTAGCCTTGATGTTGTTGACATCAGTAGTACTCAGTTTAATCTGTATGATATGAGAGGTTTCACCAATAGCTTCGCTATTAGAGAGTGTGTAAGAAGCATCTCCCACAGATAATTCATTATCTTGAACAGTAAATGCAGTAGCGTTCACAGTAGAAACATTCACTGTCTCAGAGAAGGTTAAGGAAAGGATGCCGGAGTTTAGATCAAGCGAAAAAGAGTCAACCTTGGGAGCTACGATATCTGGTAAGTGGTCTTGAACTGCTTTGGCTTTCTCTACGTCAATTTCTACTAAAGGATTATTGTTCATGTCTGATACAGTCTTAGATTGCACTGCCAGGAAAGTGTTAGTTGCACTTGTGCCAAAGTTTTCCATTAGCTTTATTTCATTGATGTCATTTGTAAGAAGTTTCAACTCAAACATGGCTGATGGTTCATTGGTACTTGTAATTCCACCTTTGAGAACAATTGCATCATCCCCTGAACCATCTTCAGAATTCTGTAAGGTGATACCAGTGGCATCCAGTGCAGACACATTGACAACCTCAGAAAAGACTAGAGTTAACACACCAGTGCTTAGATTGAATGTAAATTCAGTTAACTGTGGATCAGTAGTATCTTCAATTACATTTGAAGCCTGTAATGCTTCTGAATCAAGAAATGGAACCAGGAGTTCGTTTGATACATCTCTAAATGCTGTTGTACCAATAGCCATGTAAGTATTATTCACCTTTGTACCCAAATTAACTTGAGCTTTGATGTTATTTAAATCTGTATTGGAAAGGTTAGCAATCACTATGAAGTCGTTGCTTGTATCTGCAGTGGCCATTGTCAAATCAACAAATATGGTATCTGAATCTTTTGTCTCCTCGTTCTGTAGACTAATTGCACTAGCACTAATAGAATCAGCATCCATAACATCATCAAAAGTAAAAGAAAGCTGGCCCGTGTTGACATCAAGCTCAAATTCAGTAAGCCTTGGGTTGGTGGTGTCAGCAACATGATCATCAACTTTCTCTGCATTATGGATGGAACGTGCAATAACAGGATTACCAGTTGTATCTTCAAAGGTACCAGCTGCAATTGCAATGAACGAATTATCTTCTTCTGTAGCAAGATCTGGGAATTGTAATTTTATGCCACGAACATCATCATCAGTAAGACCAAATCTGATGATTGTTCTATCAGTAAAAAACTGAGGATCTTCACCATCTGTCAGATTGTATGCAATAGCACTATTCGCTGATGCTCTGATACTGACGCCTGTAAAATCAATATCATTTCCCATAGGTTCAGAAAACTCCAGTCTTATGAATTCCTGATTCATATCTAAGACCAAGAAGGCAAAAAGAGATGGAGGAATGGTGTCTTTAGTGTAGTTACGTGCCAAAAGGACAGAGAAATTATTCACTTTATTGCTGTACATGTCATCAATCAAATCAGGAGTGAAACTAAGGTATGTTGTTTCACGATCTATTGCCAATTCCAGATTAGCTTGAAGCTTGACGATATCATCTGCAAGAAGACTAAAAGAGAATATAGTGGAAGGCTGCAGGTCAGGCTCAGTGATTCCAGCTGTCAACCGATAAGAAGTGTTTGGGCTGATAGCATTCTGAACTGTAATAAACTCTGCCTTCAATGTATCTACATTCACAGTTTCATCAAATGTCAGTGTAATTGTTCCTTCAGTGAAATCTAGTTGGAAATTAAGAAGAATAGGAGAAGTCGTATCTACTACAAACTCTGCTGGTTGGGTTGAAAAATCTGCGTCGCCAAGACTTGGAGAATCACCTACTTCAACAACATTATTACCAGCCATATCTGTGATAAATCCAGATCCAAATCTAATCCAGCAATCGAATTCATCAGGAGCTGAACAGAGACCATCAAAAGCCTTCAAGTTGTTAAGATCAGCTGTATCAAGAGTGATGTTAAGAATATCAGTGTGATCATTGTTAACTTTGCCACCTGTGAGACGTATGAATTCATCTGCTTTTTCAATATCAACATGTTCTTGTATAATAATCTCAGTGAGATTGATTGATGTCACGTTAACTGTCTCTGTGAAATTTAAAATTATGAAACCACCATCTAAATCTAGAGTTGTAAACACATTCATTTCTGGTTCCGAAGTGTCTGGAATGTAATCACTAGCTTTAATCTTTGTTGCATCATCATTTAAGATAGCAATTACAGGATTACCATCAGTGTCACTTGCAGATGATGAGGGTAGCGATATGAAGCAATTTTCAACACTGGAACAAACTGCTTCCTGCTTTAATTCATTAAGATCAGATCTTGAAAGAGTGAATGTAATGTTTGCTGCTAGACTGGATGGAATAGGTGTGGTGATAGGACTAAATGAAATATCAGCTGAAAATCTTGTGCTCTGCAATGTAATATCAGTCAAAACTATATTTGGTACATCCATAGTCTCGTTGAACAGGAGAGTCAATTCTCCATTGTCCAAATCTAAGTAGAATCTCTCAAGACTAGGTGAGTTTTTATCTCTAGTAAATTCAGAAACCTTTTTTGCATTGCTTTCAGCCACTTCAATAATTGGGTTTCCTGAGGCATCACTGACAGCTGACTCCATAATTTGGATGAAAGTTGTATTTTCACTAACAGCTAGACCAGTCTCTGCTTTCAAGCTGTTTAAGTCAGTTTCTGAGAGATTTATGTCAATAATATGTGGTTCTACTCGAGTGGATGTGCTGTCACTTAGAGTGTATGAGTCACTGTTAGGATCTGTTCCATTTTCCATACTATGTAGAGTAATACCATCAACATTTACAGAAGGATTAACTGATTCTGAGAAGGTGAGGCTAAGAATACCAGTGTTCATATCTAACGTAAACCCATCAAACAATGGTGATACCATATCTCCTATGAAATTGGTCACTGGGAATGGGTTAGGATAAGCAATAGCTTGGACAGGATTACCCACTAGATCTTCAACTGCATCATAGTCCAAGTATAAGAATGTATTATTCTTACTAGTGGCTAAAGTGAGTTTCTCTGATAGCTCATTGAAGTCACTTAGGCCGATTGTGATGTTGATAGTGCTTGGAGATGGAAAATCAGCAACACTGTCTTCTGTCAACCGATAGAAAGAAGACTTTAGCGGAGGTAGAGAACTGTCATTTGTAATAGTAACAAATAAAGTTGAAAAGTCATCTACTCTAATCAGTTCATTAAATACAAGTTCGATTTCCTGTTCACCAACATCCATATTAAATTCAAGCAGTATCGGAGCAGCATCATCCTTGATAAACACAGCAGTCTGAACAGCTGTATCAAACTCAGTTATATTGTTCCCAACAGCATCAGTGATTGCTCCAAGTTCAAAAAACAAGAAACTGTCATCTTTTGAGCCTGCAACTGCTGAACTGTTCTTCAAAGCATTTAGGTCGGTTGTAGAAAACTCTATTCCTATTGACTTGCCATTTCCTTCACTAGCTTCACTTGATTCGAGGGTAATAAAGACAGAGTTGCTGTCATTAACATCACTAGAATTATACAGTGATACTAAAGTTGCTCTAAAGCTTGAAGCATCAACTACTTCATCAAAAGTCAGATTAAGAAATCCAGCATCAAGATCAAGCTGAAAACTACTAAGAATGGGAGGAGTAGTATCTGGAATAAAAGTTCCGACTTTACGTGAAGATGAAGATGGGATTGATTCAATTTCTTTTCCATTTGCATCGAGTACTGCAGATGACTCAAATGAAAGGAAAGTGTTATTACTGTCAGTAGCTAGACCATCAATAAGTTGAATAGAAGTGAGGTCATCAGATGTAAAGTTAAGTGTGAGTACTCTTGCATATTCATCTGAAACAATACCATCAGTTAAATTGAAGTGGAGAGAGTCAGCAATGTCTTCGCTGCTCTGTAGTTGAAAGTAGGTAAAAATGAGACTATCTACTTCAATAGCCTCACTAAAAGTTAGGATTAGAAGACCTTCATTCATATCAACGATATAGTTTGTAAGTGTAGGTGAAGTATTGTCATTAATGAAATCAGCAACAATCAATGCATCAGTCTGTGAGATAAGTTCAACAGTATTTCCAAAGACATCTTCAAATGCTGGACCAGATATTGACAGGAATGTTGTCTGCTTTGATATAGCTAATTCAGGCTCTGATTTGATAGCATCTAGATCTTCATCTGATATCTGAATAGTCAAGACACGTGAATAATTAAGAGTTAGCGACAGAGTATCTTCTGTAAGAGTGTACATAGTACTATCTTCACTGTCAACATCAGCAACATTTTGTATAGTAACAAAAGTAGAATTGAATGAATCACCCGGCACAATTTCATCTACTGTGAGCTTGAGAGTTCCTTCATCCATGTCTAAGATAAAACTAGAAATCCTAGGTTTGGTTTTATCCGGAATTACTTCATCCGCTTGTGTTTCGTTTACAGTAGGTGCAGCATTTTGAGATAAATCTTGAATGTATGCAGCTGATATTTCAATAAAAGTATCAGATGTATTAGTGCCAATATCTGCATTGGTGACAATATTGTCCAGATCATTGTTGTTTAATGCTAAAATAATTGTACTTCCATCTGTTAGCCTACTAGATGCTCCTCCTGTAATTGAAATGATTTCTGTACTACCATTTGTCAAGTTTATTGACGATGGTTCAAAGGATGATAAAGAAACAAGGTCTGTGAAAGAGAGAGTGAGCATCCCTTTGTTTAAATCAAGAGTGAATTGTTCAAGTTGAGGTGGATTTTCATCAGGAATAAAAGCTCCGGGTGAAATTGCTTTCCCATCTGTAATTGCCAAAACATCTACTCTATAAATATCATCAATAGCAAACGCCTGCATTGTGATGTATGAATTATTCTCTCGAGTAGCTACATTCTGGTTGTCTCTCAGCTTCAGACGATCCTGTAGTCCAAGTACAGCTACAATGACATAACCATTTTCACTACTGGTAGTAGTAGCCGGTGATAGTGAAACAGTCTCGTTAGTGATAGATGTTAAATTTGATTGGAAAGAGATTGCAGAACCATCAAATGTAGCTGCATCAACCACATCATCAAATGTTAAAGTTAGGACTCCAGATTCTATTTCAATGGTGAAATTCACTAACATAGGTCGAGTGACATCTGTTGAAAATCCATTAGCTTTAATAGGACCTGTTTCACTGATTCCAATACCAGCAGCATCGAAAATACCATCTTCATCAATTTTGATATAAGAGCTGTTAATATCCAAAATGAAGTTATCTGTGAGTTTTATGGTAGCGATGTCATCTTCATGTAGTTCAAGTGTCACCATAACTGAAACATCCTTTGTAACTTCAATAACCTTCCCAGGTTGTAGTGTGATGTTAGTTGTCGGTTCTGTTGACTCTGCAAGAAGAGTGATCGAAGAGAAGATAACTGTAGACCGCATTACCGGTTCATCAAATAGTAGTACAATTGTTCCAACATTGATATCAATCTCAAACTCTTTAAGCACAGGAGGAGTACTATCACTGATGACATCTGATGCTTGCAGAGCTTCTGTTGAAACAATGCCTTCCAATGCATTGGCAGCAATGTCGTTTGCAGAACCTTGGTCAATTGATAAATATGTATCACTTGTGTTGGTAGCAAATTCTCTTAGCTTTAATTCATTCAGATCAGCTGTAGAGAGAGTAATTTCAACGACTCGATTTCCATCTGTAGTATCTGTATCTCCTCCAGTGAGAGTATAGAAGTTGTTAGCATTGCTAATTGATTCTGATTTCTGTATAGTGATACCAGAAAACACAATATCCGAGGTACGCATAGGTTCTGAGAAAGTAAGCTTAATGGTACCAGTGTTCAAATCAAGCTGGAATGCATCCACTTCCGGATTGGTGTCATCTTCCACAAAAGTAGTGACAATCAATCCAGGGAACTCTAATGCTGTTTCTTGATTGGAATTTCCAAACAGATCTTCAATGGTGTTGTTAGTTATTCGTATGTAACAGTTACTCCTCTTGATGCACAAGTGGTTGTCTGCTTGAATAGCAAAAATATCTGCCTCAGATAAGTTGAACGTGACAGTTGTAAAATCAGTTTCAATGATTTCTGCATCAGAGATGTTGTAGAAAGTCTTAGGATTTGCAAACAAACTCTGTAATGTGAATCCAGTAGCACTAAACGTTGAGTTATCAATGACTTCATCAAATCTCAGAGTGATGGTGCTATCCTCCAGGTCAAAGGTGACAAATTCAAGTAATTTCGGTCCAGTGGTATCTCTAGTGATTGGTGAAACAGGCAATGGGTCAGAACTATCACGCATAACTATTGCAAATCCTTCAGTGTCCATTACAAGCGTTGACGTATACGTAAGGAAGCAATCATCGGTGTCATTGCAAAGATCTTTCAATTTGATTTCATTAAGGTCATTGCTAGAGAGCTCAACTATTACCTCTGAATTGGGATCAGTTGATGACAAAAAGGAATCATCAAGTGTGTATGAGTCTACTGGAGAGTCACTGATATTAGAAACAAACGTTAGCTTGCTTATTGTGAAAGTAATAAGATTAACACTTTCACTGAAGCTCAATGTAAGCGTACCTTCATCCATATCAAGAGAAGCTGTCATTAACTTAGGTTTGTCAGAGTCTTCAAAAAACGTCTTAACTTGAATTGCCTCACGAGGTCTAATTTCTTCTACAAAGTTTCCAGACATGTCACGTATAGCATCAGAAGTTATTGATAAGAATGTGTTAGAGGATAATTCCATTAGTCCCTCCAAAGCCTGTATAGCATTTCTGTCTTCAACAGTCATGAAGAATCGAATCACATCTCCATTAGTACTGTTCAAATCACCATCATTGAGAGTGTATTCAACCGTTGGAAAGTAGGCAGCCATATTTTGAACAGTGAATTGACGTATGTCCAAAGTGCTAGCATCTACAACTTCATCAAATGTTAAGACAACAAGACTATCGTTGACATGAATTTCAAAACTCAGAAGTTTCGGGCTGGTTGTGTCTTCTATGAGGGTAGAGGCATTGAGGGCCTTACTTGAAACTAATTCTTCAGCACAGTTATTTGCAATATCACACACTAGAAGGGCACTGTGATAAACAAATGTATTGTTGGTGGTTGTTCCAAAGTTTAAATCCAGTTTAATGGTATTTAGTGTGTCATTACTCAACTGCACAATTATCTTGTCACTTTGTGAACTGCTAAATGTTGCATCACTGAGATTGATTTCAGTGTCAGATGATCTTTGATCACTGATGTTAACAACTGAAACATCAAAGCTGTCCACTTGTATATCCTCATTAAATGTCAGAGTAATAGTTCCAGCATCGAGATCAAAAGTGAACGAATCAACTTTTGGGGGTATGAGGTCAGCATTGTGTTCTGTGACTTGAAATATTACAGCCTTTATTGGATTATCTGAAGTATCCTTGATTGCCTCCGGAGACACACTCAAAAATGTGGAATCTTCATCAATAGCTAGGCCTTCTGTTTCTCTTATTTCTTCCAAAACTGATTCCTTTAAAGTTATCGTTACTTTCGTAGACAGAACAGTGGTATGGGTACCATTTAGTGTTACAGTGGCAGTGTCATTGTCAGTTAGGCTAATTAATAATACATCGAGAGTTGATGGGTCAACTGTCTCATCAAATGTAATGACAATCTTCATTGGTTCTTCAACAAGAATGATTTCAAATCCAACTAAAGTTGGAGGATCACTATCTTCTATAAACTTGAAAGGCTTTATTGCTTCAGCATTTGAAATACCTTCCAGCTGATTACCAACAATATCTTCAGTTGCATTCTCCTGTATCGACAAGAAGACAGTTATGTTTGATACTGCTAAAGATGGAGTGGCTTTGATTGCATTAAGTTCTGAATCAGATATAGTTATTGGAACTACATCCTCCAATCCAGAAACATCTATAACACTTTTGGCAAGCGTAATGTTATCTGTAGGCGGTAACTGACTGCTAAGGAGTCTGATTGCCGAAGGATCAAGAATATCCGTATCGACACTCTCAGAGAAAGTTAGAGTGATTTTTCCAGTGTTCATATTAAGAGTATAACTCTTTAAAGTAGGACGAATATCATCAGAAACAAATTTATCTACCTGTATTGCTTCTTCAGTTGATATGGGTTTTATTCGATTACCAGATGTGTCGTTAACTGCTAATTCTGTAAAAGCCAAAAATGTATTACCTTTGGCTGTAGCAAAGCCAACAGTTTCCTTTAGATCATTAATGTCCTGTAGAGTTAGAGTCAAGTTTATAACAGGACCTACTGTTTCAGTGAATTCTCCACCACTTATTTTGCGACTGTCTACAGCAAAAGCTGTAGAACTTTGAATGGTGAAGCTAGTGCTTGAGAAAGTGTTAGGGTTTACTGTTTCAGAGAAGCTCAGTACAATTGTACCTGTGGACAGGAAAAAGTCAAAAGAATCCAGTTCTGGTGGAGTTTCATCGTTGATAAATTTATCTGCTTGTTCATTGGTCACAATTGCAGCTTCGTTGCCACTGGTATCTGCAAATGCACCTTTAACATCAGTAGACAGAAATGTGTTCTCAGTAGATGTGGCAAGATCAAATAGTGCCTTTATATCATCGAGGTCATTACGAGTGATTTTAAACTTGAATGAGTTCCCAGTTACAGTTGTGGTACTTCCATCTGTGAATGAGAATTCTGTTGCATCAGATTCATCTGAACTACGCAAAACGAAAAGATCAAAAACAACACTGCTGGTATTGATTGATTCAGAGAAGTTTAATGTTATAATACCTTCATCTAAATCAAAAGTATACTCCTCAATAACTGGACGTACATTATCAATACCAAAATCAGATGCTTGAAGGGCTGCAGATGTCGATATAGCAACAATACTATTGCCAGCCATGTCAGTAACAAAAGTGTCTGGAAAGGATATGTAACTATTGTTTATGCTAGTACCAAGGTCTTCAATGTCTTTGATGTTATTGAGATCTTCCAGGAGCAATGATAGAAATATGATATTGGAAGGATCTCCATCCAAACCTCCTTTGAATCCAGTCAAGGGATACGTAAACTCAGGATCAGAAACATTGCTTTGAAGAGTAATGTCTGTTGGTTCTAATTCAAGTGGATCAACTGCTTCACTAAAGGTAAGATTGAGCTGTCCATTTCCGAGATCAAACACAAAGCTCTCTAATATTGGTTTCCCACTATCTTCAGTGAATTCAGATACTTCAAAAGCTTGTGTAACAGTACTACCAACAATCTCTACACCAGCTACATCAGTAATGGCATTCTGCTCTATAACAAGGAATGTGTTATTATCCATTGTGGCCAAGTTACGAAATCCTTTCAATTTATTAAGGTCTGTATCACTAAGATCCAAAAATATATCATAACCATTCTCCATTGTGAAATCGCCTCCAGTAAGTTCATAAAACTGAGTGTCCTCAGTTTCTGATTTGTCCGACTGGATAGCCAAACGACTGGGAACAAATGAACTTGCTAACATGATGTCATCAAAGGAAAGATGTAACTGTCCGATGTCCATATCAAGAGCAAAGAATAAAACGTTAGCCCGTGTATTGTCTTCCTCGTAGTTTGTCACTCTAACTGCTACAGAGTTGTTGAAGCCAACCACTGGATTCCCTGAAACATCAGGAATAGCACCGTCATCTATGTAGAGAAAACTGTCAGTCTGTTTGGTTCCAAGATCTGTTAATAGCTTGAGATCTCTAAGACCATCATCACTGATAGTGATATCAATGGTACGTTTATCAGCTGAGAAGTACTCTGCTGTGGCATCAATAAGAGAAAGATTTGTTCCTCCATCGACCATCGATTGTAGATGGAATAGGCTGCCATTGAATTCATTGGTATCTACTGGTTCGTCAAATGAAACACGAAGAGTACCACTATCAAGGTCAAGCTCTATGAATTCCTCAAAATTTGGGTTTGTCACATCACCATTGACTTGTGCAAACTGTGTTGCATTGTTTAGTGTTATTTCAAAGAATGGATTTCCTCTCACACCATCTACTTCAGTCTGAGAAGTATCACGAATAAGATCTTTTGTAGCTGATATGAACGTGTTCGAGGTATCAGTAGCTAATCCTGTTGTAGCCTTAATGTCAATAAGGTCATCTTCACTAATTTGAACATCAATGACCGTTGATAAAACTTCATTAACAGCACTACCACTAAGTATTGTATAGGTGAGAACACTGTTTTCACTTGCTGAAATGGTAATAGCTTTCGCATCAAGTTGTCGGCCATCAACAGGTTCGTTGAAAGTCAAGCTCAATCTTCCGCTATCTAAATCAAATGTGACATTTAACAGCCTTGGAGGAGTTGTATCTTGAATGAAGGTTGCTGGTCGCCCAGCAACTGGAGGATCTTCTCTCACAAGCAACGGTATAATGGGATTTCCCAACATGTCTGCTAAAAACGTTGAATTATACTGAATATAGCAAAGAAGGTCTCGGGTACATAAATCAGGTTCTGTTTTGATAGCATTGAGGTCATTGGTACTGATCTGAAATGTTAAAGTATTATTGTCATTAGTAAGTATGTCTCCTCCTGTAAGACTCACAGTAACAGTGATACTATCATCACCATAATAATCAGATATATTTAGAGAAGTTAAGTTCACAGATGAGACATCAATAGTTTCATTGAAACTCAGTGTTACTCTGCCGCTATCTAAGTCAAACAAAACAAAGGTTTCAATATCAGGGGAATTAGTATCATCAATAAAATCTTCAACTTCCTCTGCTTCAAGGTTATCAATGTCTTCCACCATATTGGCCGAAGTGTCATTGATTAAATCACTGCTGAAGAAAATGAAGCAGTTTGATTCTCTTCGACAAATTCCAAGCCTCTTGATGTCATTAAGCTCATCATTGTTGAAAGTGATTTCAACATCACGAAATGATCCTGATGCTAATTCGACTTCAATGTTTTCGGGATTAAACTGCACTACATCCTCAAGAGAAACTAGAGATATCTTCTTGTTAGATAAAGTTAGCTCTGATATTTCAAAAGTCTTCAAATCAACTGCTTCATTGAACTGTAGTGTGAGAACACCAACATCCAAATCAAAATCAAATGCGTTAAGATTTGGTGGAGACATGTCAAGTGTTAATGTTGTTACCTTCACTGTAGTGTCTACAGCTCCATTACCAACACTGTCTTCAATAGCATTTACAAATGTATGGAGATAGGTGTCATTTACTGTGTTTGCCAAATCAGTAACCTTGATGGAATCAAGATCAGAGCCAGAAAGTGTAACTTCAAAGGATATATCGGTAATGACTGGTTTGGTTCCAGTTGTCAGATCAACAGATAAGGCTGAATTTGTGTCATTGCTCTGGATAGCAAGTTTAGTAAAGTCTAAGGTATTGGATATCACAGTTTCAGCAAATGTTAATGAAAGAATACCAGTATTTAGATCTAGAGTGAACTCCTCCAGTGTTGGACCCACCTCATCAGGTACAACTACATCTGCTTGCTTAGCATTAGTAGCTTCAATCACCTGTACAGGAAAATCAAAGAAGTCCTGAACTGCTGTGCTCCTAACTGATAAGTATGTATTAGTGGTATTAGTGGCTAGATTAGTTGATTTTTTGATGTTATTGATATCAGTGGGACCTAACTTCAGGGTAATCTCATACCCACTGCCTCCAGATATACTACTGTCGGTTGTTATTCTAAATGTATCTCCACCATTTGAGCGGCTTTGAAGAGTAAACGCTGTAACCAAGAATGTTTCACTGTTGACAGGTTCAGAAAAACTTAGAACCAACGCATTTATGTTATAATCCAAAGTGTAGTTTAGGAGTTCTGGTCGAGTAGTATCACTGACAAAGTTCCCAATACCAAAGTCTGATTCATTGATAGGATTTCCTGCCATGTCGAATGCGGAACCATTCGTGAAAAAGATGAAGCTGTCATCTTCATCAGTGGCAAGTTCAGAATCAAAGACTAACTTCTCAAAGTCTTCATCAGCCAATTCTAGTTCAAAGGTGTCAGTATTATCAGTTGCAACAGTGTTTGCAAGAGAAACTGATGAAGTAGCTATTGAATGATTGTCACTATTTTCAATAAAAAATTCACCGAGATTGAAAGTGTCAACTCGAATAGTTTCAGAGAAAGTCAGCAATAATTTACCAGTATTCATGTCTATAGTATATTCCAAAAGCCTCGGGTCTGTTTCATCTGGTATGTACTCTCTTACTTGGACTTTTGACCTGGCTATTACTGATTTGCCAGCCATATCCTCTACCAAGTCTGATGTAAAGGTAAGGAAGGTATCATCTTCAGATGTAGCTATATTAGTATCTGATTTGATTTTGTTGAGGTCACTATCTTCAACAGTTATAACAAATGTAGTGCTGGGAGAAAGTGTAGTGAAACCTCCTGTGAGAACTACAGAATTAAGTGCACTGGAATCACTGATAGTCAATGCAGTGAAAGTGAGAGTATTTGGATTAACTGGTTCATCAAATGTTAAGGTTATTGAGCCTGAATCCATATCAAGAGTATAGTTAGTTAGCTGAGGGCTTGTGCCATCTGGTGAAATGGAAGATGCTTTTAGCCCGGATGAGATAGCAATTGGGGTGTTCGGATTGCTTGATAGATCAGTTACTAGCAAGTCAGTGGTGGATAGAAAGGTGTTTTCAGGATTTGTACCCACAAATTGTTCAACTTTTATGTTGTTAAGATCATCATTAGAAAGAGTGATATTAACAGTTGTTAGACCTGTGCTGTCTGTTGATTCAGAAGTAGTGAGATTGACAGAATCTTCCCTATCAGTAGCATCCTCACTACCATGAATTGATATAGCTGAGATACTCAATGATGACAGAGAAAATACTTCACTGAAAGTTAGTGAAATAATTCCAGTGTTCAAATCTAATGAAAACTCTATCACCTCAATTGATGTATTATCAGAGATAACATCCGAAGCTTGAAAGGCAACAACACCAGGACTAAGCTTATTGCCAAATAAGTCATCAATTGCATTTTCTGCAATGTCAAGGTATGTATTATTTGTATCTGTTCCCAGCTCTGTTAAACTTTTTAGCAAATTAAGATCCCCAGATAAAAGTTCTATGATTGCTGTTTTTCCATCATCTGAGCGTCTTACATTGGTGTCAGTTAAATCTATGGTATCATCAGTTGATCCATTGTTATGGATAGTGATATCGGTGACAATTAAACTTGTATGCTCAATAAAGTCGTCAAATGTTAGCAAGATTTCACCTTCGTCAAGATCTAGACTGAATTCCAGAAGGATTGGTGGCTCGTCATCTGTTACATAGTCACTAGTTTTCACAGCTTTACCATCAGTAATAGCGATAACATCAATTCCATCCACATCATCAACAGCAAATGCTTGCATTGTCAGCCAACTAGTGTCAATATCTCGAGCAAGACCTGTTACCTTTTTGATTCCAAAGAAATCCTGGTTGCTGAACTGTACCAAAATCTCATAGCCATTGTTACTGTCAGTGGTGGAACTCTGAAGCTTATAAGATATATCGTCTTCCTCTCTCATTCTATCTTGTATTCTGAATGCAGATATAATCAGTGTGTCTGCATTGATGACATCATCAAAGGTTAGATTCAGAAAACCTTTCCTCATGTCAAGAGTGAAATTCATTAGCTGAGGTCTACTGCTATCTGCAACTAAAACAGAAGCTTTGACAGGACCAACGTCTCCCAACAAGACACCACTCATATCCTCAACTGCTCCTGAATCAATCTGCAAGTAGGTATTAGATATCCTTGTACCGATGAATTCACTGAGTTTCAGGGTTGTTATATCATTATCCAACAGTTCGATTACTATCTCCTTAACACCGTCCTGTTCGGTAACTACAACTCCTCCATTCAATCGAAGAGTAACATTAGCACTGTCATTCGCGTTCTGGATGATAAACATTGTTAGATTAGTGAGTGTAGAAGTATTCATCGGCTCATCAAACTTTAGAATAACTTGGTCAAAGTTTAGAGAGAACTGAAATTCAACTAGTGTAGGTGGAGTTTCATCTTTTATATAGGTTGTTACTGGGAAGGCCAATGATGAAGTCTCAGGTATCACTTCATTCTCACCAGGCTCATGTGCTGTATCGGTGATGAAAGCTTCCGTGAAAGATAGAAACGTGTTAGTTGCTTCGGTTGCGATGCGTTCGTCAGCTTTGAGTGCATCCAAGTCATCCTGATACAGTGACAGTTCTATGGTTAAGCTATCAGGACCAGGAGTTCCATCGGTGAGAGTAAAATTGACTGAATCTGGGTTAGAAATGTCCATAGTAGATTGAATTGTCAACAGTTCAGGTACCATTGAATCAGAGGATACGGGTTCATTGAAAGTCAGTATCAGCTTTCCTCTATTCATATCTAGAGTATACCCATCTAGGAAAGGTCTATTCGTGTCTAGAGTAAAGTTGGTAACAACCGATGAGTTACCAGCAGTTACAGAATTCCCATTAGCATCAGTAATACCATCACCCTCTACACGTGCATAGCAATTGTATCTCCTTGAACAAACATAAGGAAGTAATTTTATCTGATCAAGATCAGCATCAGGAATGTTGATGACGATAGTGGAGCTAAGTGAGCTGTCACTAAATCCTCCTGTGAGTTCATAGCTACTGAAAGGGGTGCCGAAGTTGAGAGTTTGAAGAATAATCCCAGATCCATTAACACTGTCAGGGTCCATAGGCTCACTGAATGAGAGTTTCATTATACCTTCATCTAAATCAAATTCAAGAAATGCTGACAAAGTTGGTGGACGAGTATCTGGAATATAATCAGTGACGTTGAAAGGATCATCAGCTGGGATAGAATCACCAAAGTTACCAATATAGTCTCGGATTGTTGTATCAGTATATGATATGAAACATTTTGTAGCCTCTGTACAAATTCCCATAACTTGCAGCTCTTCTAAGTCAACAGCATTTAGCATGACTCTTAGGAATAGACCATAATTAGAAAACTGAAATGTATCATCTACACTAGTGGACGTAAGCGTATACCCTGTTCCAGAGGGCTCATCATAGAGCGTTATATTTGTTGATTCCAAAAATGTTTCGGTTACTACTTCATCAAATGTAACACGTATTTCTTCATTCGTAAGGTCAAATGTGAACCCAATTAGTTCTGGACCATGCGTATCAGCAATGAAATCTGAGACTTTTAACGCATCAATATTCTGTATACGATCAATGTTATTTCCATTCATATCTGTTATAGCATAGTTCAAAATTGCTATGTATGCTGTGTCTTTAGTATGACCAACACCTTCTCTCTTCATCTCATTTAAATCAGAAGTACGGAGAGAGTCATCCAAAATAAAGGAAAGAAAGCGTCCATTAGGAGAAGAGGAAAGATAACCATCATTTAGACTAACGCGATCTCCAGAGTTCGGTAATCCACTAAGTTCTTGAATTTCAATATGCTGAGCATCTAGTTCACTAACATCAACTGGTTCATTAAAATACAGTGTTACGTTTCCAGTATCCATGTCTAGGTCAAATGCTGTTAGCATTGGGAGTGTTACATCAGGCTCTTGTGAACCAGATAACGCAGACGTGTTTGATATTTCTAAACTTGGATTTCCAGCATTGTCCTTTATGAATCCAGAAGGCACTGAAATGAATGTAGTGTCATCATCAATGGCTAGTGAAGTATCAAGTTTAAGCTCATCCAAGTCATCATCTGATAATGTGATATCAACAATATTACCATCCAAAGAGGACGTGGTTGTTGAAAGAGTATAGGAAACATCGGAACTATTTTTACTACTCTGAATTATTATGGAAGTGAATTCAATACTTGTAAGATTCACCGCTTCATTAAAAGTGAGATATAGAAGTCCGTTATCCATATCTAAAGTAAAGTCTTCCATTTCTGGTGGGGTCAAATCAACTGTTATATTTCGAGCCTTTAGTGGGTCACTTGCATTAATTTCACTAGAAGCCAAACCTACCATATCAAGAGCTGCAGAAGCAACAACTGATAGAAATGTGGAGCTAGTACTGTTCCCTAATGGGTAGTTGTCTCTTATGTCAGCCAAATGATCAGCAGTTAGAAGGATTTCAATATTGGATGTGTTATCGGTTGTAAGTATGGTAGCACCATCTGCTGAAACAGACAAAGGTGAATTACTGCCTGCCAGTAAAGTGTAATCTGAGACATTGATAGATGATATTTGAACAGTCTCACTAAAAACTAAAAACAGAATCAGGCCGTCTTCGCCAGAAGGTGGTGGACGAAGTTCGAATGCTTGTAGTACTGGGGGAGTTTCATCAGGTGTAAACACAGTTACTTGCAAGTTATCAACAGATTGAATATCATTATTTTGATCATCAACGAGAGCCCCTGCAGCAATATCCAAGTATGTTGTTTCGTTTGATACTGCAACATTGAACTCTGTTTTGAGAGTGTTTACGTCAATTTCACTGAACTGAAATTGTAAATCAAAATTAACAGTCAGATTGCTGAGAAATGTTCCACCCGATAAAGTGACAGTGTGAGTGTCTGTACCATCGTGAAAAGTGAATAAAGTTGGCTCAAAGGTTGTTCCATCAACAGTTTCAGAAAAGGAAAGAACAAGTATTCCAGTGTCCATGTCTAAATCAAATCCATCCAATTCAGCTCCGCTGGTGTCAGGATCTACTCTCTCGGCCTCCATACCATTTGTTGTTAATCCTTCTATTTCATTACCACTAATGTCTTTTATAGCACCAGCTTCGAAGCCAAGCCATGAGTTGCTCCTTACATCAGCCAAATCTTCAGTCATCTTCAAATCTTGAGCTACGATATTGTCCAGCTTGACTGTTACTATATGACTATCAGTACCTTGAACTGTACCTTTAAGAGTAATACTCTCAGTAGCTTCAGAGAATTCTTCTTCATTGTATAATGAGAATGCAGAGAAGTTAAGTGTCGATACATCCACAGGTTCATCAAAGGTAAGGATAAAACTATCGGTAGCAAGATCGATTACGTACTCTTGTAGTTGCGGTGGTGTCTGATCAGCTGTTACATTAGAAGCTTGTTGTGTGGCTGCATCAGCTACAAGTCCGACTGTATCATTCACTACTCCATTACCAGCTGTGAGATAAGTATTACTTACATTAACACCTAGACCGGGCTCTAGAATTATATTAAAAAAATCACTTTGGCTCAGTGTTATTGTTACATCAGGTTGAATGGCAGCTTTAGTAAATTCTCCATTGTTAATAATCTCACTAAAGGTAGGAGATGCTGTTTCATCACTCTGAAGTACAAGTTTAGTGATATCGAATGTTGAGAAATCAACAGTTTTATCAAATGTAATTGAAAGGGTACCTTCATCAAGATCAAATATAAAGCTTTCAAGCCTTGGTGGAGTTGTATCTTGCACATACACATCAAACTGTTCCGCAACATCACCATCTCCACTACTAACTCCACTGCTATCTGAAGGCAAAAGGCTATTGCCTGAAACATCTTTAAAGGCATCCTCAAAGGTTCGCAAGTAACTGTTTCCCAATTTGGTTCCAACATCTATATCTGCTTTTAAGTCATTCAAGTCATCTTTCGTCAGCGTAATTATGAGGACTGTATCAGACTCACTCGTTGTAACTGTACCGCCTGTCAGGCTAAAGTGCTGGGAATCATCGTCTTCACTAGCTTGGATCCTGATGCTTGTAAATGTGACATCATCATCCATCGGTTCATCAAAAGTCAAAACTATCTCGCCAGTATTCAAATCCAGCTTACTATTCTCAATGATAGGTGGAATAGTGTCGGCAATGAACTCTTCCACATTAAGTCCATCTGTTATAGCACGAATAGATATACCAAAAATGTCCTCAAAAGCGGCAGCTTGAATTTCAATGTAGCTATCACTTTTAGCTGTTGCAATGTTAAGTGTCGATTTCAATGCCAGAATATCATCATCGGTAAGATCTACAGTGACCACATTACTGTCATCATGAGTAGGAGTTTCACCTTGTATCACAATGCGAGTATCAGAATCTGTTGCGTTCTGGATTTCAATCCTGTTATTCTCATAGCTACTAACATCAACGACATCATCAAATGTGAGAATTAACTTACCAATATTCATATCTAAGGTGAAATTGGTGAGCTGTGCTTCAGTTTCATCGTCTAAAACATCAGTGACAGCAACCAGTTGTTTACTGTTATTGTTCTTGTTGACGTCTGTGAAACTTTCGATGGCAATCTCAAGAAAAGTGTTATCAATAGCGCCAATGGTACTGTCTGTCTTTAATCCAGTAATTGTGTCACCTTCTAGTTCAACAGTAACAGACAAGACCTTGATATCATCAGTCTTTGCCAGGGATTCTTCATCCAACACTAAGCTAACACTATCATTATTGGTTATTTCAAATGTACTCAATTTGATAGACGTTTTAAGAACTGGCTCAGAAAAAGTAATAAGAAGAGTGTTGGAATCAAAATCCAAAGTAAAGGTTGCTACTTCTGGCTCAGTCTTATCTTCAGTGAAGTTAGAAACATCCTCTGCAGCTGTTGTTTCAATAGCTACAACACGGTTTGGGGTTGATGCAATATCTTCAGCTGTGGTTTCAAGCATTGAAAGAAATGTATTTGTTTCAGAAGAGGCTATATCATGAAGCTTTATCTGATTAGCATCATCATTAAGATTCAGCACAAATACTACAGCATCTTCGTCAGGAGTAGTGGTATCTGCTGTGAGGGTATACATTTCTCCTCCGTCAGATGTGGATTGTAGAGTTATGAATGTCGCATCAAAGCTGTCGGCATCGATCGGTTCATCGAAGCTTAGTGTAAGAGTATTGTCAGAAAGATTAATGTCAAAAGATGTGAGCTTTGGTCGAGTTGTATCCTCAACAAACTCCTTCACAGAGTGCTCGTCAAAATTAGCAGGATCGTATGCTTCAATATCATTGACTTGATCAACATCAATAGGATCAAAAAGATCTTTGATGAAGCCTTCTGCATAGTTTGGCACACAGTCGGTTTTACTTGTACAGAGTGATGCAGTGAGTTTTATCTGGTTGAGATCTTCTGTTGTTATACAAAACGATATTTCTTTCCCGTTTGTACAATTGCAGGTATCATTGCAAATTCCATCAGTCAACGTGAACTGTGGATCATCATCGGAAACAACAAAATCATTTTGCATAGTCAGCTTGCTAAAATCTAATGTAGATACATTCACTACTTCAGAGAACGAGAGGGTAAAGATACCATAGTCAAGATCAAACTCAACAAAACTGCTCAAAGAAGGGGGAGTGCTATCAGCAACCAAAATATTAACCAGCACATCATCTTCAATAAATTCAAGATCTGATTGAGTAATTCCATTTCCTTCAAGAAAGAAGAATTTAATCAAAGATTCGTTGTATGGTTCAGTAGTTCGAAGAAGAATCTGTGCTGCTTCACTGAGAGCGCATGTGACATCCAATGAGTCTTGAGTTCCATTTCCTTCAAGTGCCTCAGCCGTATCAAGAACACCATCAGGCAAGCTTACCTTTATGTTAGTACAGTTGATGGCTAAATCATCATCAAGACCAGGAGAAGCTTCAAATGTTATCATTACCTCTTGGTTATCTAAGTCAAGCTCTATCTCATCTATAACGGGTACACCTACAAAATTAGCGCACATATCACGTGAATATTGCGTAATGCATTACATCTCATAAATAGTATTATACATCAATAAATGTCAACACATACATACATTAAAGGTTAAAAAATTCATGGAAATTGATATAATAATATTCATAGGTCAAGCAATTCTTTGTTATACATGTTGCTATGGATCCCACAGTAAACAAAATAAATGTGACCTCACATGATTAATTTTATAGTTGAATATTTCTGAATACATAATAACCACATGCATAGCTCATAACTACTGCTCAATTCCACCAATGAAATGACATTGGTCTGACTACATGCAAGCATCCAAGCTAAGTTCACTATGACATTTAACTCTTGATATCTAGACTAAGAGCAATGCAATGGCTATTATGGTATCTTTGTAAACAATGCAAAAATGTTCTATCACATAATAAAATTTGGCATGGCTTGAAATATACATGTAATACTATATTATACATTGACATGAATCTACACACTGTTTGGAAATCATAACTCAAAGGTAACAAATTTTACCCGACATACACATGAAATATTAAAACATTATGTTACACATGTTTGGAGATCATAACTCACAGTCACAAATGGTACCCAGACTGGTAACGATAAAGAAGAGGTAGAGTATGTTTGTACTCAATTGTCTGAACAAAATGAAAACAATGGTCAACACAATTATATGCATCTGCCCTCTATCAATAGCGAAGCATTTTCATGTCTCAAATTCAAAGCCTAATTTTCTCACAGATGTTTTTATGTGTTATAATATATTTAATATGCAAATAGTTAACCACAGGAAAAGTATGTGAATATCCATTTTAACAACCATGACTCCAACTCATGTAAGTAATTTGTAAGTATTATTACACCAAGTTTACGGACTTTGCTCATCATTGGTTCAGCCCCCATAAATGGCTTAATTAATTATAAAACTAGTAAGTCCAATTATTAACGCATGTGTATACAATATACGGATGGCACAAAGATTGGAGGCGAATTCAGCTAACTGAGTGTTCATTGCTTTATTACCTTGGAGTGCAATATAAGGTACATTACACCAATATACACACCCATACAGCCACATAATTATATTAATGTCAACATTAATGGATGTATCATCAGATGCTGCAAAGTACACAAGTAGGCACACATATTCCAATGCATTAATTGTATATATAAGAGTTTAGCCCAATGAACAAACACACAACCACCCACCCTCCCTGATTCAAGCAGTTTATAAGTTACATTCCATTCTCCTTCATTGCACATCTATGTTTGCAAACAGCTGATGTACAGCTGGCATACATAAACACAATGACAAAAACACAGGTACTGGTAACACCTAGTTTTCTTACCTACGTCTTTGTACCGCCATGCCTGCGCCGAGGCAAAGGGGGTGGGAACTTGTTAGCAGACTTACAAAGACTCTTCAACAGTATAACTTTTATTTCTCTCAAAGAAAGGCTGTCTGTTAGACGTCTTTAACACTTAGAGAAAGGCCTTTCGAACTTTCCGCCTCTTTTTGGAAGTGAAAATGGAGGGCAGAATCACGGATATCTGGGTAACGTGATCTATTTCCCACGGTTGTTCCTCTGTTTATCGGTATCTATGGAGACGGGCGGAAAAACAAAGGCGGGTTCAGCATTACGCATGCTCAGTAGGTGAAAGATCAGTTGACTTTTCTACTTTCTTCTCCACTTTTGTGAGTATAAGGGCATTCAGTATATTGAATTCTGCAGACGAGGTCTACTTTTCTTCTATTCTCTAATAGCAGTGCGAAAGAGAAAGAGAAAAGAACAGAGGAAGGTGCAGACTAATTAGCCCCACCCATATTTGCTATGCAAATTGCAACAATTGTGAGTTTTAGTTAATCTTCTTTGCAATAAAATGCAATATTTTTTGCATTCTTGCTACAAATATTAACTTTTAAGATTTTGATTTAGTGAAGGGATTTTTTTAATCTCAGTAGACTGTTTTATCTCTGTTGTTTTTATTTGATGTGGCTAACCTACCAGCAGGAAATTGCACATTCTAGGCAGTGCAGTATAGCTGTATTTTGTATTTATAATACACAACCAAGTATAGTTACCAGTAGTATAACAGTATAACAAAACTTTTCCTCATCCTGTTTCTGGTAGGTTAGCTGTAGCCTTTTCCTAAAACTTAAAGAAGGTATTATATATGCAAATCCTAGTCAGACCTGGGGTCAATTACTATTTTAATTAAAAGGGTAGTTAATTACAATTACTGTCCATGGTTATGTAATTAACAATTCACCCACATAAGCATAATTAACTTAATATAAACGTGGAAGTTCTTGTTTCTGCAACAACTATTTTTTTTGTGAATATGTTTTCTTTTCACCAAAATATATCCTTGATAAGTACATTCATTTTATTCTGTGTAATATATACACAATTTATAATAATTCATATTAAATTGGACTAAAATGTGTTTGCAATTAAGTCAAAGTTGCAAATTATAGTTGTAGCTAAGTATCAGAGGTTGTCACAATGGTCACAGCTAAACCCAATTGTAATTGATAATTTGTAATTGACTCCAGGTCTGATCACAGTAAAATACATAACACTATTACTTTAATTATATTTTTTTATGGAAACACGTGTTGCATCATTATTTTTTCTTTCGTTTTCGCAATTTTAGAAAAGCTACTCAACATGGTAAGATATAAAGTAACTTTCCAACCCTGCTTCGTGTTTTTCCTACTCATTTTTGGAACTCTGATTAACGCACAAGATCCGGACCTTTTGGATGAAATAGTCGTACAACTTGGAAATGAAGATCTGGATGCTATTAAGAGTGCTTCAATGTGTACCGATGATGACGGAATAGATTGTTTCCTTGCCTTCCTTACTGATACAATAAGAGATGCTATGAACAATCAAATAGAAGCAAATCTAGAAGGCATACAGGTTTCACAGCTCATACCTGACGAAACGAATCCACAGCTTGTGCGCTTTGACTTATTTGATCTCGATGAAGGAGTGATAATTTTAAGCTTTGATGAGATAATGGCAACAAGTACTGCTAACTACTCAGCTGTCACTTTACAGTCTAATGAAGATGATGAAGGAGAGCAGTTCACTCTCACACAAAATATTACAGTGAACAGTGAAGATCACTCCACTTTGCTGAATTTAACCATTCATGGCGATGATCTTAATGAGCTCAAGCGTATTAGAATCTGTATTTCAAGGGGGAGTTGTTGGATTCGTTTTACGAAATACTTCATTCAAGATGTTGGAGGAAATCTAGTAGTAGCTGTTGAAAGTGGTGATGGCGATTCAAGTGTAGAGCGTGCAAATATGTTTTTGCCTGATGTGCAATCTCCAGTACTGGAATCTTTTGTTGTGGACTTTGACACCAATAATGTCACACTATTTTTTGATGAGACTATAGATGAAGACAGCATTATATATACTGAGATTACCTTCACATCAACCAATGAGAGCATTGGCGTCAACTTCACTCTGACTAATGCAGTTCCGCTTACAACAGAAGACCGTACTTTCCTATCATTTGAAATGGTTGAAGCTGATGTTCTTCAGCTCAAAGCTCTGGATGATTTTTTCACTAATGAGAATGATACATACATCATATTTCCTAGTACACTACTGATTGACCTTTCTATTAATCCTATTGATCCACGAATTGCGGGAGTCAATCCTCTTAAAGCATCTCAATTTTCACCAGACACAACACCACCACGCCTTTCTTCTTTCGATGTCCTAGATATGAATTTTGACAAAATGACAATCAGCTTCAATGAACCTGTAGACATAGCAGATCTTAATCACACAGCATTTATACTTCGATCTAAACCTCTTGGTGATGATAGTGCTGTTCAAGTTCGACTTACTGGATTAAGTGGTGTAAGCTATGATTCTACTAACAAACTAACAATAGTTGTTGACTTTAACGGTGATGATATCATTTCACTGAAGCTTGAGACAGCAATAGCCACTGAAGTAACAAATAGCTACCTTGTCTTGGAATCCGGAGCCATTAATGATGTAGCCGGTAATCCAATTGAGCAAACAGTGGCCTTCCAGGTAGATGAGCTTGTTGAAGATAGTAATGGTCCTGAAATACAGTCTTTCATTCTCGATCTTAATGCCAACACTCTTGAGTTAAATTTTTCAGATGTTGTTGATGTATCTACACTTCTTACTTCAGAGATAACATTCCAGCCTCAGAAGATTAGAGAAGATGATGATCCCACAGTTCAACTCTCTGACGTCACCAGCGAAAGTGAAGATGGATTCATCGTTCTTATCGAACTTGATAATAATGATGTTAACAGTCTTAATAGTTACGTTAACCTTGCTACAGAAATAAACAACACCTACATTGCAGTTACAGCTGATGCCATTGACGATATTTTTGGTGCAAATGTTATTTCTGTTACACCTACTGATGCTTTAAAAGCAAAAGAGGTTATTGTTGATAAAGTGAGACCAGAATTAGTTACTTTCTCAATTAACTTCAACACTGAAATTCTCAGTCTAACATTTTCTGAGATTGTGAATCTTTTTACTCTGGACATAACACAAATCACAATTCAAAATGCCATGTCTCCACCTTTAAATGGCATAGTTCTATCTGGTGGAAGCGTCACGAATAGTCAGTATGCTACAACTGCTGAGGTTATACTTACCAGAGAAGATCTCAACAAGATCAAACTTTTTACAGACCTTGCCATTAATGAAGCAACTACATACATTAGTATAACCAATGCAACATTTGAAGACAGTAATTCTAATCCGTCAGTTGAAATACCACAAAGCATGGCTAAGATAGTAGAGGAATATTACGAAGATGTGACTGCTCCTATTCTTTATAACGTAACCCTTGATGTAGATGAAGGAATGCTGGTGCTTACATTTGATGAAACTTTGAATGCTGACACATTTGATCCCACACAAATTAGGATACAAAGTGACGATATACTTCCAAATACATTTTATCAGCTTACAGATGGGTATTGGTCTATGGCAAATTCACGTTTCATTACTGTTAACATCACTGACTTTGATCTTAATGAAATCAAGAAAGATTTCAGATTGGCTATTTCTTCTAGTACTACGTATTTTACCCTCAATAACACAGTGGTTAAAGATATGAATGGTGTATATTTTGATAACATTACAGCAGTACAAGTATTTGAGTCGGACTACACTGAAGACTTAACGAGTCCCGAATTAGAGTCTTTTATCTTAGATATGAATCTTGGCTTCCTTAACCTCACTTTTTCTGAAACAGTTGACTCTACATCTCTCAAAATCGACACTATTACTCTTTTGGCCATGAATGACACCACATTGGAAAACCTAACACATACCTTAACAGTTGGTGTTTATCCTACTGGCTCAGTATCATTTAGCCAAAATTCTACTGAAATTATCATTAATCTTGGATCAGCTGACCTCGATGAAATCAAACGTTTAACGGGTCTTGGTACGAATATAGAAAACACATTTATTTCTATTCCAGAATCAACGATCGTTGATATGAATAATAATTCAGTAGTCCTCATTAGTATTGAATCACCACTGATGGCTGAGTTTGTTGAGCCTGATATCACCAATCCTGAGTTGGAAGCATTTTCATTTGACCTTGATGAAGGCTTGTTGTTCCTTACCTTTTCGGAAACTGTTAATGCATCATCACTAAATACAAGTGGCCTATTAATTCATGATGATAATATTACATCCATGGGCTTCTATTACAGACTACAGAGCAGTATTGGACAGGAGGATGATGCAGTTGAGCTAATTATAACATTGAGCAATGAAGATTTGAACAGTATCAAATTTAATCCAGACATAGGTACGTACTTCGGCGACACCTTCCTTGTTATTTCAAACAATGCCATATACGATATGAACAATAATCCCATTAAGGATGAAAACATTGTGAATAGTATCAATGACTTCACTCCTGATGAAACTGATCCCAATATCATTGATTTTGGTCTAGATCTAGATTCAGCCATACTCTCCTTGACATTCTCTGAAGTAGTTAATTCGTCAACCTTAAACTTAACAGCAATTAAATTCGAAAATTCTCGTGAAGAAACAGACATTGAGTTTTTGTTAACAGGCGGCAATATCTCAGGCAGTAATGATGATCATGGTCATCCACCCGTATTGGAAATTAATCTCTTTATTGAAGACCTCAATGAGATCAAGAGACTTACAAGTTTAGCTGTCAGCAACAGCACCACCTTCCTTTCTATTACTCAAGGCTCTGTACTGGATTTGGCAATAAATCCTAATGAGCTAGTAGGCATTTCATCCAATGACTCTCTTCCAGTAGGTGTCTATCGGGAAGATGTTTCTCAACCAATATTGGTTTCATTTTACCTCAACCTAACTAGTGAAACATTGTTATTAGTCTTTAATGAAACTGTTGACTTAATGACTTTCAATGTTTCAGAGATACAGCTACAATCTGTAGAAGACTCTAGCTCTCCAGGGATAATCAGAGTTATGCTAAATGACAGCATCATAGACCAATCAGAGAATAGTATTGAAGTTTTGCTTAATTTCAGTCAATCTGACTTGAATGCTCTCAAACTTGAGCCATCTCTATGTACAAAGGAAGACAATTGTTTTATAACTTTATCTGACATGACCATAGTAGATATGAATGATAATCCAGTACAAGACATTTCAGACTTAGGTAAAATAGCTGACTTGGTTGCTCCAGATACCATTTCACCAGAGCTATATGCTTCAACCCTTGACATGAACATGGGTACTTTACTCCTTTCCTTCACTGAACCAATTAATATCTCTTCGCTTCATATTAATGAAATCGTTCTTCTAGCTTATCCAGGAGCAAACGATAGTGACCTTACACATACATTTACGCCTGGAGAGTATCCATCTTTTACAAGTACCACAAGTGAAAATGGACTGGAGATTCTCCTGGACATAGGCACTGAAGATCTATTGGAAATACAAGGGAAGTATCTTTTGGCTACTGAAAGTAACAATACCTATATATCAATAAACGAATTTGCTCTTGCAGACATGAGTGATAATTTGTTAGTTGGTATTTACAAAGAAGCAGCACAAATGATAACCACTTACATTGATGACAGTCTCTCACCCATTCTTCTTAATTTCACCCTGGATTTGGATAATGGTGTAGTTTCTCTTACATTTGATGAAACAGTCAATGCAAGTTCTCTTTTACCTGGGCAACTCTTTTTTCGCTCAACTGAGGAAGCAAGTATACCAATGATACATGTTTCTGAAAACACTCCTCTTCCTGAGGATGATTCCTTTATTATCAATTTCACTCTAATAAAAATGAATCTCGATGAACTCAAGGTAGAGGAGGACCTTGCTACAGAGGTGAACAATACATATTTGCATTTATTGGCAGGGTCTATCAGGGATCACGCGAAGTCTACTACAGGAAATGCCTTAAAAGTGACAACACTGAAAGCATCTGAGGTGTTTGATGATCAAACTCTACCAGAAATATTATCTCTGTCAGTTAATATCAATGCATCAACTCTAACTTTATCATTCACTGAGCCTATCGATGTCAGTACAATCTCATATACAAACATCACCCTCCAAAATGATACAGAAGGACCAATCAGTTCATTTCAACTTACAAATGGTTCATCTCCAAGTGAAGACGGCTTGCAAGTTATCATTCGAGTGACTATTGAAGATATTAATGATATCAAAGCATTAGATGACTTGTATGTTTCTCTGAACACTTCGTACATTAGCTTTACTAAACATGCATTCACTGATTTGTCAGGAAATCCTGTTGAACCTCGAAATGCTAATAATGCTCTGCAGGCCATCGAGTATATTGACGACACTACTAGTCCTATTCTTTTGGAGTTTCACTTGGATATGGACAGTGGTTTAATTACTTTTGTCTTCACAGAGACAGTGAACACAACATCTATCAATTTTACAACAATTACGCTATCCCAAAATTCGGATTTGAATGCTGGTACTACCTATATGTTGACAGGGGGCTACCTGTTGTCTGAAGAGGCTGATACAGTCATTAGTTTTAATATAACACATGATGACCTTAATGAATTGAAGAGACGTGAGATTGGATCAACTTCAGTTACTGCTTATATAACACTCACAGAAGATACTATAGTTGATAATACTGATAATTCTGTCTTGCCTGTCACTGGTATGGTGGTAACAGTATTCTCTAATGATGTAACCAGTCCTGAAATAGTACAATTTGACTTGGATCTTAGCAATGAGACTCTGACTATCTTCTTCTCCGAAACTGTTAGAGGAATCACCTTCGAAGTCAGCAAATTTGTACTACAAGATGTTACAGGAGATGTAATGTATAATCTAACAGATACTAGTATTGCTTCTACAGATGATGCTACCTACATCACAATTAAACTGAGCACTGAAGATCTTAATGCCATCAAACTTGAAACTAAACTAGCAACATCAGAAGAAGATACATATATATCGTATTACCCTTTTGCAGTTCTTGATATGGTTGGAAATGAGATAGCAAATCTGACAAGTGCTGATGCTATAAAAGTTACTAACTACACAGAAGACTTGGTTGCTCCAGAACTAACTGACTTCACTCTTGATTTAACTAATGAAACTCTAATTTTAACATTCTCAGAGACCGTGAATGCTTCTTCACTTAATCCTAGTGAAATTACAATTCAAAGTGATTTCTATCTCACTAATGAAACCTCTTATGTTACATTAACATTTGCTGAACCAAGCGAAAATGATTATTTTATTATTTTACAATTGAACAACACAGACCTCAATGAGATCAAGAAATACCTGGACCTAGCTACCAGTGAATCCAACACATACATTTCATTCACTGAGGATACTATTTCCGATATGAATGGTAACTCAGTTGAGGTCATTTATAATACGTCAGCAAAAATGGCTGAGACTGTCATCCTTGATTCAGTTCCCCCGGAATTGGACGACTTTCTACTTGACCTTAACACATCTCGACTTGTGTTGTCTTTCTCAGAAACTGTTGCTGGGATCACTTTGGACTTCACTAAAATCATACTCCAAGATGCAGAAAATTCTTCAAACTATTACCAGTTCCAGACTGGTAAAGTAGATGATTATAACAGCTCTATGATAACAGTTGAAATTCAGAAAGTTGATATTGACCTTATTAAAGAAAAGCTATCTTTAGCAACTGGGTATGATGACACTTACTTGAGACTACTACAGGGAGCGATTCAGGACATGAATGAAAACATTTTGGAAGAAATTGATAATGGAGATGCAATCCCAGTACTGGAGTACACTGAAGACCGTGTTAATCCATACCTTGTTGACTTTCAACTGAATCTCAATACTGGAGATCTGATTCTAACATTTTCAGAACCAGTCCTTGTTAATTCATTCACATATACATCAGTCACATTGCAAGATTATACCACAGCTAATATATCTTTTACTCTTACGGATGGCAGCAGCACAGATAGAAACTTTACTGGAGTTAATATCACAATCACTACTAATGATCTCAATATTTTGAAAAAGGATCCTAACTTAGCTACTGATGTCAATAACACATACATTGTCTTTAATTCAGACTTTGTCACTGATACTAACAATAATTCAATTGATCCCATTGCAGATGGAAGTGCTTACCAAACTCTAGAAGTGTTTCCTGATTTAACAGGGCCCAGTCTTGTTTCTTTTGACCTCAATTTAACTAATGACATCATCACTCTTACTTTCAACGAACCAGTTAATGTTGATACATTCAATACCATGGCTTTGGTACTGTATGATGCGCCAGGTAGTAACCTGAACTATACTCTTCAAAACAGTTTCATAGGAGTTTTGTATGATGATACCGTAGTCTACATATACCTTTCCACAGAAGATGCTAATGAAATCAAGCGACTCTCTCTTGCTACTTCTGAAGACGATACCTTCTTAACAATTGGAGGAACTGGTATCAAAGATACTAGTGGAAATCAAGTCATGCGAATATTGCCTGGAAATGCATTGAATGTAAGTGAATATGGAGTTGATATGAAGAGCCCATCATTATTATATTACACATTTAATCTTACAAGTGGTGATATGATTCTCACGTTCTCTGAAACTGTTAATGCATCCTCAATAGATATCGCTGGGTTTGCAATACAGTCAAGTAAGTACTTCAATGACACTGACTTTGGATACTACCAACTTACTGAAGAGTCCTATTCCTCCACATATAATAGTCATGTGATCACTATAACTATCGATGGTGACGATCTCAATCTTATTAAGTATGATCCAACATTGGCCGTTTCCAATGAAACTACATTCCTTACTGTAGAATATGATGCTATTCGTGATATGGCTGACAATCCTGTAAATGAAATTGCTAACAATGAATCATTACAAACGCTAGAATTTACAAATGATTTTACTTCCCCAGAATTGTTACAATTCAATCTATACCTTGCCCTTGGCTCAAATGAACTCATTTTAGAGCTCATTTTCTCTGAGACTATTAATGCCTCGTCTGTAGATCCAACAGGTTTTACTTTTGCTCCATTCTCTAATACTACCAATAGTAGTTTAACTTATAATTTGATGGCTGGTAATGTATCTACTATGGATTCAACCATTATCACAATAAACATAACTCTAGATGATCTTGAAGGTATTCGAAACCTCGATGTTTATGAGCTTCTTACCAATCCTAACACTTCTTACATAATAGTTGAAGAAGATGCTGCCTCTGATATGAATGGGAACAATATTGTACCCATTACTATATCAGATGCACTTAACATTACAGGAGCTTTTGCAGATTTGAATCCTCCTAATATTGTTTCATTTACATTTGATCTTAACGAGGGAACTCTAAAGCTATTGTTTGATGAACCTGTGCTACCTGACTCTCTTATAGTGACTAAACTCACTATTCACAGTAGTTCAGAAGCTGCTTTTAATAACAGTTTAGGTCAATCTCATTCTTTGTCGGATTATGTATCTTCTAAGACAGAAGAGAATGGCTATCAACTTGTAATCACTCTAACAGATGATGATCTTAATGAAATCAAGCGGTTGGAGGAGTTGGGTATTTTGAGAAACAGTACATATCTTTCTTTTGAAAGAGGATTAGTCATGGATGAATCTTTAAATGAAGTTGTTGAGCTACAGCCTACAGAAGCAATTGAAGCTGCTGGGTTCTTTGAAGACACTACAGGTCCTGAACTAGTGTCATTCAATGTAAGTTTAGAAACTGAAATACTCTCTTTCCTATTTTCAGAAACTATTGATGCTTCAACAGTAGATGTATCGTTCTTCATATTTCAGAATAGTATTGATTCATCAGACAAATCTTACGCCTTGACTAACAGTAAAGTGACAAATGAAGATTCCATCTATGTGACTATCCAGCTATCAGAAGAAGATACAAATGCAATCAAAGCCATAGATGGACTGCTTACAGCAGAAATGGACACATTTATAGCAATTGACAGAGAAGCACTTATGGATATGGCTGGCAATGAACTAGAGGAAGTATTCCCAACTGAGGCAGTTGGAGTTGATGAATACGAGTCTGATATTAACCCACCTTACTTGCGTAATTTTACTATTGACCTTGATACAGGTCATTTAATCCTATATTTTAACGAGACTGTCAGAGAGAGTACTTTAGACATCACACAATTGACCTTCCATGATTCTGAAAACTCATCTATTAACTACACTCTGACAGTTGCTATCAGTAACACTGATAGTCATCATATACTAAACATTTCCTTTAGTTTGTTTGATCTGAACGAAATCAAACGATTACCTCTCTGTACTTCACTAGAAGACTGTTACCTTTCTTTTCCTCAAGATCTGCTTATGGATATGGTTGCTGAACCTGTTATTCCAGTTGAATCTCGCCTTCCAGCAGAGTTCACTGCAGATACTACATCACCCAAACTTGAAAGTTTTGTTCTTCTGGATCTTAATTATGAGGTACTTGTACTGGAGTTTACAGAAACAATTAATATTGATACACTTGATATGGAGAGTTTAATTCTTAAGACATTCTATACATCTCCAATAGCTGTTGTCAACATTATAGGTGATGTTGTTAATGAGAATACAACCACAATTAACATATCATTATCTGATGCTACTGTTGATGCTCTGAAACTTGAAGATTTTGTGTGTACATACATGGGAGATTGTTATGTCGGATTTAATAACACCTTTATTGAAGATATGAACAATAATCCTGTTGATTCAGAAGACAAAGAGTTTCCAGGATATGCTGTAGAGAAGTACGTAGCTGATACAGTAAAACCAGAATTATTATCATTTGATTTAAATCTACAAAATGAAACTTTACTTCTTGTATTCAGTGAACCTGTTGATATAGACTTACTTCAACCCTTTGATTTCACTCTTCAAGGAATGCAGAATGCATCAGATGATGAATCGTTGCTTTTTCCTTTGTCAGACACTGATGATATCAGTCGTTACACCACAAGATCGATAGTCATTGGACTTGATCCAGATGATGTAGAAAGCTTGAAGGCATCAATCTATTTCAAGGACAGAAATAGCACTTTTCTTTCGGTTGCATCCAATGCTATTTATGACCTGTCTTTCTATGCACAAAGCATGGATGAAATACCTAACAGTGATGCTATCCAGGTACAAAACTTCACCGGAGATCTGGACGGTCCACGACTACGGTTTTTCACTCTGGACTACAACAGCAATCAATTAATCTTGACATTCAATAAACCAGTCCTACCAGATTTATTCAACTTCACAGGTCTTACAATTTTCAGTGATCTTCCTGATGAACCATCTTTAACCCTCTCTGGTGGTGCAGTTCTTGATCTACCTGGTGAAGGAGAAGGACTCATGGTTGTAACTGTCAATATAACACAGGAAGATATCACTGTATTGGAAACCAACCCATCACTGGCCACTAATGTCTCAAATACATACATTTCCATTGACAATTTTACTGTGACAGACACCTTTGAAGTGCCAAATGTCGTATTGAGTGACGCAAAAGCTAACTTGATTGTAGAGGACACTACCAGAGTTGAGATGTCTTCATTTCGGCTTGATCTTAATGAGGGTTTGCTTTATCTGACATTCAATGATGTAGTTGATGCTTCAACATTCAATGCAGAGGGTTTGACAATTCAGAATCAGGCAGACGCTGAAGAGGAAAACCGACTACAACTTACAAGAAATACAAAAACAGTCAGCCCTGATGGTTTCAGTCTTACTGTAGAAATTGATTCTGATGATTTGAATAAAGTTAAAGCAAAAACTAATGTTGCCTCAGCTTTTCCTAATACTTGGCTGACAATGCTTGCATCCACGGTTGATGATCCATTTGGGGTTGATGTTCTGGCTATAACTAATGGCAAAGCTATTCGAACTTCCTATTTTACTAACGATATTACTACACCAGATTTTCTCAACTTCACACTGGATTTGAATACAGGTTACATTATAATGACATTCTCTGAGGCAGTAGTGACAGAAACACTGATGGTTGAAGACGTTATTCTTCTCAATGGTACTGTTTATCCTGTACTAACACATGAATTTAATGCTGATGCTTCTCTTACTGAGATTTCACTAACTGAAGTACAGTTTGAGATGTCCAATGATAACTTGAATGAACTCAAATCAATGCTCGATTTGGGAACTGATACAGACAATACTTATATGTCGATTATGGAAGGCGCTATTGAGGATTATTCCAGCTTAGGAGTAAATGAAGTCAACATTACTAATGCTATACAAGCAAATCTAGTGATTCCAGATATCACTGCCCCTGTTCTCTTCAGCTTCACATTAGACATGAACAGTGGATTACTCTATTTGTCTTATTCTGAGACTGTTATTGGCCCCTCTTTAAATACATCACAACTTTTTTTACAAGGGGTACGGATATTTCGAATAGGAGAGACTACTTCACTATCCAACTCTAACTATTCTGAGGCAATATCCGACACTATTCAAGTTAAAATATCTGATGATGACCTCAATAGAATTAAACAACTTACCACAGTTGCAGTAGATATTTCATCTTCATTTTTAGTAGTTGGAGAATCTGCCATTACAGATACCAGTGAAATATATTCTGATCCAATACTAGACACTGATGCACTGCTAGCTGGTTCCTACATTCCAGATACTAACAATCCAGAATTACTTGAAGCTACTTTCAACTTAAGCAGCGAGTATCTCACACTTACATTCAATGAAACAGTGATGTTGTCCACCATCGATACAAGAGAGATCACATTGTACAGAGATATCAATGAAACGGAAGGTGTTGCATTAAATGGTGGAATTATTGAAGGCACTGACAGTATTACTGTAGTGATTGAGTTAACCAGATCCAACCTTAATGCTCTCAAAGCCGACATATTAATTGCTACTGATGTCTCAAATACATACATTAGCTTCACATCTGCTACTCTTAAGGACATGGCTGGTAATTCAGTCATTCCAGTTAGCTATTATAAAGTTGACATGTTCGAAGAAGACCTTGTGTCTCCTCAGCTAGAACAATTCATTTACAATGCAAATGACGACCAAATTACATTGAGTTTCTCAGAAACTGTTAATGGAAACTCTCTTAATGCCACGGCTATTGTTATTCAAAGTTCCAACACAGGAGATATAACGTCTTATAGATTAACTGGAGGATATACTGATAGTACGATATCTGACATAGTCAACATTACATTAGCTATTGAAGATACTAATAAGATCAAAATGTTACTGAGTTTAGCCACATCTGTAGAAACTACCTTTATTAGATTTGATTCCTCATTGATAGTGGATATGAATGATATTCCTGTTGTATCATTATCAAAGGAAGAAGCACTGAAAGCTTCGGAATATATTGATGATAAAGTTCCTCCAGTGCTTTTTAACTTCTCTCTGAACATGAACATATCTGAGTTGACTCTTACGTTCTCTGAAACAGTTGATGCATCTTCGGTAAATACAACTGGCTTTACTATACTAGATTCACCATCAAATGATGCTATATCAGTCCAACTCCAGACTGGATATGTATCTAAAATGGACTCAACTGTCATTGTCATATACCTCAGTGTTGAAGATACTAACAAACTAAAAATGTATCCTTCATTAGCTACAACAGAGAACACTACCTTTCTATCCATTGCTGACTATAGTATCACTGATATAGATGGTAATAAGGTAGAGGAAATTACTCCGATAGATGCATTGCCTGTTCAAGAGTTTGTACCTGATGAGATTCCTCCAATGCTGGTTTACTTTTCTCTTGATTTGGATAATGGAGAATTAACTCTTACATTTGATGAGACTGTTAATTCTACATCAATTGATCCACTTGAAATCACACTGCAGAATACTGAAAATATCACAGATGCTGATTTCTATACACTTTCAAATGCAACCACTCCTAGTGATGAATATTCAACAGTGATAACAATTACAATTAGTACAGTTGATCTTAATGCTATCAAGATGATCCCAACATTAGCACAATCTATGAATGACACATATATTAGTATGAGTGAATTCACAGTTCAAGATATGGCAGGAAATCGGGTAGTATATATCAGCAATACTTCAGCTGAACCTGTTATGAACTATGAACCAGACATCACACCACCAAATCTACTTGCTTTTGATTTAAACATGAACGAAGGTGTGATTACATTGTACTTTGATGAAACAGTTTATGCTGATAGTATAATTTTCACTACTATTACAATTCAGAATGACACCAGTAGTCCAATTACTGAATACACTTTAATGGATGGCGGAAACTCTGATACAAATACAACACGGGTTGAAGTATACATTGTTCAATCTGACCTCAATAATATTAAACTTGATAGGGAACTTGCAACAGGGAACGATGACACAGTTATTTCCATTACATCTCTCACCATTCAAGATATGGCAGATGAAGCTAACTATATTGTTCCTAATACTATTCCAGTTAGAAACTTTACAGAGGACACGACTCCACCAACATTGGAGTACTGGATAGTTGATGTTAATGATGCAGTGATCACACTTATATTTTATGAAACTGTTGATAGTACCACACTAAATTTTACTGCTATCACATTACAGTCAATGGAGAATGTAACTAATGAGACTCAGTATTTTACTCTCACAACTGGTGAATCATTCAGTCCTGATGGACTTTCGATAGAAGTTATCATCAATGAGACAGATCTTAATGTCATCAAACAGTATCTTGATCTGCTTCGTGATGAAGATTCATCTTATTTGTCCTTCACTCAGTTTCTAATCAAAGATATGAATGGAAATCCAGTCGAAGAGATTGGTCTTAATGGTGGTGAACCAGTAATGACATATTACAATGATACTACTCATCCACGACTTAGAGATTACTGGCTAGACATGGACATTGGTGTGATTACATTCTCTTTCTCAGAGACAATAAATGCTAGTTCTTTCAATGTCAGTGGCGTCACTTTACAGTCTGTATTCAATATTACAAACCCTCAACAGACTTACACACTTACCTCTGGAGAAATTCTCACAGACGATAGTCCAATTTTAGAGTTTAAAATATCTAATGAGGATTTGAATGAACTGAAGAGGTTGGAAATAGCAAGAGGTCCTTACAGAACATTCCTTGTCCTCTCTCCGTATACTGTGAGAGACATAGAGGATCATACTTTGATTCCTTTAGAAAATGGGATCAGCGCCAAAATGATTACTAATATCAATCATATTCGAGATTTAACAGGCCCTGAACTTGTTTTCTATGACTTAGACCTGACAGAAAATACTCTCACTCTATATTTCAATGAAACAGTACGTACCAGCACTGTAAGGATCAATGAAATTACATTCCAAAGTACTCAATATGATGAAACTGTGAACTATACACTGACTAATTCAAGTTCAGTTGTTGATTATAATTATCACATTGTCACTATAGAACTGGGTACGTATGATCTAAACAATATCAAAAGGATTACTGACCTAGCTAGTAATGAGACCAATACATTTATCAGTCATACAAATACAACAGTTGCTGATATGAGATACAATTATGTATTTGCTATCAATTCTTCTAATGCACTTGTAGTTTCAAACTATACAGAAGACAGTGTGAGACCACTATTATATGGATTTGACTTGGATCTTTCAAATGACACTTTAACTCTTTACTTCTCTGAAACAGTTGATGCATCTACAATTAATGGCTCTCAGATAACATTTCTGGATATGAACGATGGTACAGGTGCTAATTATACTCTTACAGGTGGTTACTCCATTTATGGTGATGACCCTATAATCACTGTCCAACTACTTAATGATGACTTGAATATCATAAAGCAAATACTCACATTGGCTACTGGAGAAGATGACACATTTATTTCTATTACTAATAAAACAGTTGTAGATATGAATGACAACAATGTAATACCCATATATGAAAATAATGCTACACAAATCACAAACTACATGGAGGATTTGATTCCACCTCATCTAGATCGTTTTGATCTAGATATGGATGCGCCAACACTTACTCTATACTTTTCAGAGACCGTTGATATTGTCACATTAAATTCGACACAAATAACTCTTCAAGATGGTGCACTGGCTGATGATAGCTACACTCTGACAGATGGCTCATCTCTTAGTGTCAATGATTCGATTATTATCGTTGACATAGTTGAATATGACTGGAATATACTGAAACAAAATACAAATCTAGTAACTAATAAAGACGATACATACATTACAATAACTGAATACCTCATTCAAGACATGAATAGTAACAATATTGTGCCTATTTTTGACAGTATGGCACTTATTGTTAGTAACCATACACAAGATAGTACTCCACCTGAACTTCTTTCATGGGTACTAGACATGGATATTGGTAAAATAATTCTGACATTTTCAGAGACGATTAATTCCTACTCCTTTAATCCAGATAGTATTATTATTCAAGATGGAGAGTTTAGTGAAAGTGATGCCATGTATCAACTCACTGGAGGTAATTGGACAATGGAGAATATAACAGTCATTAGTGTAGATATACTAAGAGACTTACTACCAATTCCAGATGACTTCAATGAGATAAAGAAAAACAGATTGATTGCCACACGTATGAACGACACATACATATCATTTGATGAGACCCTTATTGAAGATATGAACTTCAATTCAATTGTACCACTACCAAATGGTATGGCTAAGAATGTTTCCAACTTCACAGAAGATATGACAGCTCCATACATTCATGCATTCGATATTGATATGAATGAAGGAACTCTCATCCTTACTTTCAGTGAAATGTTAGAAAGAGACACACTCACATTTGAAGCTTTCACTCTGCTCGAAAAACCACAAAAACCCACTGAAATAATAGTTAACATAACTAATCAGTGGGGTTATCCTATTGAGACACCTATCAATGTGACTTATCCTGTTGTTAACATCACTTTACAAGATGGTTTTGTCGTACCTGGAGATGCTCAAGTTTTCACAATTGTGCTAACAATCGAAGATCTCAATACTCTTAAAAGAGAAGAATTGTGTACATTAGATGGACAAGGAGAAGATTGCTTCTTATCATTCACACCTGATGCCTTTTCTGATATGGTTGGCATTGCTATTGATAACCGTACTCTTGATGATCCCAAAGAGAATCGTTTTTACACAAATGATTCTACAGCTCCAACATTAATGAGCTTTGTTTTATTTGATTACAGAAATGAACTTATCCAGATTGAATTTGACGAAACGTACAACATAAGTACATTTGAACCCACAGCTATCACAATACAAAGATGGGGCTACAATGATAGTGAGAGTAATCCCGATATACCATTTGTTCCTGTTACTCTAACTGGTGGCTATGCTTTTGAACAGGTGGATGATACTACTTTACAATTCACTCTGACTGCGTATGACTTGAATCGAATTAAGCAAGATGAAAGTTTGTGCATTACTGATAAGAGCTGTTTTATACGTTTCACTAGAGAAGTTGTACAAGATATGTCCCGAAATCAAGCTGCAGAATTGAACGATACTGCAGATGAACTGAGCGGAACTGTTAGTGATTTCGAATATCCTACAGTATTTATTGATGATGACGTTAGCCCTGAGCTAGTATCATTTGAGTTAGATATGGACAATGGTAATATTACCTTAACATTTAATGAAACAGTTGAGTATGTGGATCTAATAGTGAATAATGTCATCACATTATTTAGTGCTCAAGAGAATGCCACCGAATATTACACTTTGACGTTGACGTCTGGGAGTGACACAAACATAAACTGGCTATATGTACAATTCTACTTGAGTGAATCTGATATTAATGAACTGAAATATCGGGAATCTCTTGCTATAAGTGAAAACACCACATTCCTTGAAAATACTGAAGCCCTTATTGAAGATATTAATGGCAATAAAGCCCTAGTTCACGACAGCTCTAATCGTCTTATGTTATCAGAGTTTCTTCCTGACAATACAGAACCATATCTTGATGACTTTACTTTCAACTTGGAAACAAAACAGATTATTCTCACAGCCAATGAACCAATTTATCTTAATTCAACAGATCCTACTGGCATAACACTAATATCTACTACCAATATATCACTACCGGAAGCAATTTATTACACACTAACAGATGGTATTGTGGAGTACTATGAGCCTGATTCATCTTTGAAAAAGAAAGTGGTAATTACACTCTCCTCAGAAGATCAACTCCAAATTCAGCTTCTAACAGGCCTTGCACAAACAGACAGCAACACTTATATTTCCATTACTGAACAAACATTTGCTGATATGTTTGGTAATCCAGTTATACCTGTTGAGAATATGTCAGCTCGTCCTGTTGATACCTTCATTGATGATGATGCTGATGTCAATCTTGTTCGTTTTACTATTGATATGGACACTGGCACTATGGATTTTACTTTTGATGATGTCATTCAATCGGACACATTTGTACCTAATGGAATTATTTTACAAAATGCGGAGAGTGATGAATTTGCAAATTTCACCTCATATCGGCTTACTTCAGGTACTATAACAAACTCCACTAATGGTTATGAGATTCATGTGATCTTTTCGATTGATGACTGGAATGCTATCAAAAAAGATCTGGGTCTTGCTGTGGACATCAACACTACCTATCTTACAACAGATCCTACTGTGAATGTTATTAAAGATACTGCAGAAGAAGCAAATCCTAATAATGTTGTTGATCCAGGACAAATAGCTGTAGACTTTGTTCCTGACACCACCAATCCACAACTATCAAACTTTTCTATTGATATGAATACTGGGACTCTGACTTTAACATTTGATGAAACAATGCGAGCTCAAACATTAAACATTACTCATCTGATACTAGGTAGTTTCAGCAACTATTCAGAAGCTAACTTCATTTATCCACTCACTGGTGGTGAGTCCACACAAGTTGATTCAACTATTATCACTGTCACATTTTCAGTTGATGATCTTAATGAACTCAAACGAATCACTCCAGGTCTTGCTACAGACAAAGATGATACATATCTCTCTATTGACAATGAGACGATTCTTGACATGAATGAAAACCCGGTGGTTGCCATAACAACAGAAGAAGCTAAGCAAACAGTTCAATTTACACCGGACACTAAAAATCCTCGTCTGATAGATTTTGATTTAGATCTGACTGAAGAGATTTTAATGCTCACTTTTAATGAAACTATTGATGCCAGTACTTTCAATGTTACCGGAATTACATTTTATTCAGCTCCCAATGAAGCAGCATCTTCTTATAACTTGAAAAATGGGATATATACTCTAAATGACTCAACCGTTTTAACTGTCATTTTGGATTTTGACGATCTGAATTCCATTAAGAGTATTCGAGACTTAGCAGTAGATAATAAATCTACCTTTATATCCATCAAGGAAATTCTCATCAAAGATATGAGTGCAAATAATGTTGTACCAATAACTGCATCAAATGCTAAAAATGTCAAAAATTATACCGAAGACCTGACATCACCCAAACTTCAGTCTTTTGATGTGAATCTGAACACAGACCTAATTTCACTAACATTTAATGAAACAATCAAGCCAGAAAGTTTAAATATAACTTATATCACTTTTATCAACAGTGAAGAAGATGAGACTGTGTCACATACTCTAACGGGAGGCATCCAATCATATGACGATACTCGATTCCTTAACATCACTTTCAACAAGCAAGACTCTGATGACATTAGATTCCTGACTGAACTTCTAACATCACTCAATGATACATTTATAGTTCTAGAAAATGCCACCATTACAGATATGAATGAAAATCCAATATATTTCACTGTACAACAGGTGTACAATTTCACTGAAGATCGTATCAACCCATCTCTACTCTCTTTTGACTTAGATCTTAACGAGGGTATTCTTGTTTTATCATTCTCTGAGACTATGCAGGTAGATACTTTGAACACTTCAGGAATATCTTTCTATGATGCTCCTGATCTTGCAGCTAACTTGTATACACTGACTGGTGGTAATTCCACATATGGAGATAATATCACCATCTATGTCAAACTTTCAGAAGATGATCTGAACGAGTTGAAGAGATTAGAACCACTGATCACTTCTGTCAATAATACATACATATCATTAACATCAGACACTATTAAGGATATGAATGATAACCCAGTTAATCCAGTGTCACCAGATGATCTTCCAGCAATGGTGGACTCACTAACAGAAGATGAAACAGAGCCTGAAGTCACTTCTTTCATCTTTGATCTAAATACTGGTGAAATTAATATAACTTTTTCTGAAACAGTCAATGCTGAATCATTACGACCTAATCAATTTACCATTCATAACAATCGTAATAATTCCAATTACAGCTATTATGAACACCATATCAGTGATGCTAGCTATACAAACAGTTCAGATGGTACGTCTATCACACTGCAGCTTAGCATTGATGATCTTAATGCCATTAAAAGAGAACCTACATTGGCAGTTAGTACAGATACCACTTACTTGGCATTTAGTACCTCAGGTATAGAGGACATGTTTCGTAATCCTATTGTGGAAATGGATGATGTGAGAGCAACTGACTTTTATTTAGATATCACTCCTCCAGAATTAAGTGACTTTTCACTCGATATTGATGAATTCCTTCTCACTCTTACATTTAGTGAAACTGTAAATGGTTCTAGTCTTAATATTTCAGGAATTACATTGTTTCCTGATGATACTGGGTTGAACAAAGATAATTCTCACACTTTCATCAGTCAAGAAACTACCACAGACACAGTTTATAACCACATTGTGTACATTGACATCTCAAGAGACGATATGAATGATATAAAACTGATACCTGACTTAGCAACGCATCTTTTGAATACATATATATCCATTCAATTGACTACAATTAATGATATGTCAGGTCTTAGTGTTGATCCAGTTGCACCACACAGTGCTAAGCTAGTAATGGAGTATAATGAAGACACAGTTGGACCTATTTTGTATAACTTCACTCTCAATTTGACTTCTGAGATCATAACTCTCACCTTTGATGAGACAGTGAATGCAAGCAGTATTATTGTAACACAACTTGTTCTGTTTCCAACAGATAATGCTACTCTTGATGGTCGAGTCCTACAAGGAGAAGTTATGTCAGATAATTACGAAATCATTGATATTAAAATTGATCGAGATATCTTACATATGATCAAACTGCAAACCAATCTCGCTACTAACTCAACAAATGCATACCTCCAGATAAGACCTGGTTCAGTTCAAGATATGTCTCTTGATAATAATGAAATACTCCCAACTTATGAAATTGTTGATATTTTCTTTCCTGATCTGACGTCTCCTGAATTAGAAAGCTTTTCTCTAGACTTAACAAACGAGACTTTGATTCTAGAATTTAACGAACCTGTACTTAGCAAAAGCCTTATTATTCAAGCTCTCACACTACAAGCATCTCCTAGTATTGTTAATAGTACATACTACACCCTCACTGGAGGAATATCTAATAGTAGTAATGGCCTACAACTGAAGGTTTACCTAGACAAGGAAGATGTTGATCTACTAAAACAAGATGAAGAATTAGCAATTGGAGATAGTTCCACCTTTATATCTTTCACTATGTATTTAGTTGAGGATATGAATGACAACCCAGTGGTTCCAATATCTTCCACTGATGCTAAGGAGGTTGATATTTATACTATCGATACCATACGACCTAAACTTGAATCATTTGATCTTGATATGAATGTTGGTACATTGACACTTCATTTCTCTGAGACAATGAACGTTAGTTCCTTGAATATTCGTCAGCTGGTTTTACAAATGATTCCCTCGGTTAGTAATCCACTTCATACCTACACACTAACTGATGGGTACCTTCTCTCCACTATTGATTTCACTTCTGTGTATGTCAAAATTACAGACTTTGACCTAAATGAGATCAAAAGAAGAGGCATTGCACTTAATGAAGAACAGACTTGGTTAACTTTCCCAAACTCTACCATTGAAGACATGGTTGGAGAGAATGTCATTGGCCGTTATAATGGCATAAATGAAGAGCAAGTGGATCCAAGTGGATATACAGAAGACAATACATCAATTGAACTAATCAGTTTTCGATTGGATTTAACTGAAGAGACTATTCTACTCATATTCTCAGAAGCTGTTAATACTCTTGTTGATTTAGATGTCACTCAAATTACACTACAATCTTCTGTAAATGAATCTGAGTACAATACTGAATCATACAGTCTGACTTCTTCAAGTACAGTATACAGGATTGCTGACGATATCAATATAGAACTTTTTGTTGAGGATTTCGATGGCAGTGGCAGTGCCAGTGTTAATGCAACCATGGAATTGTTGGAAAATATAACAGTTTCAAATTTCATAGGTTCTTTTGGTCGTGTATTGCAAGTGAAGTTATCAACAGAAGATCTTAATGAGATTAAACTACTAGAAAAGCTTGCCACTGAATACTGGAATGCTTATGTCAGTTTAACTACAGACACAGTCCCTGATATGTTTGGCAATCCTACAGTCCCAATTAATCCCCAAGGAGCAAAGCGAGCTAACACGTTTGTTGAAGATATGAAGAAACCTGCTTTGGAATCATTTGATGTGAATCTTTCCACTGATCAAATAACACTTAGTTTCTCAGAGTCAATGAGAGTATCAACTTTTAACATCAGTGCAATTGCGCTACATGGCTTTGATCCAGATGATGTTTACTTTTTAACAGACAGCTATTCTATCAGCAATAATGGACCTACAATTCTTGTTCAACTTAGTCAATATGACTCGAATCAAATCAGAAATATCTCTAATATAGCTATAAGCAGTAGTACAACATACATCAGCATTGCTGAAGGTGAAATCAAAGATATGAACAACAACAATATCCCACAAACCGGGCCTATTCTGGTATCAGACTACACAGCTGATAGAGTCAACCCAATACTTGAACATTATAGTATTGATCTCAACGAAGGAACAATACTATTCATGTTCTCAGAAACTATAGATGTATCGTCATTTAATTCATCTGGAATTACCCTACAGAACACGTATTCTGGCAATGAAACAACTCATACACTTAGTGAAGGCAGTATACAATCTTATAATCATACTAGTGTGTTGTATACACTAACTGAAGCAGATCTTAACATGGTCAAATACCTTTGGGACTTGGCAACTGAAGCCTCGGATACATACTTGTCATTAGATGACAATACTGTCACAGATACAGCAGGAAATGCAATTGAGGAAACAATGGGCCAAATCACACAAGAGTATATTCCTGATACAACATCACCAGAAATCACTTATTTTGCTTTTGATGTGAATCTTGGTTTGATTGATCTTATATTCACAGAAACAGTGAATATCCAATCATTCATTTCCGATTATATAACTCTTTATGCAAGTGACACAGATCCTGAAGCAGATGAATTCTTTACTCTTACTGGAGGTGATATTATCACAGATAACTCAACAAATATCACTATTCAAATAACCATTGATGATCTTGATGCTATAAAGTCTTTAACCAAATTAGGTATCTCTAAATCTACTACTTTTCTCGCTCATGAATACGGTATGATAGATGATATGGCAGGCAATCCAATACTACCTGTACTACCACCTGCTCTAATACCTGTGGATAACTTCACTGGAGATGAAAGCAAACCGGTTTTAGTAGACTTTCAGTTTGATATGAATGAGGGTTTTATTACACTACAATTTAGTGAGACAGTCAGAGGATCTTCTGTCAACTTCACTGAATTTACACTACAAAATGGAATATCGAACCTCACACTGTCAGGAGGCACATCAACTCAAGCAGATTCCGTTTGGGTCACAATATACTTGTCTTTCGAAGACCTCAATGATTTAAAGAGTTCTCCAATTTGTACCTTTGACATGAATGGAGAAGATTGTATGATAACATTCTCTGACAGAGGAATAACTGATACTTCATTGAACTATGCAATGGCTCAGATTCTGCCATTCCCAGCAACTAATTATATACCTGATATCACTCCACCTGAACTAGTTTCATTTGTTGAATTCAACTACCCAAATGAAACTTTCACATTAGAATTCTCGGAAGTTGTTGATCTAACTACACTTGATGCGTCACAGATCATATTTCAAACTTTCTATACACAATTCAATGATAATAGTGAATACACTCTCACTGGGGGTGTTATCATGCAATCTCGATACTCTCACATAGTGACAATTGAAATCCTTGAGCCTGATATTAATGCAATAAAAACCCACCCAACTCTTTGTTTTAGACGTAATACTTGCTGGCTGAGTTTATCAGAAGTGACAGTGAGAGATGCTGCCACTAATTTGATAATAGAGGTACCTGTGACAAACGCAAAATATGCAAAAGAATTTATCATTGATGAACAGTCACCAGTATTAGAATATTTCGTTGTATCACTAGAAGATAACACTATTACGATGTATTTCAATGAGCCAGTAGACACAGAATTCTTTGATGCTACTGCTATACTGCTACAAAGTCAAACGGACATTTTAAATGCAGAATCCTTACAACTTGAAAGCAGTACAACTGAAAGTGAGAATGGTCTGGAAGTGATTATAGACCTTTCAACAGAGGATATCAACAGAATCAAGTCCAGTTCTTTTTTTAAGACAAGTAACGATAGTTATTTGTCATTTTCCTCTGCACTTATTGTTGACACGTCACATAACATGAATCCTGTGATATCTATACCTGATTCAAATGCTACATTAGCTACATTTTATGAAGCTGACAAAACTGGTCCAGATCTTATTGATGCTGAAATAAACTTCAATACTGATAATCTTATTCTCACGTTTGATGAACCAGTTTTGGTATCATCTATTAACTATACTCGAATTGTTATACAATCTGGAAACCATTCATCAATGCCGATAGAATTTAAAGAGACACTCTCTTATGGAGTACTCACTTATGATTCAGTTGATGGTGTTACTGTAGTGGAATTTCAGTTGCCTCCTAATAATTTGGAAACACTTAAAATCAATAAGGCATTTGCTACCAATGAAGATGATACATACATCAGGCTATTAGAAGGAGCTATTACAGATACAGCTTTGGAACCAAATGAAAATATTGATGATATTGTGCAAATTAGCTCATTCATAGCAGATGTAACACTGGCTAAACTTGACAATTTCACATTCGACTTAGATGAAGGGCTCATTCACATTACTTTCAATGATGTTGTGAATGCGTCAACATTTGACCCTACGGGAATCTTCATACAGAGTGCCAAATATCAACTAGATGAAGTATTCTACACCCTTACTAGTGGCTCATACACTAAATCTCCACATGGTTATGATATTACAGTGACTCTATCTGATTACAACCTCAATGAACTAAAGAGTTATTCAAATCTTGCCACAGAAATATCAAACACCTGGATGACGATGAAATCAAAAACTATTGATGATATATTTGGTAATGATATTAGAGCCACAACAGAGTCCAGTACTGTGATAGCATCGGCTTTTATTAACGATACCACAGAGCCTATAGTCACAGAATTTACACTGGACTTAAACTCTAACACTCTACTGTTGACTTATTCTGAAACGATTGTTGCCAGTACTTTTGTAGTGGAGTATGTACAACTACAAAGTGATGATAATGGAACTAGTGTTTTGATGCTTCCTGGTGACACACAAGTTAACAAAATATCTCGAACTGTAATAGAATTAACAATCTCTCAAGAAACTATTGATAATGTTACAGCAGATGTGAACTTTGCCACGTACGAAAATAACACTTTAATTAGCATTCAGCCATGGGCTATTGAAGACACAAGTGGTAACCTTGCCAATGAAACCGAGAACCTTGTTGCTGCTAATTACATTCCAGACAATGTTCGACCCAAACTGGTTAATTCAACTTTGGATTTGAATGTGGAAGTCTTGTACTTAACTTTTTCAGAAACAGTAAATGGAAGCTCTCTGGATCCAACCCAGATCTCAATTCAGCACACTACTGATATTATCAGACAAATAACACTACGAGGAGGTGATATTAGTTATGTTTACTCTACAGTTGTATCCATTGATCTTCTTCCAACTGACACTAACACAATAAAACAGTTTCCTTCTCTAGCAACAACATATGATGATCTGTCTGTCTTCATTACGAACATCACTATTAATGATATGAATGATAATCCCAATATGCCCTTACAAGATGCACTACCACTCGGATTATTTATTGGAGAGAAGATCGAACCTAAGCTGCTCAACTTTACCCTCAATCTCACTTCTGAAACATTATCATTGACTTTCTCTGAGACAATTGATGTTTCTACATTAACAATGAAATACATTGAACTACTAAACAATTCCAATTCCAGTCTTGCATATCAGTTAACTGGTGGTGTTTCTTTCTCTGAAGATGATATTGAATTGGAAGTTGAGCTTAATAAAGTAGACTTGGAAGGAATCAAACAACTTGATAATCTCTGTACTACTATAGAGAATACATACCTAGCTGTGGAATCATTTGCAATTCAAGATGTATTTGGTAATTACCTACTGAATATTTCAAAAGATGAAGCTCTCAAAGCATCTAATTTTTATGGTGATTTTATTTCACCACGGCTTACATCATTTGAATTAGATTTAAACAGAGGAGAATTGAAAATTTACTTCTCTGAAACGGTCAGATTGGAAACATTCAATCCCGAAAACATAACGTTGAGAAGTTCAAGTTACTCAAATGCTCGAGAGTATAAACTTACTGGTGGTGAATTTACAACTGCTCCTTATACTTCTGTACTTATTGAGCTTACCAAAACTGATGTTGATAATATAAAGAATCTTTACCAACTAGCTATCTCAAATGAAAGTACATACATCAGCTTCTCTTCTGATTTAGTTGAAGACATGAATGGCCAGTCAATAATTCCAGTATCAGCCAAGAGAACATCGCTATTTACAGAGGATAGTGTACCTCCAATGCTTGAAACTTTTGACTTGGACATGAACGAAGGACTAATCACATTTTACTTCAATGAAACAATTCACAAATATTCATTCAGTCCTTCCGATATCACTCTTTTATCAAGTCCAGATAGTTTATACAAGCTAACTTTGTCTGATGGTACTGCTACGTATGATGTAACTAATGTTAGTGTATCCCTTGTGAAATCCGACCTTGATGAACTAAAAAGATTAACAGATCTAGCTAATTCAGCTAATACAACATTCATTAGTATCACAAATGTATCATTTACTGATGCAAATGGAAATCCAGTGATTTCTATTAATGAAAGTAGCCCTTTACCAGTTAATATCTACACACCAGATCAGACACCCCCTATATTGGTGTCCTATATTCTAGATATGGATACTAATACTCTAACTCTGACATTTTCTGAGACTGTTAACATTAGTGGATCACTAGATCTGACACAGATCACTTTCAATAGTACTTTAATTACAGATAGTACTACAGAATCCTACACACTTAAAGAAGGAGAATTCTTTAAAGAAGATAGCACCACAGTGTCTATTAATATCTCCCGAGATGATGCAAATGAAATAAAGACTCTTCTCAATCTTGCAACCATGCCTTCAAACACTCACTTGAGTTTTACTGAACTATTAGTAAGTGATATGGTAGATCTCCCTGTAGATCCAGTTGAGTTATTTGTAGCACAGGAAGAAAATTACATTGCTGATGTAACAGGCCCAGTTTTAGAAATGTTTGATTTTGATGCTAATATTGGAAAGTTAACTCTATACTTTGATGAGACTGTTAATGGCCCCGAACTCCTTATTTACAAGCTGACACTAGCAGACTCTCTAAGTGAATTGAGTGACATACAATATCAATTCCAAGGTGAGGTACTAACAGAAACTATCTCTCCTATTGTTGAGCTTCAGTTAGATTCAAGTGACATTCTAGCAATCAAAACACAACCACCTCTAGCCACCTCTAACAGCACGACCTTTCTTTTCCTTGACGAACGTGCTGTAACTGATACAGCTGCAGAACCAAATGATGCAGTTGAGAAATTCTTACAAGTAAATTTACTCACAACTGATGACACCGGTCCAGTCCTTGAATCTGTAGCTGTTGACTTAACTGCTGAAGAGATTACACTCAATTTCAATGAACCAGTAGATGCTCAATCTCTAGACATGAGATATTTCACTGCTATTAGTGGTCAAAATTCATCATCTAAATACACCTTTACCGGAGGCATCACATACTCTGAAGATGGTTTTTCTCTCACTATTATTCCCACAACGGCTGATCTCAATGAAGTAAAGAAACTCGAAAGCTTATGGACTAATATTAATACAACGTATATCAGTGTCACACCTGCATTTGTTTCAGACACAGCTGGTAATGGAGTCATGGAGATTAATACCATAAACCCACTTCAAGCTTCTTTACTAATGAATGACGATGAGAGACCTACTTTAGATTCATATGATCTAGATGTTGACAAAGGAGTTCTTACACTTCATTTCTCTGAAACAGTCAATGTCAGCTCATTCGACATTGAATCCATCACCTTACAAAACTATTACAGCACATTTGTGTTCAGACAATCCGAACAGTATAGCCTCACAAAAGGAGTTTTCCTATCAAATGGAGATGTTCCAGATGTCATTATCCAGCTCAATCGAAATGATCGTAATACTCTCAAGAAACTAGAAATAGCTAATACGAAACCTAGAACTTATCTTATCCTTTCAGAGAACACAGTACTGGATCAAATTGGGAATCGAAATATACCAAGATTTGACCACTTAACGTCTTTGCTGGTTTCCAATTACACACCAGATAGCACTAATCCTCAGCTTCAGTCTTTTAATCTCAATCTCACTTCAGATATATTGACATTATTTTTTGATGAAACAGTAAGAATTAGTACTTTTAATGTCACTCAGATTACTCTTTTTGGATCAAATTTCTCCGATAGCTACAATCTAATGGAGGATAGTGTATTGTCAGAAGGTGCAGAAGATGAGCCATATATTCTCATATACCTCAGTGAAGATGATAGAAATAACATCAAACGAGATACTGCCCTAGCTATTGGAAATGACACTACATTCATATCACTAACAGAACAGACTATCTCTGATATGACAGGGCATGAAATTGAACCAGTTGAACCGGAAATAGAATTTATGGTTGATGTGTTCACTGAAGATAGTGCTCGACCAGAATTGCTGAACTTTGATCTTGATTTAACTGCCGAGACACTTACTTTATACTTCTCTGAGACAGTAGATGTGTCAACCTTTGATGTTACCCAAATGACTTTCACTGAGCCTTTTAGCAATAGTAGCTATACTCTTCTATATGGTTTTATAAACCACGGGGACGATCCTATCGTTATTGTTAATCTTAACAGAACTGATCTGAATGAAATAAAAAGAATCATCACATTGGCTACAAATGAAGACAATACATATGTATCGGTAACAAATTCCACTGTCCAGGACATGAATGGAAATGATGTTTATGAGATTCCAATTGAGACACCACTTATGGTAAATCAATACAAGAGAGACAATGTCCCTCCTGTGGTCGAGGCATTTGATTTAAATATGAATGCGTTTACTCTTACCCTGTATTTCTCTGAAACTGTGAACACTTTAACGTTTGATCCGACGGCCCTGACACTTCAAGATGATGAAATAGCTAGTGATCATTATCAATTAACTGATGGATTTACTGAAACAGATAACAACTCTGTAGTAATTGTTAACTTAACTGTCTTTGACGTTGACTGGTTGAAGCACGATTTCAGTTTGGCCACAACAGAATATGACACTTACCTGACATTGAATACAACCCTCATTCAAGATATGTTTGGAAACTTTGTTGTGAATATATCTGATGGTAATGGAATCCAAGTATCGTTATACACACCTGATGATACATCCCCTTACCTGGTTTCATTCACATTGGATATGAACATTGGATTAATGGTCTTCACATTCTCCGAGGTTATCAATGCAGGAACGTTTGATCCAAGGGAAATAAAACTTCAGAGTGGAGAAATGAACACAGATTTGTTTGAAATATATGAACTGACTGGTGGTAACATTACAATAGAAAACTCTACAGTCATCACATTGAATTTGACATTCCAGGACCAAACAGAACTAAAGAGAAGATATCTACTTGCTACTAGTGATAATAATACCTATTTAGTCCATAGTGAGGAGTTTGTTTACGACATGAATGACAATTCTGTCGTCCCAATTGTGAATGGTGAGGCACAAAATGTTATGAATTTCACAGAAGACATAACAAGACCTGAAATTGTCTCTTGGGATATCGATATGAATGAGGGATTGATGATAATGACATTTGATGAAACTGTGAATCGCACTTCACTTGTATTTCAAGAGCTTCTCCTCCAAGACTATATTTATCCAAACAATGAAACTCATTTACTTGAAGGAGGTGATACCGAAAGTAGTACAATGTTCACTATTGGAGATACAATAACTGGTGACAATACAGTCATTACAGTAAGATTCACAATAGATGATTTAAATGAAATTAAAAGAAAGAGTCTATGTACTGATGTCCTACGAGAAGAAGATTGTTATCTCTCTTTCACAAACTTCACAATTAATGATATGAATGACAATATTGTTGTTCCAATACTAGTTGATGATGCTATCCGTGTTGAAAATTATATTCCTGACGACACAAGTCCACTGTTAGTGGACTTTACCCTCTTTAATCTTACCAGTGAAGTTATAACTCTTGAATTTGATGAAACTGTTAATGTAAGTTCTTTCGATACCACACAAATTAGTTTTGTAAATTTCCATCTTGATGGTCCAACACTAATACGGATTAACCTAACTGGACCAATAGAACTATTAACAATGGAAGACAGTACATTTGTGAGCTTCAAACCTTTAGTTTATGATCTAAATCGAATCAAGCAACATGTCAGTCTGTGCAGTTCAGATATTCTACCTCATGATTGTTACATTCAAATTTCTGAAGACTTAGTTTTAGACATGGCCACGAATCCCGTAGTTCCAGTTGGGTTCTCTGCTGATCATAGTACTGACGTAGTACAGGATCTCATTGGACCAACACTTGTGAACTTCTCCATTAGTCTTGAGACTGGTGATGTTAGTCTTACATTTGATGAGACTGTTAACCGAGATACCTTTGATCCAACAGGCATCACATTCTACAACAATGATAAAAATAATACTGAATCATACATACTTACTGGAGGTTCGGAAGTCTCCAATACAGAAAATTGGCTGTATATTGATTTCAAAATAGACCCAAAAGATGTCATTGTTCTGAAGTATATGGAATACCTTGCTACTGATATATCAGATACTTACATTTTAGTTGCAAGCAAGATGATAAAAGATATGAATGACAATCCAGCCCAGACTATAACCGATTCTGATCCTTTGCAAGCCTGGGATTATGAGTTTGATGAGACTCGTCCAAATCTTCAGTATTTCAGAATTGACCTGAACTTTATTACACAAAATAGCTACCTATATCTCACATTTGATGAGCCTGTTAGACTAATAACCTCAGACGTAACACTAATTACATTCCACTGGATGTCTTTGGATATCTTTGTAGAAGATTTAACTCTAACTGGTGGGCTTTCTGAGTACGATCCTATCACTGTGAACAAGTCCAGTCTTCGAGTTGATATGAATCTTGAAGATGTGAGAGAAATAAAACTTCGTCTGCAAAATATTAGTAATTTTGTACCTGAAAATACAATAAAAATGTTCCTTTCTGTTGAAGCTGGAATGATTTATGATATGAATGAAAATCCAGTTGTTGGTATCCCAGAAAATGAATCGTTAACAATAGTCAATTTAAATGTTGATTCATATGGTCCAGTTTTGGTGTCGTATGATTTGGACATGGATGAAGGAACTATAACACTATTCTATGATGACGTTGTAGACCAATCAACTCTTGAACCAACGGAACTAACAATACATGATCAAGTAGATCCTGAGATAAGCCACAAGTTTACTCTTACTGGTGGTATAACAAACACACCAGATAGATATTACACAGTACTAGAACTCACCTTTGATGACTTCAATGACTTGAAAAGAGATGAAGGATTACTTACAGAGAAGAATATAACCTATATTACACACACTAATGATTTTATTAGTGATGACCGTGGACTGAAGATAATTCCGAATGTTAATGAGGCAGTTCAAGTCGACGTGTTCACTCCAGACACCAATCATCCATCTCTGTCTGACTACACACTGGATATGGATACTGGTATTCTATACTTGACCTTCAATGAAACAGTTAAATCTAATACTTTGAACAGAACACTTATTACATTCCAAAGTATTGATAATGCTACACTTACTGAGAATACAACAATGTATGAGAATGAATTGCTGTTGTATTACTATACTCTCACTGGAGGAGAACACTCATACTATTATGATGACATTGAGGTAAATGTCACTTTCTCCAAGTTTGACTGGGATGAGATCAAGAGAATATACGGACTTGCCATATCACAGGACACCACATTTATCACATTCCCAGAAGAATTCATTGATGATATGAATTCAAATCCCATTGTTCCCATTCCAACCACTGAAGCAAAGATAGTTGAAGTCTTCATTCCAGACACAACAGATCCCTATCTCATTTCATGGGACCTGGACATGGATGCTGGGACGATTATACTTTATTTTCCCGAAACAATGGATGCTTCATCATTTATAGTGACTGAACTCAGAATACAGTCATACTCACTCTCTAATACTGGTTATAACTTGACTGGAGGAAACCATAGCCCTGCAGATGCATTGCAAATCCAGGTATGGATTACTAAGGAGGACTTAGATGAAATAAAACGTATCGAGGAAATTGCTACTTATGTTAATGACACCTTCCTCTCGTTTGGGAGTGACTTGGTTCATGACATGAACTTCAACTCAATTATACCAAGAACTGTAAACAATGCTCTGAGAGTTGAACGTTTTGTGGAAGACATTACACCTCCTTATATAGTATCGTACGATCTTGATATGGACTCTGATCAACTCATCTTCACTTTCTTTGAAACTGTAGATGCAAGTACTATTAATTATACATCCTTCACTCTACAGAATGCTGTTAACATATCTGAGCCTGAGTCATACTATACATTAACAGGTGGAAACTTAACCATGCAAGATTCCACAATGCTGAATCTCACTTTCTCAAAAACCGATTCTGATGAGATTAGAAGGCTTTTCACACTTGCTATCTCAGATGATACTACATATCTGTCTATTACAGAAACTGGTATTGATGATATGAATGGCAACAATATCACTCCCATTAATTCAACTGATGCTATGGAAGTTGCCAACTTTACTGAAGACACTACTTCACCTGAACTAATCTCTTTTGATTTAGACATGAACTCTGAGAGATTATTTCTAACATTCTCTGAAACAGTAGATGTCGATACATTTGAATTACAGGAGATACAATTTATCAGTCTATCCAATGAAACAGGGAATACTTCAGTCCAGATACATCAACTTCAGAATGCCTATTACACACAAGAGAACTCCACAATGATTACCCTTAATATATCACATGAAGATATGAACCAGATCAAACGTTTACACAAACTGGCAACAAGTGATTCATCAACATTTATCTCAATTACAGAGTTACTTGTTATGGACATGAATGACAATAATGTAACTTCGATACCATCAGAAGATCCCTTACCTGTGTATATCTATACACCTGACATGACACCACCACAGCTTACCTCATTCGTCCTGAATATGACATCTGAAATCCTGACATTGTTTTTCTCTGAAACTGTCAATACTAGTTCTCTTCAAGTAGACCAAATTACTCTACAACCAACTAAATATGACGGGGAACCCATTCATTCATTCTCTACAGATGTTACGTATAGTGAGACTCCATTTAATGATATTGTAACCATTGAGATCGGACTGGAGGACATGAATAGGCTGAAACAACTGAGGAATCTCACAGAGAATATCAACAATACTTTTATTTCTATTACTAACCTCACAATATTGGATATGAATGACAATAATGTAGTAGAGATTCCTTCATCTGATGGATTACCAGCTCAAGAGTTTTATGCCGACACTATTCCTCCAGAATTGGATAATTGGAGCCTCGATTTGGACACAGGCACAATACAGCTATATTTCACTGAAACTGTTGATATATTTTCACTGAATATTAGTAAGTTGTTGCTACAACCTAGACAAGACACACTTGAGGAAGAAGCTAATTTCACATTCACACTGAGAGATGGAAAACCTCCTTTACTTACCTCAACTCCATCCTCTGATTATCATATCATACAAATTGATATTGGCGAAGATGATCTTAATGAAATCAAGAGAATCAAAGAAGTTGCAAGAGAAATCAATACTACATACATTTCTTTTCCAAATAGCTTCATTGCTGATATGTTTGGTAATCCTATTGTAGCTTTATCAAATGGTGAAGCACAGAAAGCAAGCTTTTACACATCAGATCAAACTAGTCCACTGTTACGTTCATTCTATTTCAATTTGAGTTCTGAAGTTCTAGTATTAACATTCGATGAGACTGTTGATATTAGCACAATATCTATCTCTAACCTGACCTTCTTGTCTGGCATAGAAGAAGGTGATGGATCAGGGATAGCCACACTTTCAGGAAGTGGATCTGGAGACTCTTTGACTGATGACATTCAATATTATGTCCTAACAGATTTTAAAACAATTACAGAAATCGATGGCCCGATTGTAACTATAAATCTCATTGATGATGATCTTCATGAGATCAAGCTTCTTCGAGATTTAGCTTCAAGACCTAATAACACATTCCTTGAATTAGGAAAGGGAGCTTTCCTTGATAATGCACTGGATCCGAATATCAATACAGAAATAATACTCCCAGTCGCTGATGAAGATTATGGCTTTGATGTGATTCCTCCAAAGTTAATATCATTTACTGTGAATATAAACACATCAATTATAGTTCTTAATTTTGATGAACCTGTTGATAGATCTACATTTAATCCTACTGGTCTCACTCTACAAGGAAGTGAGACGGCTTACTCTCTAAAGCAAACTATGACACTAACAGGCGGAAGTTCCAGTAGTACTGATGGACTACAAATAATCCTTCAACTGACTGAGAGTGACTTAAACAAGTTAAAGGGAAATACAAATATTTTCAGTAGCTTTGAAACTACATTCCTTGTCGTTAATTCTTCATTTATTAAAGATATGGCTGGAAATCCAATACAAGCTATCATTGATGGCAATGCACTTCCAGTTTCAGAATACCAAAATGACACCACAATGCCTGTACTTACTGGGTTCTCTCTGGACATGGATAATGGTATTCTCAACTTAACATTCTCTGAAACTGTCAATGTGCAGTCGCTGAACTTGAATCAACTAACTTTACAAAGAACGACTAATGTCAGTAACAACATATATGAATACACACTCACTGGAGGAGAACTACTATCCATGATGAATGATACACGTATATACATCGAGTTACTTGACAAGGATGTCAATGAGCTTAAAACTAGAACCATAGCTAACAGCAATTATACAACATACTTGACATTTCCAGGTACAGCTCTTCTTGACATGAATGGTCAAATGGTGAAACCACAGGTAAATGGTATCTCCACATTCCAAGTAACGGAATACATTTCTGATACTACACAACCAGAGCTAATAGAATACACACTAAATCTCACATCTGGTATTATTGATATAACATTCACTGAGTCTGTTAATGTTAAAGCTACATTTAACTCAACAGGATTTACTTTCCAAGACACCAAAGAACAAGTGACAGATAAAATAGGTCTACGATACTTCACTCTAAGGTCTAGCAGTGATTCAAACAGTCTCAATATACCCATTGTTACAATTCAGTTGAGTTTAGAGGATCTTAATGCTCTTAAAAGAAGAGAAACTCTTGCTACAAACATAAACAACACATACATCTCTATATCCAGTTACTTCATTGAAGACATGGTGGGTAACCCCATTGTTACTATTCCTCCAAAGAATGGCCTCCAAACTGTTAATGTATATAATGATACCATCAGACCAGTTTTGAATGAGTATTCATTGGACCTTACAAGTGAAGTTTTAACACTCTACTTCTCAGAAACCGTAAATAGCAGAACCTTGGATGTAACAGCTTTCACATTCTATAGTACCGATTCCAGCTTTGGAGATTTTTACACTCTAACTGGTGGATTCACCTTTTCCCCTCCATCTGATAATATCAGTGTCTATTTAACAACAGCCGACTTGAATAACATTAAAGAAAAGTTTACCTTAGTAGTGGACAGGGAAAGTACATATCTTTCAATCACCCAGTATGCTGTTAAAGATATGAGTGGTCATTATGTGTTGCCTATTGACTCTGATGATGGTAATAAACAAGTATTGGAGTTTACCGAGGATCTTGTGAAACCAAGATTAGTTTCTTTTGATTTGGATTTAGATTATGGACCTGGTCTACTTCTACTTACCTTCAGTGAAACTATTAATACTGATAGTTTTGATGCAATGAAAATCACTCTTCAGAACAGAGATGGATCAATATCATATTCACTGTTCAACAGCTACTCAAATAGTGTTAATGGTACATTACTAGTTGTTAGCTTGACAGAGGAAGACTCAAACAGTATCAAGTACTATGATGGGTTAGCTACAGAATCACTGAATACGTACATATCGTTTACTAGTGAGTTGATAGTCGACATGAATAATAACTCAGTGATAGCTATATTGGATGGTAAAAAGGTGACAGAATATACTGAGGACACAACCGCACCAGTATTGAGAGAATTTTCATTCAATCTTACATCTGAAATGGCAATCCTAACTTTCTCAGAAACCGTACGAGCCTCAACATTTGAACCAATCCAAATCACCTTTATAGGTGGCCTTACAGAACCATCACAAAACTTCACTTTAACTGGAGGAAAATCGTCACAGCAAGACTCTACTGTAATAATGCTTAACCTAACCTTTAGTGATCTGAATTCCATCAAGTCTTTAACTAATCTTGCTACTTCATTCAATAACACTTATATCAGTATAACATCACTCCTAGTTGAAGATATGAATGGGAATAATGTAGTAAATGTACCTATAAGCTTACCTATAGCCATATCTAGTGAAGACTTTTATCATGATGATATCCAACCACAACTAGAGAATCTGGAAGTAGATTTTAATACCGGTCAAATAATTCTAACATTTGACGAGGCAGTTGCTGTTTCAACTTTTGATATCACTCAATTCACATTCGTGGACTGCTGCAGTTACTATGACGATAATGTTAACAGCGGCAGTGGCAGTGATTACAGTGCATTTGACAGTGGAAGTGGAAGTGATGATGGCTCAGCATCAGAAGTAATTATGGAATTCCCAATGCCAACTTCCAGATATACACTAACGAATGGTTATTGTGAAGGCAATAGCAGAATCAAATTCACATGTTACCTTACAGATGAAGATCTAAACGAGCTCAAGAAATTACCTTTATGCACAGAGCAAATAGACTGCTGCTTGATATTCACAGGAGATGTAGTTCTTGATCATCAGGAGAATGCGTTAGACACTATATTTGGTACATGTGGTGTTAACACAGCCTTCAAACAAGACATGAATAGGCCTTCACTTTTGGAGTTCACAACCTTTAACCTTGATCTCCATAGATTCACATTGACTTTCAATGAGACTATTAATGTTACTACTATCAACACAACTTCCATTACTTTGCAATCATTCTATTACAATGCTCACTACTCCTTCAGATTAACAGGAGGTAAAGTGCTTTCCAGTGATGACACTGTTGTTAAACTTGAACTTCTAGAGAAGGACACATTTGAGATTCAGAAACTGAGAGCTCTCTGTTCCGAAATTAACAACTGCTGGATATCAATCACAGAAGAATTTGCACTTGACATGGCAGGTAACAAAGTATTACCTGTACCCACCAATAATGCCAAGCCGGCTGTGCAGTTTATTGATGACAAACAAATGCCAGAGCTTTTAGCATTCAGACTGAATTTGACCGATGATACACTAACTCTATCATTCAGTGAAACTGTTGATGCTGCTTCTTTAGAACCAACAGCAGTCACTTTTCTGAATGAGCGATCAGACAATAACATAGTAATTCCTTTAACTGGAGGTAGTACTGAGAGTGAAGATGGCCTAATAATTGTTGTAAACCTACTCACAGGAGATACTAACAAGTTGAGAGCTTTGGATAACATAGCCACAAATGAAAACAATACTTATATCTCCATAACAAGTGACTTGATTGAAGATGCAGTGAGACTAATACCTAACCCAGTTATGCCTATTAATATAACAAACGCAATCAGAGTATCATCCAAAGGTCTTTATGCTGACTTTGTCCCTCCAAAGCTAACACACTTCTCTTTGGATCTGGACCTTGATATAATACTACTTACATTTAATGAACCTGTACGTGTGTCATCTATCATATATGAGTTTATAACTATTGTTTCTGAAAATGTCTTGGACCCCTCTGATACGAGAGAACTAACTGGTGGGGAGATTGATCCTGAAACTAATTTCAATGGTACAGAGACTATCATTATTCACCTGACACAACAAGATATTCGATATTTGAAACTCTCGGAAGAAGAGCTAGCCACTGGTGTATATAACAGTTTTATAAGTGTACGGGAAGGAATGATTCTAGACATGGCAGATAATCTCTTAGTCCCAATTCCATTTGAGTATGCAATAATAGCTAATGACTTTACTGGAGATACAACTCCTGCTACATTGATTGATTTCCAATTTGACATGGACCTCGGTCTTCTTCATCTTACATTCAATGATATCATCAATAGTAGTACATTCTATGCTCCAGCAATTACCATACAAAATTCACAATTCATTGACAAAGACAACATAGTCATTCTTACAAATACCAGTTTCACTTATAGTCCATATGAATACTATATAACTGTCAATATCTCCAGAGATGATCTCAATCTCATTAAACTGAATGATAATCTTGGCACTACACTTACTAACACATTCATATCTATGAGAGCAGAAGCTTTTATGGATAATTTCGAGGTTAATGTAATTGCTGTCACTACACACGAGGCTCTTCCTGCATCAAAGTTTATCAGTGATACCACGCCACCTGTTTTAGAAGAGTTCAGTCTTGATATGGATTCAGGAACAATTCATTTGACATTCGATGAAACTATAAGAGCTAATACAGTAATTGAAGAAGAAATTATACTGTTAAGTGATCCTAATATATCCTACTCGTCATATGTGTGGTTATCAGATGGAATCGCTTCTGTAGAGAATTCCATTGAAATTACTATATACATAATAAAAGATGACCTTAATTTAATTAAAGAATTCACTGACTTGGGTACATCTATTTATGATACATATATTGCGTTTGGTAGTGAATTTCTTATGGACATGAACAGAAATCCAGTGACTCCTATTAGTTCTGACTTTGCTCAAATGGCAGATAGATATATCCCAGATTTTACATCACCACAATTAGAATCATTTGCTATTGATCTTACAGAAAACATACTTCTGTTGACGTTTGTTGAAACAGTGAATGCATCCTCACTAATGACCACTGAAATAACCATACAGGGAGCTCCTATATTGGAGCCAGACTCATACAGAACATTGGAATCAAGTTCTGGTTCAATGAATGACAGTATTATCATAACTGTGTTCCTAGGACTGAGTGATCTCAATGAAATAAAAAGATTATTAAATGTTGCTACGTCTGAATTGGACACTTATATTTCAGTCACAAACTTGGCGATAAAAGACATGAATGGTAATCCCCTTACAAGTATATCCACTGAAGATGCTCTGCAAGTTAACAGTTATTATGGAGATACTATACGACCAGAGTTACAGGGATTCAGTCTTAATTTGACTTCCGAAATATTAACACTTTCATTTTCAGAAACAGTAATGGCCAATACACATTCAGTGTCTTCATATACTCTTCTTTCCTCTGAAAATGACACTATTACTACCTTTCAACTAACTGGTGGTTTATCAAGCTATATAAATTACCACGAAATTGAAGTTGAACTCACTACTTCTGACTTAAACGTAATAAAACGTTACACAGATCTTGCTACAGATAGGAACAACACTTACCTTATTGTAGAACCAGCGGCCATTGATGATATGTTTGGAAATCCACTTATACCTTTATTGCTAGATGATGTCCTTCAAGTGAATGACTTCACTGAAGATTCAGTTAGACCTACACTTGATGTGTATGATCTTGATCTTGACATTGGAACACTTACTATGTACTTCTCTGAAACAATTAATACATCTACCTTCCGTGTTACAGAAATACTACTGCAGAATGCTGAACAGTCTTCTGATGTTTCTCAATACACGTGGCTAACAGAGAACAGTTATATCAACAGCGATAATTATCATATTGTTACTGTATATATAGGAACAGATGACTTAAATGAAATCAAAAGGTTAAATGCTTTAGCCATTGACAATTCTACAACCTTTATTTCCATTACAAGTGATTTAGTGAAAGACATGAATTATAATCCCATTGAAGAAATAGATGGAAACAACTCGCTGCAAGTAACAAGCTATTCTGAGGACATAACGTCTCCGACATTACTTGGTTTTGATCTGGACCTCAATTCTAGCTTACTGGTTCTGTATTTTGATGAAACTATACTGACATCATCATTAGATGTGACGTATATTACATTACAACATAATGTGAGTTTAGATGGTCCACTATATACTTTCAGTCTGACAAATAACAGTTATTCAAATTCAGAAGATAGAACAAGTATTGTTATAAACATCGGAAAGTTAGATCTTGATGAAATCAAACGTCTGACAGAATTGGCAACTTCAATGAACAATACATACATATCTATTACCTCAGATGCTATTACAGATATGGCTGGCAATGATATTAACTCCATTGACATCACTAATGCTCTTAATGTAACAGAATTTATACAGGATGAGATACAGCCAAGATTAGTGGACTTTGATCTTGATATGAACACTGGTTTAATTCTGCTTACTTTCTCAGAAACAGTGGATGCTAGTACTTTCAATATTTCAACAATAACTCTTCAATCATCCACTGATTCTCAATTCGATGAAGTACATACTCTAAGAGCTGACTATTCGTACTCCAACAGCTCAGATAGTACAATCTTCACCGTGTATATTGGTATTGAGGACCTTAATGCAGTGAAGTATATATTTCAGCTGGCTACAACTGAGAATAATACTTACCTTTCCATGACCGAAGAAGGTGTGCAGGATATGGTTGGACTAAGCGTAGTTGCTGTACCACCAACTAAAGCTATCCCAGTTAACATATACATTGAAGACACAGGTTTACCAGAACTACAAAGATTCTCTCTCGATCTAACATCTGAGATATTGTCTTTGACATTTGATGAGGTTGTGAATGTTGAAAGTTTGAATATATCAAGACTTAATATCCAATCCTCTCCTAATATATCTATTAGTCCATATGTTGATCTCAAAGACCTCACTGATCTATCAGATGAAAACAGCACTATTATATCTTTCAGATTAGCTTATGATGACCTTAATGACATTAAGCTACAAACTGATTTAGCAACAAGCGAAGAGAATACATGGTTGATGATGTTGCCAGCTGCTATTCATGATATGGCTTTCATACCTAATCCTATTGATACTACAATACAAATAGTATATGAATACACTGAAGATAGAGTACAGCCGAGACTACTGTCATTCTATGTTGACCTTAATGAAGGTCTAATCATTATGAACTTTGACGAACCAGTAAATGTTAGTTCTTTGAACTACACTGGTTTCACTCTATATTCTACTAGATACATGGACAATAGTACCGAAATTAGTGGTTTAGGTGAGCCAGGCAGTGGCTCTGCTGAATACCCTTTTACGTTCTATACTCTTACTAGTGGGTCAACAAACAGCAGTAATGGTTTACAGGTCACATTAATATTGACTATTGATGATTTGAATGCTATCAAACAAGATGAACACCTTTACACTAACCGACACACCTCCTATCTCAGTATCACCGAAGATTCAATCGCTGATATGAATAGCAATCAAATTACTCCTATCGATCCATCCAGTGCATTGATGGCCTTCAGCTATATTAGTGACACAACACGTCCAATACTCTTGGCCTTTGATCTAGATATGGATACAGGATTACTGCTCCTCTACTTCCCAGAAACAATAGATGTCTCATCCACCATGTTTGATGGTATTGTCCTACAAAGGAGCTCCAATGTAACAATGGAGTTTAACAGGTATATGCTTACAGGAGGTATGCTGAATATGACAGTGGATGATACTACAGCCTATATACAAATTACACACGAAGACCTTAATGAAATCAAGCAACGTGGTATTGCTTTATCAAACAACACGACTTGGTTAACACTAGAACAATCCACTCTTCTTGACATGAATGACCAAGCAGTCTTAGCTCTCATTAATGGTTATTCTGCTAAGCCAGTTTCGGAGTACACTTCTGATAGTACTAGCCCAGAGTTAGAGACATTTGTCTTGGATGTGAACACCAACATATTGTCTCTGAGCTTCTCAGAAACTGTCGATGGTGACTTTTTGAATGTCAGCATCATTACATTACAAGACACTTCAAATGGTAGCAATCTATTCAACCACTATTCTCTTACAGAGGAGTCTTCCTATATCAGTTATTCATATGGACCTAATGTTAATATCACAATAGGTCTGGAAGATATGAATATTATTAAAGAGCTCATTGAACTTGCTATAGATATCGACAGCACATTCATTAGCTTCACTCCTGAGCTTGTCAATGATGTGTTTGACAATCCTGTACTTCCAGTCACTTCTCTTTCGGCTCAACAGGCCTCGTTTTATATAGAAGATTCTACTTCACCAGAACTTGAACAATTTAACCTGGACATGAACAATAAGACCCTTACTTTGTATTTCTCAGAAACTGTTAATGGTAGTTCTCTGAATATTACCAGCCTCACATTATATGAAGAACCTACTGAATATGATAATGTTGAGTACTACACTCTACAATCCAGTACAACCACAACGCTGTATGACTCCATTGTCATTGTTACGATATCCGATGATGACTTTAATGAAATCAAAAAACTAACTAACCTTGCTACTAATGATGACAACACCTATCTTTCCATCACCTCTTATGCTATAATGGATACCAGTGATAACAATGTTATTCCAATCACTTCTGGTGAAGCTAAAGATGTTGGTAATTACACTAAAGATGCTACAAATCCCAGACTCATTTCATTTGATCTTGATATGAATGGTGTCATCCTGACTTTAACATTCTCTGAGACAGTGAATGTATCAACTATTGACTTTACTGCTATCACACTTCAAGATGAGTTCAGTTTAATGTCCACAAAGTATACACTTCTCTCTGGAAACACTTCATCTCTGAACGGGCCTATAATTATCATCGACATATTGAAAGAAGATCAGGATAATATTAAAAGGATTGAAAATTTAGCCACTGAAGTTCACAATACCTATTTATCAGCAATATATCTCCTTATTACTGATATGGATGATCTTCCCATACTAAATGTTACTTTGAATGTATCCAATTTCATTGAAGATACTACACCTCCAAAACTAGATTCGTACAGTCTTAATCTCACATCTGACCGATTGGTACTGACATTTACAGAGACTGTTAACACAAGCTCATTGGATATTACTCAGATACTTCTTCAAAGTGAACCTGGATTCACTAACAGTACATCGCACTTTAGCCTCACTGACAGTAGCTTTGATGAATTCGATGATCCTATTGTAAATATTCATTTGAGCTTTACAGATCGAAATGAGATTAGAAGACTTCAGGAGCTGGCTACTAGAAAGAATAACACTTACCTGTCTATCAGTGAAGGTACAATACAGGACATGGTTGGTATCTCTTTAGGGAATGTTTCAGCTCAACCAGTAGATGAATACACTGAGGATACTATATCACCATCTCTTCAGTCTTTCGAATTTGACCTTGATAAAGAACTACTTTCGTTAAACTTCACTGAGACTGTAAATATCAATACATTCGATGTTACACAGATTACTCTCTATGGAGCAGATAACAGTTCGTTTTACAAATTAACAGGGGCAGTGGTAGTGGATACTGACCACACATATCAACCAATGTTACTTCTGTCAGATCCTGACTTGAATGCAATAAAATTTGATACAAACCTTGCTGTATCTTTTTATACCACTCGAATAACATTTACAGATAGTCTAGTAAATGACATGAATGAAAATCCAGTGAATGCTATCACAATTCCTAAGATTAGTACATCATATGTTAGTGATATGACTGATCCAGTATTGATTCAGTTTGATTTAGATTTACATGATCGTACTATGACACTTCTCTTCTCTGAAACTGTTCAAGCAGCAACTCTTAATCCTAATCAAATCATGTTGATACCATACACAAATGCTTCTGAGGAAGAAATATTTATTTTCACTAATAATTCCCAAACTAACAGTATAAATGGTATCATGCTAATTCTCGAAATTGGCAATGAGGATTTTAATGAAATTATGCGACTAGATCAGCTAGCAGTGGATAGTAATAGTACTTATCTTTCCATTACATCAAATGCAGTTCAGGATATGAGCGACCTCAAAGTAACACCAATATTAAAATCTAATCCTCTACCAGTTAATATGTATATAGCTGATAGGGGTCGACCAGAACTTAATTCTTTCATGATTGACTTTACGTCTGAAATTTTGACTCTAGTGTTTTCAGAGACTGTAAATGCCTCAACACTAACAATATCTGCAATCACAATCCAAGCAGAGGCAACAGATTCTTCTATTTCAGTCCGCCTCACTGATGGGATTGTATTAAGTGAAAATGACCCTGTGATTATGATTGTGCTGGATGAATATGACCTCAACTTGCTGAAAAGCAAAACTAGTCTTGCCACTTCACCTGAAAATACCTACCTGTCAGCAACATCATCTCTGGTATCTGACATGGCAGGAAATCCATTTGCTCCAATAGAGAATACTAATGCTCTCAATGCTAGTGAAGTATTTATAGATGAGATTCCTCCTGAACTAATAAACTTCGATTTAGACATGGATACAGGTGAAATCACTTTTTACTTCTCAGAAAGTGTGAACAGCTCTTCACTAATTATTCAAGAACTTACTATTCAGAATTTTAAAGGTGCTGATAATTCTACAGTTAGTCACATGATCACAAATGATTCATTGATTCCAATCACAGTTTTAGAAAATGGAGTGCAGCTTGTCTTTAAACTTTCTGACAATGATGTTTATAGTATTAAAGAACTAGTGACACTAGCCACTACAGTTAATACGACGTACATATCCATTACTACCGATTTTATCATGGATCAATTTGATAATCCTATCATTGCCATTAACATGTCATCTGCATTACCAGTGAAGAATTATACTGCTGATTCAAACTGCCCCGAACTGGATTCCTCAATGTTTGATTTGAATGAAGGCATCCTTATGCTAACATTTACAGAACCAATCAATGCCAGTACATTTGATGAAACACAGTTATCAATTTATAGCACTACTGACTTTACATCAGTACATCATAACTTGACATCAATAAAGTATTCTGGTGAGCTTTATACTCGTTTCATGTCAATCGAACTGTCAAACTTTGACTTAGACACTATCAAATCTATAATAACACTTGGTACAATAGAGAGTAATACCAATATTCATATCACTTCTTTTGGTATCAAAGATACAACTGGTAATGCATATTGTGAAGACACCGATCCCAAACCTTCTGTAGATTTTATTGAAGATACTACACCACCTCAATTACTTAATTTCACTGCAGATCTAGATAGCGAAAGACTGCATCTTACATTCAGTGAAAGTGTGCAGCATACTGAACTGCAGTATAATCAAATCACATTGCTCTCTGATGCTAACAGTTCAATATCATATACTCTAATGACTGGTAATACATCAGTGAATGCAATGGAACCACATATAGTGACTCTCGATTTAAGTAGTTATGATACTAACGAAATTAAACACATAACAGATCTCGCCACAGAAGCTGAAAATACTTATCTATCCATTAGCAATGATACTGTTCCAGACTACAATAATAATTTAAATATACCTATTGATGAAGAAACTCCATTGCAAGTAATGAGATACATAGCTGACAATACAACTCCTGAGATTACAAACTTTGATCTAGATATGAATGAAGGCTTACTGACTATTACATTCACAGAAGTCATCAATATTTCATCAATAAATGTACAAGCTTTAACACTACAGAATAACAGTGTTCTCAATTCTAATGAATTTCATATTGTTCAATATGGAAATAGCAGCTTTGAGACTCTTGTCGTAGTTATAATACAGCTATCAGTAGATGATCTCAACAGTATCAAGAAGATACCAACCTTAGCTACTAACGGATATAATACTTATCTTTCTGTACAGTCTAACTTTGTGAGAGATAATGCACTGTTACAAGTCAATACTATTGAAAATGACAATGCTATTCCAGTTTTTGAATATAAAGCAGATATGACCAGTCCAATATTGGAGGCTTTCAGTCTTAATCTAACGTCCGAAGTTCTGTCCCTAACATTTGATGAAACAGTTGATGCAAGCTCAGTAGATGTAAAAGAGATAACAATCAAATCTGACAACAGCAGTGATTCTGAATCACAAGTACCATTAACTAATGGATATGTCTCAGAAGATGACTCAACTATCATACACATTGACCTAGTTGATTTGGATCTTCGTGAGATAAAACGAAAACTAGATTTGGCTACTGACTTTAATAATACATGTTTACGTATTACTGAAGATAGTGTGTTTGATATGGCTGAAAACCCCAATGGAGTGACAGATACTACACTATGTACTAGAGCATTAACTGAAGACTTCGTTAGACCACAGTTAGTTGAATTTGGTGTCAATGTTAACGTCAGTGAGCTGTACTTGAGATTTGACGAGCCTATTGATCTGGAATCAATTAATATTAGTCTCATCACCCTTCAGTCTGTAATGAACACAACGGCTGCTGGTACTTATGAAGATTATACACTTACTGGAGGCAATGCATCAAGTGTTCATCTATTACTCTTTACTATCACAATGACCAACGATGACCTAAACGAAATTAAGAAAATGTTGTCACTATTACGTGGTTCATTTTCGTCTAATATAGTCATACCATCAGAGTTTGCTAAAGATTTAAATAACAATTTTATAGTACCGATCACCACTGATGATGCTCTGAAAGCTGAAACATTCTTTGATGATAATGACAGGCCATATCTACTTGAATTTGATTTGGATATGAACAGTGGTTTACTCACACTCTACTTTTCCGAGACAGTTGATATATCAACATTTGATATTACAGGAATATCACTACAGTTAGCTTCTGTAGTTGAAACAGATCAGTTGCACATGATAGAAATGGCAGACCTTGTGACACCAGATGATTCTCCTACACTGATGTTAATCATTTCAAATGATGATCTCAATGTCCTAAAAACAAGAAAAATAGCTCTATCGGAGACATCGACTTATCTAGCAATGACCAATACTACTGTGGTTGATATTGTTGGTAAAAATGTTATTCCTCTACAAGGAGTGATGGTGAAATCTGTAAACACTCATACAACAGACTCAAATAGTCCACAACTTCTAAGTTTCACTTTAGATGTGGATAATGGATATCTTACTCTATCATTCAACGAAACTATAGATGGATCTACTCTAATGGTGGATGAGTTTGTATTTGCTTCGTATACTGATGAAACATCAGATGATTTATCTTATAAATTAACTTCTGTTAGTACAGTTGTGGAAGAAGATGAACCCAAGATTACCGTTATTATACACAACAATGACTTGAATGAGTTAAAGAAAAGACCAAATCTAACCACCTCAGAGAATGACACATACCTGTTCTTCTCTTCTCAAGCCATTAAGGATGTCTTTGGTAATGAAAATGTTGAACTGATACCATTGTATGCTTTACAAGCCAGTGATTATACCGAGGATACAAAGAATCCTATATTTGATGGTTTTGATCTTGATATGAATACCGGTAATCTAACACTAAGTTTTAGAGAAACTGTTAATACCTCTAGTCTGAACAATGCTGGAATAACACTATACAGTGACAGTGATACATTAACACAGTCGTATCAACTTAGCACTAACTTTATCAGTGTTAGTGATTTCGCACCAGTTATTCATATTCTACTCACAAACGATGATCTCAATGAGATCAAAGTACGTGATATGCTTGCTACAAATGAGAACGATACATATATACATATCTCTTCCACAACTATCAAAGACATGAATGATAATCCAGTCACTGAATCATCCATTACTGAAGTTACTAGCTATGTACCGGATGTAACTCCACCAGCATTAGAGTCTTTTATTATTGATATGGACTTGGGACACCTTATTATTAATTTCAGTGAAACTGTACTTGATGTGAGTGTACAGTTTGACTATCTCGCATTAAGAGCAAATGAAACACTCCCTTCGATTCCCTCAAACATAAACCGGCAACATCAATTGAGTAATGGAACTGTTATAACAACGAGTGGACCTCAATTGACACTAGAACTCACAGAAGATGACCTTAATGAGGTTAAACGTAAAGACGTATGCACAATTGACTTGCAAGAACAAGACTGTTACTTGGCATACAGAACTGGAGCTCTAACTGATATGAATGACAACCCAATACAAGGTTGTCGTGAGCTTTAAAAACTATTTTCTTTCCTGGTTTTTGATTATTTGAATATGGACTCCAAACATGCATACACATATTAAATACATTTTATTACTTAACTACGTATTAGGATTGTGATAAGGTAATCTTTTTTTGCTGCAACATATTATAATTATTAGTACTAGTGTTGTACATATTAAACTGATTTGAGAGTATTTATTTTGTATGAAATAAGCACAAGTTATTTCTGTTTATTTTTGTTTATTTTTGATAAGAAACATTAAATTTTAATTACATACATAAGAGGGAGTGTCTGAGTTACATAACATGGTTGGGAAGTTTTATTCGCATGTTACAACTTTCAAGTGAGTTGCAGAATGGAATACGTATGATTGCAATCCAGTTATAATTATATGTATATATATATATATATATATATATATATATATAATAGGACTGGGTGGGATCAAGTAGCCCAGGCTCTTTGGAAGAGATATCCAAACCCATACAGTAAGCATGTACTATCAGAAGATCTTGTATCAAGGTATGTACAATGTATTAACATATATGAAATGTTTGTCACTAGAGTGTTACTACAGATCTATAGAAGGCAGCAAATTGATCAGTAAACGTTTGATTACAAAGACAAATAGACTTCCAAAATGGTTAGAGAAGGTACGTATGTAACTTGATACTTTTAAAATATTGCTTGCAAGTTTTTACGGTATCATATTGAAGATATTTATTGGAGATAGTAATCAAGCACTGATGATTGAAGAATCAGTTGTAGATGCGAGTGCAAAGACATTTGTGACGTATACAAGAAATATAACACATACTAGAATGATGTCTATTATTGAGAAGTGTACATATTATGTGTCTCCTGAGAATGAAAAGTGGTTAGTATTATATATAAGTGTGTGTCTGTGTGTGTGTGTTTGTGTGTGTCTGTGTGTGTCTGTGTTGTGTGTGATATCCATTCTGAATCTATAATCCATGATGTCCATAGTTGACAAGAACACATAGTTGTCAATGACAACTATGTGTTTATTACAATTACTTATTCGCACAATTAATGTGTTGCAGGACGTGCTGCTTGAAACAAGCTTGGATCCAGTGCAGCATTTTTGGATTATCAAGAGCAACAGAGAAATTTGGATTAGAACGTTATAAAAAGAATGTGAAGAAAGTAAGTGTTGATTACATCATGTGATGTTTATTAACATTCCAAGTAATTATGTATTTTAATTCTATTCTATTTTAATTATTTAGGCTGAATTAGGACTAGAGATTATAATAGATAGATTATTTAACAGTGGAAGATCTGTTTAGGTTTATTTCGTATTGTGTGTATGTGTGAAAAGATATTTGTAAATTTTTTATATGAAATCTTTATTAGGAAATAAACAGTGATAGTTTGCAATTCGGGTAAAGCTGGGTGTACCAGGCTGCTGCAATTGTAGGGGGAGGAGTTGCAACCCCCCTTGAAAGCTAATGTATACTAGGCTGTATATTAGGCCCCCTACATAACGAGCCACACCCAAATTAAAATTATGGGTGTAGTCATGACTCATGGGTGTGGCCAGCAACTGGTCATGATTTTGAGGAGAATGAATAATGATTGCCACCAAAAAGGCAGTTAATGAGAGAGCAAGGGCACCAATATCCAAATACTAACTTGTACTTTCCTTTCAGTTAAGATGAGTGGTTCAAGCCTGCTAGCCCTTCTCAATTGGTAAGCTACAATCTCCTATATTTTTCAATAATCATAACCATCATATATGAAGTCTCAAGCTAGGTCTGTATATATTTTTAAAGATTCACTAAACAATCTGTATTTGTTATACTACTGAATATAAATATATAGCGAGATATACATTATCTGACAACACCCTCTGGTTTTATTACTAGTATTTACTGTATCGTTTTAAGCTATATACAACATTGATTATACCACACCCTCTAAGTGAGTGACCAGACCTTCATTTTTATTAATTACTAGTACAGTATAAAGATCATAATAATGCTGTAACCTTATTCCATGATACCACATCCTCTGAAAGTGACCACACCTTTTTTGTTTTTATTATTATCATAATCATATCCTATAATATCAATATTCAATGATACCACATTCAATAATTTCTATACATTCAACCACCTAACACACCTACAGATGGTTTTAGTTTGCATTCACGGACTGTCTAAATCACCAGACTGCTCATCATTCTATGAAGAGTTTATAAGAGTTTAGTTTGGAGTATCATTATGTGGACACTACACAAGAGACACTGTATTGATCAACTATGTAAGGACTAAAATATAGTTATTGTTGTTCAGCTTCTTAATTGTGTGTAATGTGACTAGATTATTATCAAAGTTACAAAGTTATATTATAATTTACTGATTATTTTATCATTGTTTTGTCTTATAAGAAATTGACATAAAAATTAATAATACTATTGAAAATAATACTAACGAGAATATGCCAATGTGGGTCCAATCAAGCCACTTCCCAATTCATATTTGTACAATGAAACTATTATATATTTCTTACTGACTATTAATATATAAGTTATTATCATAGCACATGTACAACAATCTGGTGTAACTTGGTGGACATGTCCAATAGGATGGTTATTAAGGAAGCATATACTACTTAATTGAAGGCACACCCATTTAATTAACATTCCTGAATGTTTTTCGATACACTGTCTACAGTTGAAAGGAATATAATTATATAGCGATGTCTATAATAATTCTTAATAAATAAAATATAATAGGTAGATGGCCAATTGATTGGAAATATTAAGATATAAAATTTTATAGTTTAATGAATTCAGAAATAAAGAAATAAATGTTGAGTTTGAAATGTGTTACATACACATTGAAATGATGTTGACTACATTAGATGTGGCTGTGTGTTGATAAGTCATCGTTAGAACCTTGATGTACATACGAAGATGAGGACAATGTATTTAATAGTGAAAGCCTTGATATACGAGACTATATTTCATATAGTGGAGTGGTCTTTCGTGATTATTCCTGACATAAAAGGTTGTTTCATCACATATGCATTGAAGGATAGTTAGAAGATATAATTATTTGGATCATCCAGTTCCTGACATGGAAGGTTGTATTTAGCGTATAGTTATGTAGAATGTTTAATTTGCATTCTCAGATTCTTTTTGAACATTGACACAACTAGAATTATACATCCAGTTCCTGGACATGAATAGTTTCATCACATATGTAGTAGATCATTATTCTCCGATCCTCTTTGAGCATTCTCACTCTTAAAATTCTACATCCAGTTCTCAACACAAAACATTTGTTCCATCTTTAATACCGGGATTAATGAAATATACAAAATTAAGCTCTTGACAACAAACTTTTTTTTAAATTTTTGAGTGAGCAATTGAGGACAACAATGCAGTACTCTTAGTACCTGGCGTGCAAAGACAACAAGTTGTCACCAGGCTCCAGACCACACCATCGCTAGGCGGTGGTACTGCTTCGTGGCCCCTCTCACTCGTTTTTTGATTTTTTTTTTCGAAGTTAAAAAGTGAAAAAGAAGCCAAAAATGTCAAAAATTTCAACTTTGATTTTTTTTGAATTACATAATTTGTTATACATATATATATACATATACATATACACATACACATACATATACATATACACATATATATATACATATACACATATATATACACATATATATACACATACATATACACATACATTATTAGTACAAGTATAATTATATTATATATATATACGCACACATAATTATACATAAATAGTTAATAAACATATATACAATTATATATATACATATACACACACACATATATACAATAATTATATACTAAAGATGATGGATAAGTTAAAATGTGGCTTTGAACCCTGCAATAATAACTATTTAAGGTAGATTTTTTAATTTAATTACTGCACTTACTATAATAAAACTATTATATTAACACTAAACAACGCTACATACATACATACATACATACATACACAGCCTGCAATATTAAGACTAAAATGCTACATATCACTTCCAATGCACTTGCAGCATTTTGCAATACATATCTAAGCATGCATAAATAAAAACCAGTCTGCAACTTGACATGTTTTTTGGCTGCGAGTGCTGAAGTGAATTTATCAACAAGTAAGCCACATTTTGTTTTCGGGCACATGTAGTAGTATTTGCAAGTATTTCAGCACACAGCATGCCATGTTTTAGTACTCATAAAGCTTGTGATTTATTTTTTGTTGCCAATGTTTTTAACAGTTTTTTTTTGGTGATACAAATGTGATACATTCATGCTTTATTGTCTCACCATGTAGTCTGCTATGACCGGTAGAGCCGCCAACACTATCCATATACTAGGAACCACTTGCAAGCCTTGAGCTCAACTCCAACAATGCAGTTATGTTTTCATTCATGACTGGAACAGGTAAGTGAGACTCGGAACAGGTTACAATTGCTATAAACAAGAAAGTAATGTTTTATAAAATTAGTAAGTTAAAATTTAGCAAGCCTTAAAATATATATGCTAGACTGAATTTACATGCAATGATATCAATATACTTAATACTAAAAATGCCCTTCTGTTTATAATAACGCACAATGCATACAACTTGCTGCTACTATACATACGCGCTACGCTAAATCTACGCTGACCCCGGACAATACTTGCACCGTTTCTCAACAGTAGTTTTCAAGCAAATATGGTATAACAATTGTCTAGTTGAGACATAAATCATTTAATAACTCACCTTGTAGGCTGCTATGACCGGTAGAGCAGCCAACACTATCCAAGGATATTGAGCGTCGAGCTCGACTCCACATATATATTTGTAGGTACGTTTTCAGCCAAGACTAGAAACGGGTCGACGTATCTTCACCTGAAGCAGGTACACTTGCTATAATAAAGAAAGTATAGTTCTGTCCATGATATGAAATTAGTACAAACACTATAGAGTTACACTCAACTCACCATCGGGAATTTAGAGCTCCACTGGCTTGCACTGCCCAGCTTGCACAAGCTTTTATTTTGAAACTATTTGGCGGGATAGACAATTGAGCATGCGTATATTACCACGTGGATATAATTAAGTAGTTGCCTCGTTAAATATTCATAGTTGTCGTCTTTCATTATAGTTTAAAAATTTTAATATTGGTTAATTGTATTTTTTTTTGTGTGTACAACAAAAATATATTTAATGAAACAATAACTAAAATGATCACTGGAAAATCAATAATAATTAACACAATAGCATAACATGATATAGATACAGTAGTACATACATTAATATAGTTACAATAATTATGAGTTTATAATCGGTGACTGTTTTGGGAGTGAGGTGAAAGAGACGTTCACTTGGTACATATCATTGGCGGTTGACCACTTCCATCATAATCATAGTCGTACCAACACCCATAGTCATTCCACTGGTAATAATAGTTATAGTAATCATGAGGTCGATGCCATGGATACAGACTAATTGTAAGAGAAACAATCAGGATTCCCATCACAAAGGCAAAGATAAGGGCACAAAAATTGAGAGCAAGGGCACCATTACCCAAGTACTTTGCACGTAAGTATTTTCCTTGTCCGTTAGCACTGTGACTCTATGAAGGAAAGAGTAAAACTTGGATTATGAGACACAATTATATAATTAATTATATAAAATCGCTACATCTACAGTACTGGTAATTGAATCAATTGTAGAGATCCCGTTCATCAATCCTTGGGTTTGGGGTTAAATCAATTATAATAATAAATATTATTAGAGACATTATTTGGAATTATAGTTTGGGAAGGCTATTTTCAAAACTCAATAACAGGAAAACCTTCCACTAAACTAAGGACACGCTTACTTAGTTTGTATTCTATTTCTCGTAATCATAAATCAAACCGATTTCCCAGTCTAAAACGTAATAATAATAATTATTACATTATGAACTCACCAGTGCAGCCAAGATCAATGCAGGGACCATGAATACAAATGTCTCCGGAGCAAAAATCACAAGGATAATAAAAAGCACCACTGTCAATATCAAATGAGAGTTTGGAACAATAGACTGTGGTCTTGTAACCTACATAACATTATATGAAGACAATAGGAGGTAAGATTCTTCGTCTTACCTGAACTTGCGGAGTAGGTATAAACATGACTGGTTGAGAGACAGTTGGCTGTCCATTAATTCCAGTCCCCGCCATGAAATATACTTGCTGTCCATATGGCTGAAACATGGTAGGTCCATTGGTGGGTTCAGGAACAGTTGGACTGCCTAACAGTTGGTACGAAGGTCCTTTCTTATTCTGCGACATCTTGAGTTGTTTACTGGCGTCTTGTGATCAATCCCATATAAGGTATATATATGGAGGAGCACTGTTGTCTTTGGGGTCAGTGTCGTATATACCTCCTTCCTGCATGTAATTGAATCATGAATTATTCATGAATTATTCATGATTTGCAAGTGGGTTGGACTGTCAGCACTCACTGAGCAAATATGAAAATACTATTATTATTGTCCAATCGTGTAGTCTCTTCTCTTGACATTGAGGTGCATTATGAGACTATGTCGAGTGTAGCCTCATCCCCATACTCCAAAATTGGATTGAATAGAGTCTGGGAATGAGACTATGTTTAATTAAATGTAGTCTCATCCCCACACTCTGGGGATGAGATTGTGTTTAAATATCCCCTCACTCCTTCAATGGAGTGAAAGGGAGTATGGAAATGAGACCAGTGTTGAAATCAAATGCAATTTTTGGTTTTTACATTCAAAATAGCTTTCTTAAATAAATAATACACTTAATAGAAACAGATATTTCATGTCGCTGTTTTGAAATGAATAGAATATACATTCATAATTTAATCACTATCAACAGATTGTTTATCAGAGTCTCCTGCATTTTCAATTTCTTGCAATTCTTCCTCGAGGATTAGTAACTCATCTTCATCAACATCAAATAATTCTTCATCGACTTTCAATTCATCGGTAACTCCATTTATTAATTCTTCATCGTCGTGTAAATAATCTTCTGTGAATAAATTCTCGTCAATTTGTATCATACCTACAGCACCTCTAGAATTATCTGTAATGTTAAATATAGCTAGTATATATATATCATGTGACATTGAGCCAATCACATTGTCATATACTAGTCACCTGATCATGTTTTAAACAGCATAAACAAATGCACAGTTACCTATGAAATGTTACCAGACACACTATATAGAAATGGCAGCCCATAAAACAATACAGTAAAACCCCTCTATTGAGGAAACACTGAAATGAGGCCACCCCTGTATTAAGGACACTTACAAATGTCCCAAACTGTGCTTTATAATATGAATTCACCCCTGAAATGAGGACAACCCTGTATTAAAGACACTTACAAATGTCCCAAACTGTGCTTTATGAATTCACCTTTGAAATGAGGACACCCCTGTAATCGGGACACATATATTTGTCCCAATGCTGTCTGGGGGTTCCACTGTATTGCCTAAGGATATTTCAGTGTTAAGATAATAATCTAGTGTTTGTGTGGGGCTGATAAAGCTCTAGAGTACATTATATAATCTATTGTCAGGAGAGTTTAGCTTCACTTTCAAAGGTACTTCAAGACCAAAAACACTTAATTAATCATAATGTTTAGAGTACAGTCAGGTGACTGGTTGAAAGTGACATGATACAACCTACTTTGATCACTAATTCCAGCTCCTCCTACAGCATCTACATGTTCTCTCTCCTCTATTCTAGTAACAGGAGGTATAACAGGTAAACCATCTGGTATAGTAAAGTTTGTAACATCTAACAGAGCACCATCTTCATCCTATAGATAAGAAACAAAGCTATCATCAAAAGAGTAGCATGTGTCTTTACACACAGTCAAATAGTCTGATTGCAAAGCAGTAATGTATTACCTTCTAGTTCATTATAGATTATACCCAATCAGATAACAGAAAACCAGTCATGTGATCAAACATTTACATGTGGAATAAATACATGTATAAAACTTTGTGTGCATGTGACTTGCTGGAAGAATCTGATTGGCTGTTGTCAAAGTGATAAAACAATTACCTCTTGATTTGTTCTTGATATTACTACAGCTTCGTCATCATCATCATCATCTCCATCTTCTTCAACCATGTCAGGATTAAATTCAAACATCTCTCTTCCACTTATCTATAAAAATTAATAATTTTGTTAAATAGATAACAAGTCATTTATCGTAAGTTACTCCATGAGTCTTTCCTGCTTTGAAAGCTTCCTTTCTTTTTGCAGCCTCTTCATCAGCATTTGCTTGTTTCTCTTTTAACTGAATTATAAAAAATAAGAAATAATTTCACAAGTGTTTCGATAAATAGAATATTAACATACCTTTCTACTTTTCCAAGCAAGAAACGTTTCTAATGTCACTTTAGTCAGATTCTTTCCTGAAGTGATTAATTTTTCTCTCTGAAAATTATTTTAAAATAGACATGAAATACATTTCTATATGACCAAATCTACAAATGTCACCTCTTGCTATAATGGCTATAAGCAGCTGCCTAAATGTGTACTAATAATATTAGACTTTCAGAATATGAGCTACAGTGACTTTAAATGAGGGCAACAATTAATGACTCCATCATTATTATATCTCTATGGGAGATCATACTTTATACAGTGGAGTATCAGAGTGTGACAACATTCAGCTGTCAATAAAATGTCACCATAACTATAGTAACAGTATTTATCTTAGTTCTACTGTCAGTATAGCATGGTAATTACTGTCTCGCTACTGTGGTGTTGAATTGACAAGTACACCATGCAATTACTATATGAACTATTGTAGTGTGGAAATGAAACTACCGAGTAATTACTGTACTGTATAATGAATTTGTATTTATAACTATATACAAATGTAATTATAAAGTACAATGCTACTATACTATACTATGTGGAGTACTGACCTCTTCCTCTACGAGTTTTTCAATAGATATCTTCTCCTCTTCATCTGGGTTATTCTTTTTTGAAGTTTTGAAGACAAAGCCAGGAGGTAAGGCATGTCGATAAATACATTTATCACCATTTGGACAATCCCAAAACCATCCATACTTTCCATTCTCTATGGCTTGTAAAAAGAACTTACAAACCTGCGAAATAATAATAATAATAATAATAATAATAATAATAATAATAATAATAATAATAATAATAATAATAATAATAATAATAATAATAATAATAATAATGATAATGTTATTTTACGGTTGTCTTAATAAAGGTGTTTAGTGCACTGTACAAGATGACCTCAAAATTAGGATATGATGACCTTATATGTACTATAGTGTATAGTTTAATGTCATAAGGTTAATACATGATTATACTGTAACTCAATAACTTATATGTACTATAGTGTATAGTTTAATATCATAAGGTTAATACATGATTATACTGTAACTCAATAACTTATATGTACTATAGTGTATAGTTTAATATCATAAGGTTAATACATGATTATACTGTAACTCAATAACTTATATGTACTATAGTGTATAGTTTAATATCATAAGGTTAATACATGATTATACTATAACTCAGTAATGAAGTTGTGGATTGAAATTTGACATATGAAACAGGAGGATAATAATATTGTAAGTTGTCAATCTAAGGTCATGGTGAACAAGAATGATCTATAGTTCTTCTATGAAATACACATACATCCATTATCACTATACAATCTATTTAGCAACTAAATACAATTTATTACTACTTACAATATCTGTTTTTGGTTTTACTTTGCCACCATGTTTCTTCTCTACCACTTCTTTTAATTTATCTTCATCCCACTTATCAATAGTATCTGGAGATAGACAGATAGATAAATAAATAAATAGATAGATAAAAGATATATAGATAAATAGATATATAGATAGATAAATGCATGCACGCATGCATACATACATACATACATACATAAATACATACATACATACATACATACACACGTACATACATACATACTGTACATACATACATACATACATGCATACATACATACATACACATACATACATACATACATACATACATACATACATACATACATACATACATATATACATACATACAAGTACATACATACATACATACATACATACATACATGCATATATACATACATACAAGTACATACATACATACATACATACATACATACATACATACATACATACATAATACATACATGTACATACATACATACATACATACATACATACATACATACATAATACATACATGTACATACATACACATGTACATGTACATACACACACTCACCTTCTTCAAGATCACGAGCATCAACATACATACTCTTTTTCTCTGCCTTTCCCTCAAGAGTCAAGTCATGAGAGAACTTACATTTGTCTCCTTTAGAGCACATACCTTGTCTAAAGAACACACACAATACTGACTTTGGATCTGCTCCGGCTGATATTTTTTGACCACCACCTGCTATGGGTCGAAAAAGAGTTTCCATCTCTCTTTTCTTTTCTAGTTCAGCGTCTCTCTTTTTCTAATAGACAATACAACTAATGAATATCTCATATAGCCAATATTGGTTCTGGCTACTCAAGACTCAAGACCAGTGATGTGGAAAAAGTCAGTCATGTAGGACATTGTCCAATCATACTAGTGAATGTCCAGAAAATGTAAAACTGAATTGTATACAAGAGTGACGAAAATGTCAAAATGTCCAGCAGCTGGCTCAATGTTTCCACACCTCTGCTCTATCTATCTATCTATTATATATAATTATTATATATATATATATATATATATATATATATATATGTATATATATATATAATATACATGTATATATATACCTTAGCTTCATATTGGTCGGATGCTAGTTTCTGTGCACTTGAATGTCCATATTTAATTTGATGTGAGACTTGTTTGATAAATTGTTGCTGTTTTTTACCTTTCTTATTCTTCAAACCAAATGTCTTATCCTAATAAAAAATAAATAATTTTAAATTATTATTTATATTCTTAATTAAAAAAACAGATGGAATTCTTTTATTATCATATTCACCTACCTCAATAACCTTCTCTTTTTTCTTCTCTACTGTCTTCTTACCAGGTTCACTTTTCTTCTTTGGAGGCATTTCTTCCACTAACCCAACCCCATTCACATGGTTTTCTAAATTAACAAATAAGAATTATTTCTTCCCCTTGTACTGTTAAATAGGTCTTATAAAGAAAACATGGAAGATAATTCTGATGAAAGTAATGGTATCTTTGAAATAACAGATTTCACCAATGCTTCACCATGGGAAAGGTGAGTTTAGAATAGATATGTTGATGAGTGCTAACCAGTTCATAAATTAAAATCTTAATATGTTTTAATTGGTTCATAATATATATATATATGTATATATATCTTGTTTAGTTTTGTATCTACGATAGAGAATATTTTGTCTCAATGGGGACTCACTACATCAGTAGATTCTGTTAGTCTGAAACACTAATTATCGAATATTGTAATTAATTATTATAATATAATTATATTAGGTTGAGTATGAGGCTCAGAACTACACACAACATCACAAGTCGGAGAAGTTGATTTATGCAAAACATGAATTTGTCATGAGTTTTCACGTCTCTGGAGAAAAGAAAAGACTGGCTCCTAAACAATCAGGTTACTATCATGTGATACTTATTGATAATTAATTATATTTAATCTGCAGATCAAGATTGGCCTGATTGTATGGTACACATGATGGACTCATCAAATGATTTTCCTCCTGTAGCGCACCATATTTCAAGATGGTATGTATGTATGATTAACTAAAACGAACTCATGAACAACCAGACATATGGACAGACAGAACAGGTCTTTGTACAATGTACTAAGACTAGAGTACACATACACATTTCAGTATATAATTCACTCTGGTTTATTTTATGTTGTTGAAGGTATGGAGTGGATCAGTTTATTTTGATCTCACCTGATGAACGTAGTCCTGCTATTACTAGTGAAGCTCAAACTAAACTGATGTTGAGTTCAGTATCATTAGCCATCAACAATACTGGATGGTATTACAATTATAAATGTATTCAATAATTCTTTCTATCTATCTTCGTCATCATTGATCTATCTATTAATCCATTCATTCATCTATCTATCCATTCACTTCATCTATTTATTCATTCATTCATCTATCTATCCATTCATTCATTCATCCATCAATCTGCCCTTTCATTGACTTATCCATCCATCCATTCATTCATCCATCTATCTATCCATCCATTCATTCATCTATCCATCCATTCATTCATCTATTTATCCATTCATTCATTCATCTATCTATCCATTCACTTCATCTATTTATTCATTCATTCATCTATCTATCCATCCATTCATTCATCTATCTATCCATTCATTCATTCATCTATCTATCCATTCACTTCATCTATTCATTCATTCATCTATCTATCCATTCATTCATTCATCTATTTATCCATTCATTCATTCATCCATCAATCTGCCCTTTCATTGACTTATCCATCCATCCATTCATTCATCCATCTATCTATCCATCCATTCATTCATCTATCCATCCATTCATTCATCTATTTATCCATTCATTCATTCATCTATCTATCCATTCACTTCATCTATTTATTCATTCATTCATCTATCTATCCATCCATTCATTCATCTATCTATCCATTCATTCATTCATCTATCTATCCATTCACTTCATCTATTCATTCATTCATCTATCTATCCATTCATTCATTCATCTATTTATCCATTCATTCATTCATCTATCTATCCATTCACTTCATCTATTCATTCATTCATCTATCTATCCATCCATTCATTCATCTATCTATCCATTCACTTCATCTATTCATTCATTCATCTATCTATCCATTCATTCATTCATCTATCTATCCATTCATTCATTCATCCATCAATCTGCCCTTTCATTGACTTATCCATCCATCCATTCATTCATCTATCCATCCATCCATTCATCCATCTATCTATCCATCCATTCATTCATCTATCCATCCATTCATTCATCTATTTATCCATTCATTAATCTATCTACCATCTATTTTATCTATTACATTCTTTCTCCATCATTTAGTACTACTCCCATTTTTATTCAAACCCAGAAGCACTGGCGTCATATGTATGTTGGTGTGTGTGAAGGGGGAGGATTACGTGCCAATTTTGACATGGTCCATTTAAAACGTATACCATCTCAATTTAATCATTTGTCTGGTATGATTGATATACTACGATCAAAACTGGTATGTACATGAATTATTAAACTTTAACAATAAGTGAACTGAGAGTGGAGACATGGATGGATGGATGGATGGGTGGGTTGGTTGGTTGGTTGGTTGGATGGATGGATGGATGTATGGATGGATGGATGGATGGGTCGGTGGATGGCTGGATGGATGGATGGATGGATGGATGGATGGATGGATGGATGGATGGATGGATGGGTGGGTGGATATGTGTGTAGATGGATGGATGGATGGATGGGTGGATGGATGGATGGATGGGTGGATGGACAGATAGACGGACAGACAGATGGACAGACAGACTCACAGATGGATATATAATAAAAGATGACTTTTTAAAGTTGTTTAGAGGATTATTGTTTCTATTATAATAGCGCAAGTCATCCAGTAAATCTACTTCTGTTGAAATATCTGCTAGACTTACATATTGTCTGAGACATTGGAGTGTAGAGGATTGGCCTGTTGAACCTCTTGGTAACTATGTATGTATGTATGTATGTATGTATGTATGTACATGTACGTCCATACATTATTAAGTTTACATACTAGTACTGTACTTTCACTGACTATTGAGGGAAGTACACTGTACATTCTCTACACAGTATTACACCTTAGTACTATGCTATCACTTACAAATGTAAAGGGAATTCACATGTTACTATAGTACTATATACTTAGAACTACAGTTGACTATCACCTTATTAAAGTGTAGCTTCCATCATAGTATGTAAATGTAATAAAGTCATGTACTGTATGTACATACATACATATATATATAGTTTATTTATGTGTATATGTAAAATGTATGTACATGTACGTATACATGTGTATATATTAATATAATTATACATACATGTATACATGTATGTATAACGTATTATAGGAGATATAAAAGGATTATTAACAGAAAATGTTTTCTCTCGGCTTCCAGTAGGAGCCACTTTAGACCCAATACAGTGAGTACATATATAAAATATAATAATATACTGTATAGTAATGTACATGTATATATAGAGAACTTCATCTCGCAGCCATTTGGAATAACCTCACGGAGGAAACTGTGATCGATAATTCAACAAATATGTGAGTCTCTATGATTGTATCTCAGTCTGTCTATATCTACCTTTATCTACATACACTGTATGTATATACATGTATGTATATGTATATGTAACTATGTATGTATGTATAAGTATATAATTATATATATATATAGTTTATAATTATGAATATGTGTTTAATCTCAGAGGTTTTGATCCGTTATATGCTCCTCTATGGACAATTAAGACACACCTTGTGGAGAGTCCTGGTCTCTTATTAGGTGAGATCTTCCCTTCATTATCTTCCCAGTAATATAATAATAGAGATCTTTAAATAGATGAACAGCTGACTGATTTTATTAAGGTGTGTTTTAGACAAGAAAGTATTCCTGATCTAATTGGAAACAAGATACTACAAGAAGATATCAGATCACCTGGTGTGTAGGGAGTAGATACTGTATGTACATACGTACATACATACACAAGTACATACTTATTTATATGTGTGTATATGTATGTATATACACACATACGTACATACATGTACGTATAGTATTACATATATGTATGTATATATGTAATACTACACATATGTATGTATATATGTAATACAGATATACATACATATATACATAAGTACATGCATACAAACATACATGCATACATACATACTATTATTTTATTCAGGTGGTGTTGGTGGTAGTGACTACTCTCATGCTCTAACTAAACTCACAGATCCTAGTGGTATTAGTTCTCCAATTTCTTTATCTTCAGTAATGTACTCTTCTAGTTCTAGACTGGAATTTGGGTCTGAGTTTGAGCCCATATCAGATCAGGAACTGGACTCTGTCTTAAATGTTCGTGTATAAAAATAAGCAAAAATAATAATTAATTTTTAACATTCTTTTCAGTATCTGTTTCCAGATGCTTTCGTGAGTCCATCGTTAACAACAAAAGAAACATCAACTATAAATGAAGTATGCAAGTTCATAATAACCTCAATATTAGTCTATGATGACCTTATATGTACTATAGTGTATAGTTTAATGTCATAAGGTTAATACATGATTATACTGTAACTCAATAACTTATATGTACTATAGTGTATAGTTTAATGTCATAAGGTTAATACATGATTATACTGTAACTCAATAACTTATATGTACTATAGTGTATAGTTTAATGTCATAAGGTTAATACATGATTATACTGTAACTCAATAACTTATATGTACTATAGTACATGTATATAGTTTAATATCATAAGGTTAATACATGATTATACTGTAACTCAATAACTTATATGTACTATAGTGTATAGTTTAATATCATAAGGTTAATACATGATTATACTGTAACTCAATAACTTATATGTACTATAGTGTATAGTTTAATATCATAAGGTTAATACATGATTATACTGTAACTCAATAACTTATATGTACTATAGTGTATAGTTTAATATCATAAGGTTACTATATATAATGAAGCAATGGATTGAAATATGACATGAACAAAAAAGAACATGTAGATGTAAAATAAACTGAAACACAAACACACAAAAGAGAGAGCTACATCATAATATGAAACTGATACCATTATTAAGTTATGGACATTGTTTTGAGGTCAAAGTACAACTTTAATGACTTTCTCATATATCTTTTTTTTTTAGGATAAACTAGGAAGACAGATCAAATCATCATCTCCTGATAGCTTCACTGCCAGATTAGCCAGAGCATTGTGTCTTGTAAATCATGAATATGGTACATCCCTCATTTCATCTCAGCCCTAATATTTACTAAAACTAGCAAAAATAATTTCAAACAAACATTTGTGTGGCTGCTCATGCTTCATGTATAAATAAGCACAAGGAATAATTAGAGTATATATGGTACTATGCTACAATACGAAACCATATCCCTGCCTAGCCTATTGTAGTACCATATATACTCTAATTATTTTGTGTTGGTTTACATGAAACCATGAACCAAAGCGGCTAGTTTGTAAAATTTGAATTTCATATCTTGAAAATTTGAAAATTGTTATTTTTTGATCTCAAATTTCATTTCATCCTATCTTGTTTTTAAAACTAGCGTTTGAGAGTCTACTAATGTCATTCTACATTTTGTAGGTCTCAGAGCATTAGCCCATGTATGGTATGAGGTGATGCTTGAGTTCCGTTATCGATGGGAGAATGGTGTCACTCTACCAAGGTCACTGGGGTCACTGGATTATTCAAATACTTTAATAAATATTATATTCTTGTTTCCTTTTAGATTGGGTAATGATATTCCTGACTTAATTTATTGTTTACTACATCAAAAATTACAGGTTCGTCCTATTTACTGCACATCTATCTATCTATCTATCTATCTATTACACCTACATGTATGATGTATCATTATTTATCTATCTATCTATCTATTTATCTATCTGTCTATTTCACCTACCTATCTATCTATCCTAGATGTTAAATTGTTGCATACGACACAAGATCTCACACACTCACAGACTACACTCTCCACACTCTCCCTCTGTGTCATCAACGATCACTAAATCATCACCTGAACCTGAATATCATAGTCCAACATCAAGTCTCAGTTTTAGTCAAAGAATTACACAACAATTATCACATGATGATACTCTAGAAGGGAAGGAGATGACTGAGAATGAGGATGATCAGACTGGGAATGAGGACTGTAAACGACCAAGCCAAAGCACAAGTAGTAGTGGTGATGAATTTTTTGAAGCAAATGAATCTCTAGACTCAAACCCAGTTACACAGAATGAGAATGGGAATGAGTCTGTGAAAAATGAAAACGCAACAGATATTTTGTCACTAGAAAGTTTGAGTATAAAGAGTTCTGAGTCTCCAAGTATAAAACCCAAAAGTGTAGAACTGAAACCGACATTACAAGATCCTTTGAGTTTTTTCTCTAGTGAGGAAGATATGAAACCTTTGATTATTATTAAACCAGATAAACTAGATAAACCGGATAAACTAGTATCTGATAGAGCTGGAGCTTTGAAACCCTATAAAGATTTGATACTAATAGAAACTGGAAAACCACTTTATGTTCCCGAAACTCAAGTGAGTTGTCTGTCTGTCTGTCTGTCTGTATGAGTGTATGTATACATGTATATATGTATGTATGTTATATGTATGTATGTGTGTATGTATTTATGTAAGTATGTATGTATTGCCACAAAGCGCAGACAGAAAGGTATGTTAATCAATAATGTATTTTCTAATAGGACTCTACTCCACTGACTGAAGATATGTTATGGGAGCAACAGAGTGTCTTATCTAAATTAGGTACTTCAACTGAAGCAGCTCATGTCAGGGCTAAAATGCAAAGTATGTCACTATTATCAGACATGCAAGCATTCAAGGTATTCAGTTTATAAACTATGTACATGTATGTATGTATGTATGTGTGTATGTATGTATGTATGTGTGTATGTATGTATGTATGTATGTATGTATGTATGTATGTATGTATGTATGTATGTATGTATGTATGTATGTGTGTATGTATGTATGTATGTGTGTATGTATGTATGTATGTATGTATGTATGTATGTATGTATGTATGAATGTATGTATGTAATAATATTATATATATATATATATATATATATATATATATTATGTACTGTATAGGCTGCTAATCCAGGCTGTGTTCTAGAAGATTTTGTTCGTTGGTACTCACCTCGTGATTGGATAGATGGAGAAGATTTGGATGAAGAGAAAGAGAGAGGTACTATGGAGCCAATAGAATCAACAACAGTTATTACTAGTGAGATTCTTACTGAAGATAATTCAATAGATGATAGCCATCCAACAGATGGATGGGAAGAAGAATGGGCAGAGGATTTGGATATGATTGAACCTAGATCACATGATGACAATGAAAAAGATGAATGTAGTGGACCTAGTGGTAATATGGAGCCAAAGAGAGTAAGTAAAATAGCATGGATGGATGGATGGATGGATGGATGAATGGATGGGTGAATGATGGGTGGATGAACTGACAGAGGAATCGATGGATGGATGAATGGACGGACAGAGGAAGGGATGGATGGACAGACAGACAGATGGATGGATAGACGGACGGAAAAATGGATGGGCAGACAGATAGAGATGACAAGTAGATAGTGTCATGAAGAACTGTCTATATAATGAATATTCATAATGTCATTATTACATTTAGTATGTGAAAGGTCATATGAGTTTAAGAATGAGACAGCCGGGTAACATGTGGGTAGAATCGTGGGAGAGTACCACACCTATTCCTGCATATAAACAAAAGAGACTATTTGATGATACTAAAGAAGCAGAGAAGGTTTTACACTTTCTATCTGGTTTAAAACCAGCAGAACTTGCACTCTTACTGTTGCCATCATTATTACACTCGGCAATACTTGCTTTACAGGAAAAAATAGGTAAGGATTTTAACTAATATTATATACACCTGTCTCAATATGGTTGTCATAGAAACGTCACCATTGACTGTTGTAGAAAGTCTAGTTAATGATGCTGTCAGCATACTCAGTACCATACAGAGACCAACACTAGACTCACTCCCAATCTATCAGGTATGGGACTGAGACTGCTTATGCCACTTGTGTATTGAAGTGTCTGTGTGTCTATTCATCCATTTGTTGTTAATACTAGACTCACTCCCAATCTATCAGATATGGGAATGAGACTGCTTGTGTCTGTCTATTCATCAATTTGTCTTTATAACACTAGACTCATTCCCAGTCTATTAGGAATAGGAATGAGACTGCTTATTCATCCATTTAGGAATGTTTGAGTCTATTACAACAAGCTGAACATCAATTAGCCATAGCAAATTCTCTCAACTTAAAATTTAATCAAGGATTAGAATTAAAATCAAAAATTGTAAATGAAAGAAAAATAACAGACTCAAAAGAATTAGATACTAGTATAGAGATACTAGTACTAAAAGAACCTGAACTGGTTTTACGAGATCCCACAACCAGTTTAACAGGTATTGCTCTTCAAGGATTACTGCTAGCTCATCAAACTTTGCAGGTATTTGAAATCATTAATAAATAAAAGTGTTTAGTATCTCTAATATATGATAGACTCTGGAAGACAAAACAAAGACACCTGAACAGGTAAGACAAGAAAGAATAGTGAAATGAAATTTGTTTACTAAGGTCACTACGTGGTGAGGTCACCTTTGACAAATTCATTTTAACATGTTAATGACTACTGGTCATCTCTGTAATATGAGTGAAATTCATGATAAATTAATTGTCATGGAAACGAGCAGATAACCCTTCATTGCAATTACCTAAGTCAAACTCATATTCGTATATACAGTGTGATTACCATAGTGATTGAACCCACAGTAGTGCATACTGGTGAATTTAAAACTATGAATTTATAATGAGTTCAGTTTTACATGTAACTCAATGATTCTAATTTAGTGTTAATGCACATTTCTAGAAAAAGATAATAATTAACTAAATCTGTATTGAAAATACACATGTATATCTATTCCTGACTTTCATATATCTCTCTCTTCAGTCTTCTAACTTGCTTCCCAAGCCAGCTGCAAGAGAGTTCATAATTCGTACAATATCCCCATACCCAGGTTCCTTATTCATTATCCCTATACCCATGTGTTTTATTCCTCATTTCCATACCAAGGTCCTAGTTCATCGTCCTGTCCTCACAGAATATTTGGCCTCTTGTCTAAAGATGAAATGAGACTGGCCAGCGTTTTTAGTGAAGATATATTACTCTCTTAATTAATTTATTGCAATTATTATTTTTACAATTGTGTGCGAAACACTAAAAAAATGGATTGATTAGAAAAAAATTATTATTGATTACATTGTGGCCAAAAACGTTATAATAGATAATTAAGAGTCCAGCTGCAAATAGCAGGTTTTGACATTAGCCTAGATAGGGTCCAGCGGCAAATAACAGGTTCTTTCTAGTGAATTGAAGACAGTGTATTGGAGTAGATTTAGTAGGGTAGCTACCAAGAAGACTAAAAGGAAAGTAGAATCATTAATTTACTGTCTTCAGCAAGAAATGTATTGGCTATGTCACATTGTACATGTACATGTATGTACAATTAATACTGATCTGTTTGTACATGTATATGTACATGTATATGTACATGTACATGTACACACTAGTAAAGTTACTGCCAACATAGTATATAATTAGTACCCATACGTATGTATGTATAAAGTTCAGTCCTCAGTATAATATGTTTGTATCTATATAAGTTACATGTAATTACTCTTCTTTGTAAATAAGTTGTATTTATGTATGCGTTGTACTACTGGCAAGCTAGCTTACCATTCTTGTCCCAGTCTCTCTCTATCATCATCTAATTTACTAGTGTCCCATAACTTGACACATTTATCTAAACCTCCTATTTGACAAGTGAACAGAGATAGACGGATGGCCATGGATGGATAGATGAATGGTTGATGAATGGGTGGAAAGTTGGATGAATGGATGGATGGATGGATGGATGGATGGATGAATGGATGGATGGATGGATGGATGGGATACCTGAAGCCAAAATAGTGCTATCTCTACTAAATGCCAGCTGGTAAACTGTATCAGTGTGACCAGGTAACTCACACACTTGAGATCCTTTCTCTAAGTCCCATATGTAAACACGTTTATCAGTACCTATATGTTCGTATAATATGACAGGAATAGATAGTATAGATGGAAGATCAGACATACATACATACATGCATACATACATACATACATACATATATACATGTACATGCATACATACTTACATACATATATACGTACATACTTACATACATACATACAAATATACATACATACTTACATTCATACATGTACATACATACAACTACATTTTGTTTGTATGTTTCGTATTTTTGTTTATATATAATTACATTTATTTCTTTGTATGTACACATAATTACATATACACATACAAACATATATGTAGATAAAATAGGTATATATATACTAATACATAAATGATAATGAATCTCATACCAGCAGATGCCAAGTATTTCCCATCATAAGAGAAAGCCAAACTGTAAACAGAGCCCTATTGATTATTAATAAAGATGTCATTGATAGTTCTATATTGTGATTCTACCTTGTGTCCAGTGAATATTCTACAACACTGTCCATTAATTACATCCCATAGTCTCACACTTCGGTCACATGACCCGGTTGCTATGTAGTTACCATTTGGATGGAATTTACAACACTGCAAATTAGATTTTGGAGATAATTTATTAGAACTAGAAGTGAATCTCAGTAAGATTGGAACAGTGTGACAAATAATTACATGAAATATGATGTAATCAGTTCAGGAAATGTGTAAATATGGAACAATGCGCAGTGCAGGAGACTATATCCAATAATTGCCCATTTTCCAGACTTTGTCCGGACAATATTGCACTCGTCCGGACAATATTACACTTGTCCGGACAATATTACACTTGACTGGACAATATTGCACTTGTCCGGACAATATTGCACTTGACTGGACAATATTGCACTTGACTGGACAATATTGCACTTGTCTGGACAATATTACACTTGTCTGGACAATATTACACTTGTCTGGACAATATTACACTTGTCCGGACAATATTGCACTTGTCTGGACAATATTGCACTTGTCCGGACAATATTACACTTGACTGGACAATATTGCACTTGTCCGGACAATATTGCACTTGTCCGGACAATATTGCACTTGTCCGGACAATATTGCACTTGTCCGGACAATATTGCACTTGTCCGGACAATATTACACTTGACTGGACAATATTACACTTGTCCGGACAATATTGCACTTGACTGGACAATATTACACTTGACTGGACAATATTGCACTTGTCTGGACAATATTGCACTTGTCTGGACAATATTACACTTGTCTGGACAATATTACACTTGTCCGGACAATATTGCACTTGACTGGACAATATTACACTTGTCCGGACAAATTGTCTGATTAGTTATAAGAATAATACAAATACTTAAGTACATAAACCCCACCATACACTAGGCAACATTGTTGACTGTAACAGTTGTGTGCAACACTTCCTTTTGGATCTTTCATACACCATTGTTGGTTGACTGTAATGTTGTAAGTGTAATATGAAATATCAAAGGAAGAAACTCACTGTAACTGCAACAAGCAACAATGTTGCCTAGTGTATGGTGAGCTTTAATCCCACAGTGAGGTAAATTAGCAGTCATGGCCTACTGTTTCTGTTGAACACTTTCCAAAAACTATTTTGAGGACTGATTTAATATTAGTTAAGATTTTAGGAAATACAGTAGATATATTTGTCCTGATACTCACATTTACATCACTACTATGACCTGACAGTATTCTAACTGGTTGAACTTGTTCTGTGATCCAGACTTTAGCAGTACGATCAAAAGAGCAGCTGGTGAAATAATAATCCAAAGGACTATAAAATATACAAGATAGAAAGAGATTGATGACTTGATGTGTGTACTGAAGTCATCTTTATACCTGAATTCCACACCCCATACTGGATATACATGTCCCTTAAAACATACCACAGCAGTAAATGATTGTAGACTCCAAAGACGAACTATAAATAACAGAATCAATTTGAATGTCATACTATAACTCAATAACTTATATGTACTATAGTATATAGTTTAATATCATAAGGTTAATACATGATTATACTATAACTCAATAACTTATATGTACTATAGTATATAGTTTAATATCATAAGGTTAATACAGGATTATACTGTAACTCAATAACTTATATGTACTATAGTGTATAGTTTAATATCATAAGATTAATACATGATTATACTATAACTCAATAACTTATATGTACTATAGTACATGTATATAGTTTAATATCATAAGGTTAATACATGATTATACTGTAACTCAATAGCTTATATGTATTATAGTGTATAGTTTAATATCATAAGGTTAATACATGATTATACTGTAACTCAATAACTTATATGTGCTATAGTGTATAGTTCAATACTGTAACTCAATAACACATATAAGTTATTGAGTTACAGTATAATCATGTATTAACCTTATGATATTAAACTATACACTATAGTACATATAAGTTATTGAGTTACAGTATAATCATGTATTAACCTTATGATATTAAACTATACACTATAGTACATATAAGTTATTGAGTTACAGTATAATCATGTATTAACCTTATGATATTAAACTATACACTATAGTACATATAAGTTATTGAGTTACAGTATAATCATGTATTAACCTTATGATATTAAACTATACACTATAGTACATATAAGTTATTGAGTTACAGTATAATCATGTATTAACCTTATGACATTAAACTATACACTATAGTACATATAAGTTCTTGAGTTACAGTATAATCATGTATTAACCTTATGACATTAAACTATACACTATAGTACATAAAGTCATCACGTCATAATTGTAATGTCATCTTGAATGTGAACAGACATCTATCAACTTTGTGAATGAAGTATTATTCAGAAACTTACTTGTCCCATCTTCTGATGATGATAGTAACAATGTATTATCATTATTAAATGATACATCATATACTGCTCCACTGTGTCCAGTTAAGACACGAACATCAGTAGCTGAACTATGTATGTACATGTATGTATGTATGTATGTATGTATTTGTGTATGTATGTATGTATGTATGTATGTATGTATGCATGTATGTATGTATGTATGTATGTATGTATGTATGTATGTATGTATTTTGTGTACCTATTATCTATGATTCTTTCCAAGACATCCTCTGGGATAAAATAATAATTATAAATACATGATATTATCTATTTATCTAACCAGCTGCTAAAGTAATCTGTTGCATTTGTGTTGGCGATTTCAAAGGACAAAGTTTTCTTGGAGTCAAAGACCAGATTCTGATAACAGAATCACTAAATCCTCCAGCCATTAGAGTGGAGTCAGGAGATATAGAGATGGTATTGAGACTATACCAAAAGAAAACAAGTCATTCATAAAAGCTTACCGGGAAATGACATCACCAACTGTAAATACATTTAAATCTAAACAATTTATAGTAAACCATAAATAAAACATAACTATTTACGCTGTTACCATAGCAACCACATTTGTAACCCTTATAACTTGACAACCAAGTACAGAAGTACTAATATTAAGTCCAAGTGATGTTTAATATTATATACTATAATTATGTAACAAGAGTCTCCTACCCACACTGGTTGAGAGTATTCCACGTCTCAGATACTAATACCTGTTATAAGTATTAATACTAGTAATACCTATTATAAGTATTAATACCAGTAATACCTGTTATAAGTATTAATACTAGTAATACCTGTTATAAGTATTAATACCTGTTATAAGTATTAATACTAGTAATACCTATTATAAGTATTAATACTAGTAATACCTGTTATAAGTATTAATACTAGTAATACCTGTTATAAGTATTAATACTAGTAATACCTGTTATAAGTATTAATACTAGTAATACCTGTTATAAGTATCAATACTAGTAATACCTGTTATAAGTATTAATACTAGTAATACCTGTTATAAGTATTAGTACTAGTAATACCTGTTATAAGTATCAATACTAGTAATACCTGTTATAAGTATCAATACTAGTAATACCTGTTATAGGTATCAATACTAGTAATAACTGTTATAGGTATTAATACTAGTAATACCTGTTATAAGTATTAATACTAGTAATACCTGTTATAAGTATTAATACCTATTATAAGTATTAATACTATTAATACCTATTATAAGTATTAATACTAGTAATACCTGTTATAAGTATTAATACTAGTAATACCTGTTATAAGTATTAATACTAGTAATACCTGTTATAAGTATTAATACTAGTAATACCTGTTATAAGTATTAATACTAGTAATACCTGTTATAAGTATTAATACTAGTAATACCTGTTATAAGTATTAATACTAGTAATACCTGTTATAAGTATTAATACTAGTAATACCTGTTATAAGTATTAATACTAGTAATACCTGTTATAAGTATTAATACTAGTAATACCTGTTATAAGTATTAATACTAGTAATACCTGTTATAAGTATTAGTACTAGTAATACCTGTTATAAGTATTAGTACTAGTAATACCTGTTATAAGTATCAATACTAGTAATACCTGTTATAAGTATCAATACTAGTAATACCTGTTATAGGTATCAATACTAGTAATAACTGTTATAGGTATTAATACTAGTAATACCTGTTATAAGTATTAATACTAGTAATACCTGTTATAAGTATCAATACTAGTAATACCTGTTATAAGTATCAATACTAGTAATACCTGTTATAAGTATCAATACTAGTAATACCCGTTATAAGTATTAATACTAGTAATACCTGTTATAAGTATTAATCAGTGTATAGAAGCATATGGATGGTAGAGCGTTTGTTCCAAGTGAGATACATTTGGCAGCATCTTTGAATGCTTGAAATTTTGCAGCTTGTTGACTGTCCCTTCTGTAAGGAAGACACACACATATATGGATGGATGGATGCATGAATGAATGGATAGATATATAGATGAATGAATGGATGGACATATGGATGGATGGATGTATGAATGAATGGATGGATATATGGATGAATAAATGGATGGACATATGGATAGATGGATAGATGAATGGAAGGATGGATGGATGAATGGATAGATAGATAGATGTTGATCAGTGATTATGCTACTAACAGAGGAGGTACTGGTATTCTATTAAGTTGAGGTGCATGTGGTGTATTGGTAGTCTTGCTCTTCTTCCCAGATAATAAGCCAAGATCTTTCTTTGATTTCTTCTTCTACGGAAGAATTCAATGATAAATTACTCAAGCCAAACCTTAATTATCTATGAGCTAAAGAAGAGTGCTAGTACCATTAGTAGTACCATCAGAATGGTGCACCATTAGTTACCATTACAAGGGTGCAGTACCATTAGAAGGGTGCAGTACCATTAGAAGGGTACAGTACCATTAGAAGGGTGCAGTACCATTAGAAGGGTGCAGTACCATTAGAAGGGTACAGTACCATTAGAAGGGTGCAGTACCATTAGAAGGGTACCATTAGAAGGGTGCAGTATCATTAGAAGGGTACCATTAGAAGGGTGCAGTATCATTAGAAGGGTGCAGTATCATTAGAAGGGTACCATTAGAAGGGTGCAGTACCATTAGGGTGCAGTATCAGGTGTTAGTACCACATACAGAATCCTCAATTATAAGTGTAATCAAACCTTTGGCTTATCTTCATCATTAGCGTCAGCTTCTTCTTTCTCTAGCTGAGCTAGAGCAGCTGTTATATCAGGATCTCTCGGTACACCATAAAGAACTTTAGTTTTATTAACTTAAAATAAGAGGATTTATAATAATTATGCTAAATTCATGACAATAATCTATAATACAGGTGTGTCTGTTTGAGTTAAAGTCTAGTCACATTCATAATGATTTCATATTGTGTTCATGAACTCCTTGTAATACATAGTATCAAGCTACATGATATAATAATGATAATACATCATGTATGATGTATTTATATAACTTCAGAAAAAGCAATGGATTGGAATTTGACATACACAAAAAAAGAACAGAAAGGATAAAATGATATGAAGTAAAATGTTGTTGATCATTTCAAACTAAGGTCACGGACATTTTATCTGAAGAACATGAACAACATCTACATGTAGTACATGTAAAGTACATGTATATACTTGTATAGTACAACATTACAAGAATTTCAATGTCATATTGGAATGAGAAATATTTCGTTATAACATTCATACCTTTAACAGCAGCCTCTCCTGTCATCGATCCAATATTTTTAATAACATCAAGTTGAAGTCGTGGTGTGCCATCAAATACTATAAATTACATTACAGTGAGATGATGAGATAAAATAATGTGTTCCCTTTAGTCTCTATTCTCTCTTAGAAGGTAGAGTACCTCATTATAGTTATAATTCACTACCCAATCAGCTATAAATAAACACAGTGTACCCCACCTCCCCCCAATGAAAATGTCTCCCAACTACTTACAATAATCTTCTTACATGCACTGTCATTTGTTTTATTTACATACCATCAATATCAATGTATTTATGAACTATGTCCAGTATCGCTTTATGCTGATTGACCTAGAGGTAAAAGATAGATGAATGCTGAATGAATGGAAGAATTGAAGGATGGATCGACGGATGGACGGATGGATGGATGGATGGATGGATAGAAGAATGGATGAATCGATGGATGAACAGAAGAATATATGAATGGATGAATGGATGGATAGATAGATGGATGGATGGATGGATAGATGAATGGATGAGTAGAGTATACCTGTAGATGTTTATATAATGACTGTAAAGAATCATGTGACATTCTTACAGTAAACTTACCCTTCCTACAATTGAAAAAAAAAACAACAAATAAAATTACCAACATAGGGTTTTCATGTACATGTACATGTATAACTATATCACACCAAACATCTAAAACTCCCAGTTATCACGTGATTACTCCCAGTTATCACATGATTAATCTAGTCCTTATTGCTAATAGAATAAGGTTATACCAGCTGGAATTTGAGGACCCTGGATCTTCTGCTTCCCCAGGTCAGATGCTGGATTTGAGGACCCAAGATCTCCAGGTCAGGTTCTCTTAATTACTAAGCCACTCCTCACAAGAGCAAGTGCAGACAATAATCTTTACATATTTATTTAATGATTTTAGCCTCATTAATCTTTACTATAATTCATCCCATCATCCCATAATCCCATCATCCTATCATCCCATAATCCCATAATCCCATAATCCCATTGTAACTAGATTTATCTTCATGGTAAATATATACATGTAAGGATAAGGCTCACATGTACCAAACACATAAAAATGCAAGCTACTATAATTTATATAGAAATATGTGAACTTACAAACACTCCTACATAACTAGCTTAGTTATGTAACAAAATGTAAGATTATATAAGATATTTGATATCCAAATATTGTTTATACAGCATTGAGAAAGTAATGACAACATGAGATTTGGAGATGCGCCAAATTTAATTTGCTTCTGATATAGTATGTGTGATATAAGTTTGTACATATTTGAAATATGATATGTATACACACACACACACACACACGTACACACACGTACACCACACACATGTATAGTTGTACACATGTATATGCACATAAATGTACATACATACATACATACATACATACAGACATACATAACACATACATATATACATATATACAACATACATATATACATACATACATACACAAATACATACATACATACATACATACATACATACACACATACATACATACATACATACAGATAGCTACGTACCTATAAGTTTCAACTAAATCATTATTAATCATTTGTTCAGGAGATGTGATACTTTTCAAACGAACAAGCTCATCATTATAAAATGATTCTTGTTTGGTATGATAATTATTATAAAATAAATTACCTATAAATAGAATAATTAAATATGAATATATTATAGTAAATATCACAATATTTACAAAAACTCACCATAATCAGAATAGCCTGCTATGATCAGTTCCATGTACAGATGTATAAATATGGGATATAATAGTAAGCCCAGTTCATGCTATAATATTAATGATGTTCATTGATATTATTTTTATTATTATTACTTACCTTATAAATGTCAAGACTTCTATCAATAAATTCTAGTAACCTAGGATTATGTACATGTATGTATTATACATTATACATTATGTATATATTATACATTATACATTATGTATGTATGTATGTATGTATGTATGTGTGTATGTATGTATGTATGTATGTATGTATGTATGTATATATATATGTATGTATGTATGTATACATGTATATGTATGTATTTATATATACATTATATGTATGTATGTATGTATGTATGTATGTATATATATATAAAGATTATATATATATGTATGTATATATATATAAAGATTATATATATATGTATGTATGTATGAATGTATACATGTATTTACATGTATGTATGTACATATGTACACTGTATGCATGTTTGCATTTGTATATGTGTATGTATATGTATCATTATGTATATATATATATATATATATGTATGTATGTATGAATGTATACATGTATTTACATGTATGTATGTACATATGTACACTGTATGCATGTTTGCATTTGTATATGTGTATGTATATGTATCATTATGTATATATATATATATATATATATGTATGTATGTATGAATGTATACATGTATTTACATGTATGTATGTACATATGTACACTGTATGCATGTTTGCATTTGTATATGTGTATGTATATGTATCATTATGTATATATATATATATATATATATGTGTGTGTACATGTATGTATGCATATATCTTATGTATAAAGCTATGTATATGTATGTTGCATATAATATAATAATGTATATATTTAGTGTGTACGTACTAATTAATAGTATGTGTATATATGTATAGTTTTTAGCAGACATCATATTCATGTTACAATAAATGAATTCATTACTTATAATTATATTATGTCATGTGAAGTGTAAATGCAAGTTGAGATTAACTGGCAAAATACCATGCCTTTGTCAAACAAAAAAATTACAAAAACAAGTACTCAGTAATGATATTCATTACACAGAAGTTGTGTAAAGATATGTATTACATATTAACACACATGGCAAGTACAAAAAAGTAACATATGAATACCTTTACCCAAATCATAGGTAGAGTAAATCAAAAAAATTGTATTTTAATAAAATAGCAAAATGATACTTTGAGTTTAAAACTGCCAAAACGGCTTTTGTTATAGTCCAAAATTCGATTTTATTTAAGTTTGTTGAGATTGGCTGTAAAACAGGTTTTGATCTAAGCTTTAGTGTCCATGAATGAATTAATAAAAGGAGATGTCATTGTGATGGTCTGTCCTGATGTGAGAACGATTGGTTGAATATCTCGTGGCGTGATTGTAAGTTGACTTGTAAATGCCATTGGACTGAAGGTATGTTGGGTTCCTGTAGAAGAAGATTTACTAAGTTCCTCGATGGTAAATTTAGTTCGAGAAGGAGGACTTGTAGGATTGCTAATGATTGAGGATGAAGGGGATGCTGGTGTGTAGGACATTTCCTCACAAGGCAAGTCATCCTGATCTTGAAGAGTTTTGAATTTCTGGCGTTTGTTACAAAACCAGACTCTGACTTCCTCTGGAAGGAGATCAAGGTCATGTGCTATCATTTCTATGATCTGACGATTTGGACGCGGTTCTTTTTGAAAGTATTCTTCGAGTGTGGTTCGAGTTTGAACGGAGAACACAGCACGCTTCTTACGTTTACGAGGATTTAGTGAATCGTTAGAACTTGATGTAACAGATTCTGGATTCTCTGTCTCTTTCAACCATCGTTCCAAGACTATCTTAATGGTGGCGGCATTTGACGGACTAAGTTGCAACTGTTCAAATCGACTGATCGTACTTTGAGCAAAGTTACTATAACCCCTATCAGCGAGGGACTGACCCACTGCTCCCTGAGTGTAGCCCAGTTGGATGCGCTTGGTTTTAAACTCATCCGCAAAAACTTTCAGCTCGATATAAGCTGGTGTCATTTCTTCAGGAGGGATGGAAGCTAATGTTGCCGTATTGGTGGTATTTTTTTGCTGTTGAAGGGGTTTTGGTTGGACACTGCTCGACAGAGTTTGAGCCGATATAGATGAGATAGTTTTGGTTATTGGATGAGCCTGAGTCACCATTGGAGAAATGTTTATCATCTGAGGCATCGAAGTAGGTTGACTTTGACGAATCATATTACCAATTGGTCCTGGATATCCTGGAGGAACAACAGTAAATAGTGTAGGCAGAGGGAATGGAGTTGTTGATGAGGCAGCTGATGTGTAAACTAAAGGAGTGGCTTTTGGTGCGGCAAAAGGTACACGACTTTGAGCTGACATCACCGGTGAAATTATTGATTTTAGCAAACTCTGTGAGAGATTAGTTGGGAGACGGTTTACTGTACCAGGCCAGGAACGAGGACCTTCTTCATCTTCATCATCTGTGTCATCATCAACAGTAATGGTTTCATCTTCTCTAACACTAAGAGAGATTGAGCGTTGGTCTACAGGTAATTTATAAGATTCAGTTCTGTATTAGATAAAAGAAAGAGAAAAGATGAAATAAGCGCCTCCTTGGCTTTCAAAAACAAAATTAATGATTATTCCCCAGGCAGCAGGCTATGATATTAGAAACCTTTTATTATAATTAATTATCTTGTAGCGCTAAGAAGCACTGGTTAGAAAACTCAATATCTTTTCTTGTAGCAAGAAGTTGGATCTTCCAGAATTCTTAAAGATGTTTCCATTTACTACCTTAAAGTATTACATTAATCTCATTGGTTAGTGCAATGCCATGTGTTTTAAATATTCACTATAATTATCAGACACAAAACAGTTACTATGGTTACCATTATAAATAATAAATAGCTTCTACTGTATATACATACAATATTATATATTATAGTACTATACATGTATATACCAATCACAATATTCACATGACATTAAACTGTTTACACAAAATATATACTCCTACAGATTGTATTATGCTATCTACCATGACCTTCATAATTAAATACCATAACATTGATAAATTAATTAAAAAAATCAATAGTGCATTTAACAAGGATAGCAATTACCCAATTAGTCACTAAACACAACTTACATGTACATATATGGTAATACATATTCCCATAATAATTATAATATAAGCAATATCATGTGATCAGATACATATATCATGTGATTGTCTATATATATCATGTGATATAAATAAATAACTTTTGCATACTTTTTATAAGACTCTTCAACTTGTTCTGGTTGAGTGTGATTGCTATTAAATAAGTAAATAAATATAAATAAATTATGTGTCTTATAACATAATACATATATATATACATACATACATACTTACATACATGTACATACATACTTACATACATGTACATACGTGTATATACATACATGTACATGCATGCATGTATGTATGTATGTATGTATGTATGTATATATGTATGTATGTACAATGTATGTATGTATGTATGTGTATGTATGTGTATGTATGTATGTATACGTATGTATGTATGTATGTATGTATGTATGTATGTATGTATGTATGTATGTATATGTATGTATGTATGTGTATGTATGTATGTGTATGTATGCATGTATACATGTTTATACAATAATTATAGTGGTTCACACCTTTGTAAAACACCTGCAGTAGTTGTACCAAGAGAACTAGGGGAGTAGCCAAGTTCTCTTTTAAGTGCTTCTTCTGTTTCCTGGAAAAAAGAAAACAATGAGTAATAACAAGTCACTACTTGTTTATTAAGTGGATACCATAGCAACAAGACAAGTCTACCAAGAATGTACATTCTATCTAGTTAGCACATGGTTGCCTAGATACACTAGCCTAAGATAGTCATGAAATTGGAATTAAGTTGTTTTAGCAAAACCAATTATTATACACACACATGTAATTATCAAAATTTATTAAAAATAAATTCTTACTGTTATTATAATTTAATAAATATCTGTATACCACACTCCCACAATCATAAGGGAATATGTGGTAACCTAGCAACAGCGAGTGAAGACAAAGGTCATCATACAAATTTCTAAACTTTATTATCCACCTAGTAGGCAGAGTATATATTAGCACACCTTTGATAAAAAATTAGCTGGGAACCTCAAGGAGTGGTGACATTAATATCGCTGTCTAAACAAAGAAAAACAGCCAACCCTCTTGGACCGTCCTGGTACAAGAAAATGTATTGTTTCTGAATAATGATTACAAAGAGATTAATAGCACACCTTTGATAAAAATTAGCCAACAGATTTGTGGGAACCTCAAGTGGTAACATTAATATCGGTTGTTTCTTCGTATAAGAAGTCATGAAATTATGTTACATTTGTATAGTCTCATATGGTATAAGAATTGTTAGGAGTACTGACATTGTTAGGGTTATATCAGGATGTTTTTGTTCTTACTCAAGCATGAAATTATTGTATTCTGTGGTTTGTATAAGTATTTTGAATGTGTAATATAGCTACTATACTATCCTTATATGAAGTGAACAGCCAACCCTCCAGGACAGAAAATTATGCTTTCTCAATAATTACTACAAAGTGCACAAAGAGCAGAACCCATGGAATCCTCGCTGCCTTGGTATGGGAAAGAGTGAAGTCTTCACAATTTAGTGTTGTTTTAGTTCGACACTTTTAGATTTAGGTTATAGCTATACTATGCCAGCGTTTAGTTCATGTATACATGTAGTTTAAATTAACTAAAACAATATTAGGCTTACTAAAAGGGTTTTAGTTTTAGTAAAAGTGCCCATTATTGGCCATATTTCATTTTAGTTATTGCAGTAGACCTGTAATTTAGTTACAAAATTGCTAAAGTCACAATGCCTTACTAACAGGGGTTTTAGTTATAGTTAACTAAAACAATACCATCACATACATCTACCCAAAGTGCATGTATAATACAAACATTCTATATACTATATACTATATACGCATCTACATGTATGTACATTCTAAAGAAGATAATAAAGTAACCTAGCAACAAGACAGGTTTGTAAAACTAGTTATACTTGTTTCTAAAATGCAGCCGACGTTTGATAAACACATAACAGAATCTCTAAGTAGTAACACCTGGGACAACAGATTCAATATAATTACTAATTATAATATAAATATACTGGTTACCATAGAAACTACTCAGAATAGAAGCTCTTTTTTGAATTCCTAATTAAGTAATAAAATAGTGATGATAAATTAGAATGATCAGTGAGCAAAATGCAATCCTTTATGTGTAAATATACTCGGACAATAAGATTTGTGACACTACAAATAACACAGATGAAATATACTTAATTAACTATAATTGAGACGCTAGTCATCCTATAACTAAATTAGTTCTACTAAACCTCTACTACAGATAGTAGTAAGTAGTAAAACAAACTAATAAAATGAATCAAAGATACTCCTGAACATCTGTCACAACATTCTTTCCAGCTCCAGTGCTTGAAATAGCTTTTGAAAGTGTCCAGTAGAAACATCCAGACAAAACAATATTTCACTAGCAAGCTGTGAATTTTGTCCGAAAAAAAAAGCAAGTCTCTCACAAACACACACTGTACCATTTATGATATAGACGTAACACACTAGGCTATGACTGTTCTTGACCTCACTGTGAGGTTAATGTTGTATTATTATTTTTATAACCACAACAGACAATTTGTCTAGACAAATGTTTGGAAAAATGTTTGAAAAATGTGTGGAAAATGGCCAATTGCTGGACGTTATAATGTTGTATTATTTTTATAACCACAACAGATAATTTATCTAGACAAATGTTTGGAAAAATGTGTGGAAAATGGCCAATTGCTGGACGTTATAATGTTGTATTATTTTTATAACCACAACAGATAATTTATCTAGACAAATGTTTGGAAAAATGTGTGGAAAATGGCCAATTGCTAGACATTATTTCAAGCACTGCAGCTCTCCAGATTTATATAACATAATTAATTATTAACCTAATATTATTATCATTGATAAGTTATAATTATATTTCTCATTTACACTACACACTTGTATGTTATTATTTTTTATATAAATACGGACCAATCAGTATAAAAAATGTATGAACACATCACAACCTTTTGTCAAATATGTTAACTTCAAAGTGTTGACAAAGCCACAATACATTTACAAACACAAATAAATGATGAATTTCTGGCACACAAAGTGACTACTATCATTACTGCCATAAAACATTAATAATAATTTTAATTACAATTATTATTATAATATCATAATTTTGACGTTACCATAACAACCAAATGACAGAGGTACGACCATAAACTAGTATATGCACTTTTTACATACATACATTATATATATATTTATTTATATATATGTAATATATATAGTATGCTAACAGGTCCTATATACAAAATATAGGACCTGAGTTTTGTGTCCAAGGATGTGATATAGCCCAAGCCTGCGAGGGCTATATCACATCCGAGTACACAAAACGAGGGTCCTATATGCAGTATATAGGACCTGTTAGCATACTATATACAATATATTGTATGGTGACATCTCCTGCATAGTGTGCACATAGAAGGTCTATATACAATATATAGAACTCACCACATCAAAGGGATGATGTCACCATCATACTAATATATATATATATATATATAATTATATATATATAATTATATATTATATATATATATATATATATATATATTTATAATTATATATATATATATGAATATATAATTGCAACATACTTTAAAGTTTTGGTTCTTCAGGAACTGTAACACATTAGCAAGAGCTTGTTTATCTGAGTTGACTTCCGGATTGAGAAGTTGTCCAGCCATGATCTTGTTTTTTTTAATGATTTCACAGTGATACTGGGTAGTGATATATTCATAAACTGGTGATGGCATACAACTGGGCCAAACTAAGAGAGAGAGAGGGGAACTGTTAACGACTGCTAAGCTGCTTGTCGAAGTCGGACTACAAGGGTGTCAGAAAAAGACACCTGTCAAATACAAACTGAGGGTGAAAGTAGTGGATCGTCCCGATAATGCCGATATTATCTCGTATCTGCTGTTTCTTCACTTTTATATCAGTATTATCGTGCATGTTCGTGTACTCCCGTATACTATACCCACGTGCTGTCCAAACTACACCCACTTTAGGTGGAGGCAGACATTTTTTGATCAGAAATGGAGATTGTACTGGAATCTGAAACAAAGAAAGGTGTGATCATCTTCATGAATACCTAAAATACCATTTATAATTCTGTGTTCAAGATGTTAATTGCATATCTCTGTTTTAACAGATGAGAAAATACCAGAAAATGATCATGATGTTATAAATCATGCTGAAGAAGAAGAGGAGGAGGAAGATGATAGAGAAGTAGATCGTCGGAGACAAAGACAAGTTGACTCTGAAGAAGACTCTGATGAGGAGAGAGTGGAGGATCATGAAGGTACATATATGTGTAAGAATTGAGGAGTGAGTGGAGGATCGTAAAGGTGTGTAAGAACTGAGGAGTGAGTGGAGGATCGTAAAGGTGTGTAAGAACTGAGGAGCAGGTTAAGGTGCATATGTAAGTAAGAATAGTCAGATCAAGATAATGAAGAATGGGTGAAGGATTGTGGTGAGCAAGATAATGAAGAATGGGTGAAGGATTGTGAGATCAAAATAATGTGAGATCAAAACGTTTAGAAATGGTACTTATGAAATATCATTAATCAGAAAAGAGAATACATGTACAGAATTAACATATACATGTTAAAACACATGTAAGGTACATGTACAGAAATATCATATACATGTTAAAACACATGTAAGGTACATGTACAGAAATATCATATACATGTTAAAACACATGTAAGGTACATGTACAGAAATATCATATACATGTTAAAACACATGTAAGGTACATGTACAGAATTAACATATACATGTTAAAACACATGTAAGGTACATGTACATATACATGTTAAAACACATGTAAGGTACATGTACATATACATGTTAAAACACATGTAAGGTACATGTACAGAATTAACATATACATGTTAAAACACATGTAAGGTACATGTACAGAAATATCATATACATGTTAAAACACATGTAAGGTACATGTACAGAATTATCATATACATGTTAAAACACATGTAAGGTGCATGTATAGAATTATCATATACATGTTAAAACACATGTAAGGTACATGTACAGAATTATCATATACATGTTAAAACACATGTAAGGTACATGTACAGAATTAACATATACATGTTAAAACACATGTAAGGTACATGTACAGAAATATCATATACATGTTAAAACACATGTAAGGTGCATGTATAGAAATATCATATACATGTTAAAACACATGTAAGGTACATGTACAGAAATATCATATACGTGTTAAAACACATGTAAGGTACATGTACATATACATGTTAAAACACATGTAAGGTACATGTACAGAATTATCATATACGTGTTAAAACACATGTAAGGTACATGTACAGAAATATCATATACATGTTAAAACACATGTAAGGTACATGTACAGAATTATCATATACATGTTAAATCACATGTAAGGTACATGTACAGAATTATCATATACATGTTAAAACACATGTAAGGTACATGTACAGAATTAACATATACATGTTAAAACACATGTAAGGTACATGTACAGAATTATCATATACATGTTAAAACACATGTAAGATACATGTACCATATACATGTTAAAACACATGTAAGGTACATGTACCACTATACATGTTAAAACACATTAACATGTACATGTATTTGTATGGTGTGTGTATTAACAGACATGTTGTAATATCCTTCTATATAGGAACTCTATTTAAGTTTCTTAGATAAATAAAATGATGTAATTAAATTATTACATGTAATTTTATTGTAGTAGACATATCATGAGTAATCAGGATATGATGCTTCCTGTTATTGACTTGTACTTTTTTTTCGTGTTTTAATTGACTGTTTTCATATTTGTATTGATCCAGAACTATCCCACGGCAACCAGGAAGGTATAGTTGTTGATGGTCAACTAGATAGACAAACAAAGAATGAACAGGAGATGAATGAGGAAGAAAAGGTAGAAAACAAAAAAGAGGAGGAAGAAAAGAAAGAAGAGGAGGAGGAGAAGAAAGAGGAGAAAGATGAGGAGGAGAAGAAAGAGGAGAAAGATGAGGAGGAGGAGAAGAAAGAGGAGGAGGAGGAGAAAGATGAGCAGGAGGAGAAAGATGAGGAGGAGGAGGAAGAGAAGAAGGATGATGAAGATTGGTCAAGTGTAAGCTTCATTCTGTGGTTTTACATGTACATGTACAGTAGTATAGTAATGTACATGCAGGGTAGATGTACACAAGAATGCATGTACATATAAATACATGTTTATGTACAAGTATTTCTATAATTAGTACTATTTTAGTTAACCACAATCATAATCAAATTTAGTCATTACAGGATACATGTACATGTAGTATATTACACATTCAAAATAGTATAGTACTTATACAAACCACAGAATACAATAATTTCATGCTTGAGTGAGAACAAAAACATCCTGATATAACCTCAGTACTCCTAACATAATTCTTATACCATATGAGACTATATAAATGTAACATTATTTCATGACTTCTTATATGAAGAAACAACCTTAAATTTAGTTAATTAGATCAAGTTCATTAATCTTTATATACATGTACTATACATGTACATGTACATATTACACTCTGTTGATTGTACATATAATATAGGATAGTTGATGTACATGTACATACACATGTACATGTACATATTACACTCTGTTGATTGTACATGTATTATAGCCTATAATACATGTACAATCAACAGAGTGTAATATGTACATGTACATGTGTACATATGTGTACATGTACATATTACACTCTACATGTATTATAGGATAATTGATGTACATGTACATACACATGTACATGTACATATTACACTCTGTTGATTGTACATGTATTATAGCCTATAATACATGTACAATCAACAGAGTGTAATATGTACATGTACATATGTGTACATATGTGTACATGTACATATTACACTCTACATGTATTATAGGATAATTGATGTACATGTACACATATGTACATGTACATATTACACTCTGTTGATTGTACATGTATTATAGCCTATAATACATGTACAATCAACAGAGTGTAATATGTACATGTACATATGTGTACATATGTGTACATGTACATATTACACTCTGTTTCTCATATTATAGGACAATGGATGCCAGGAACCAAGGCAGTCACCAGAGGGAGAAGAAGAAGAAAAAGAAGATGAGGAAGAACAAATTGAAGAAATACCAAAGGAAAGTCCAATGTATGTACCTAAGGGTCCTTATTATCTTCATGATAGTCGAGCAGAACAGGACAATGAAGAGAATGATGAAGATGGACAAACAAGGTAATACTTTGGGATAAAATTCACACTACCTTACTGGACCAGATTAGGAGATTAATGACTAGTCTCCATTAACATTCAGTGACTGGTGACATCACAGAAAATAGCCTATATATTTGTATATATATCATATATCAAGTCTAAATCCATAAATAGATGGAACAGTTGAATATAAATTTCATATTTTGTGAAAGGAATTTGTTCCCACATGTAACAAAATGAACTTGACAATGGAGATTTAAAACTATATTAAAGTCTGTTCACATTCACAATGACCTCAAAATTGTAATGTGATGAGTTATATGTAATATAATGTATAGTTTAATGTCATAAGGTTAATACATGATTAAATAATGAAGCAATGGATTGAAATTTGACATAAGCAAAAAAGAATTGGAAAGATAAAATTTATAATATTAAAATGGTGCTGGTAAAAAGATTGTTAGTCATTCCAAACTAAAGTTATGAACATTTTTCTGAGGTCATGCTGAACATGAATGACTTATATTTCAATCCTTCATTTATGTATGTATATACATGTATAGTATGATGGTGACATCATCCCTTTGATGTGGTGAGTTCTATATATTGTATATAGACCTTCTATGTGCACACTATGCAGGAGATGTCACCATCATACAATATATTGTATATAGTATGCTAACAGGTCCTATATACTGCATATACATGTAGGACCCTCATTTTGTGTCCTCGGATGTGATATAGCCCTCGCAGGCTTGGGCTATATCACATTTCTCGGACACAAAACTCAGGTCCTATATTTTGTATATAAGACCTATTAGCATACTATATAATATACATATATATATATATATATAGGCAACCTGTCACTCTTAGTCGTTCAGAAGAGGCACAAAAATGGGAACATGATTTATATGATGAACAACAGCAAAGACCAAGAGAAGAATGGGAGAAACAAAGAGTGAGATTTCAATAATTGATATAAATAGATTCATAAAAAAATTTTTTTTTATATTGCAGGATAAGAATCATTATGAACAGCTTGAGTGAGTTGAATAATGTTATATAACCACTGATATATATATTCATTATGTATTGTGTATGACAATACATAATGAATATATCCTTTATTTCTCTTTGGAAAAATAAACTTTTAATTAAACACTTGTGATCAAGTGCTGGCCAATGAAGTTTGGCATCTAAGAAGATATACCAATAAGCTTCTTAGATATAGAATTTCAATGGCTTCGTTAATAAAGTGGATAGTGAGAGTTTAAAAGCATGCATTTCTCTAAACATTGAATTTTCATAAATACAGTCATATATGTATATTATATATGTATATTATATAGTATCCTAACAGGTCCTATATACAAAGTATAGGAGCTGAGTCTTGTGTCTGAGGATGTGATATAGCCTGAGCCTGTGAGGGCTATATCACATCCGAGGACACAAAACGAGGGTCCTATATTCAGTATATACTGTAGGATCATTAGCATACTATATACTGTATGATGGTGACATTTCCTGCATAGTGTAGACAGAGTGGTCAGACAGGTCTAGCATAGTGTACACAGAGTGATCAGACAGGTCTATATTAAAACATATAGACCTCCTCTTACATCTAATATATACACCTCACCACATTAAAGGGATGATGTCATGATACATGTATATATGTATGATGGTGACATCATCCCTTTGGTGTGGTGAGTTCTATATATTGTAGATATATAGACCTTCCAATGCAGGAGATGTAACCATCATACAATATATTATATATAGTATGGTAACAGGCTCGGGCTATATCACATCCTTGGACACAAAACTCAGGTCCTATATTTTGTATATAGGACCTGTTAGCATACTATATATATTACATATAACTTAGGGTTGTTTTAGTTTGACAAAAATGACTAATAGTTTCTCACATATTTATAGTTTCATTAGCCATTAGACTTACTAAAAGTTTTTTGGTTTTAGTTAAAAGTGGGTCAATTTTCATTTTAGTTAGTTATAGTTATTACAGTAGACTTGTAATTTAGTTATAGTTTAGTTAACTAAAGCAACACTAATATATATATGGATTATATATTACATATAATTAAAATTAATTATAATTATACATGTAACTATATATTGTGTAGGCAACGAAGACAGTCCGGAGAAGATACCAGAAGAGGAGGAAGAGGACAACGTGGTACTAGATTAGGTCAATACTTACCAAGAAGAGATTATGAGGGGAGACAAAGATATAGAGATCAAAGAGAATCATCAGGAAGAAGAGTTGAGCAATTTGAGGGAACTGATCAAAGAAGATATCGAGGACAACAAAGAAATGAAAGAACAAATAGAAAATATGATGAATGGGATTTCAAAGAAGATAAACGACAGGAAGATAGAGGAAGACGAAAGCCAAGAGAACATCATAGGGAGAGGAAAAATGAATCTAGTTCACAAGTGGTGCCTGCAACAGAAGATTGGGACGATAGTGAACAAAAGGGTGATGACCCTCCATCACCTATGAGGTCAAGACCGGTTGGTAACAATCGTGGTGAATCACTATTCCTAAACAGGAATTTACCCACTTCTGATATCTTTACTTCCAAAGTATTTTCACTGAACAGTCAAACGAACCAGTTAATTGTAAAAGATGTTGATCCAAAAGTTAGATCAAAACCTGGGCAAAGAAGATTGATTGGACGTGGTCGAGGACGTGTGGCAGCAAAACATGCACCGCTGAGGCCAGGAAGAGGAGATGATACTTCCAATTCTCTTGTTACTGACACTGTAAAGAATCCTCGAAGACCAGGAACCGAAGAGAAAACTTCCAATCCACTTGTTAGTGATACTGTAAGAAACTCTGGAGATATAAAAGTGATTAAACCATTCAGTGAGCGTTCAGAAGAATTAAGAAATGATAAGAACCATTTAGCTATTGAAGAACCTAAGACAGAAACCTCTGTTGAAGAACCTCGATTATCAGAAGATATGGACACTGAAACTAGCACTAAAGTACCTACAGATGAAGACAAGACCAGTGTACAACCTACAAAACCGAAACGCTATTCTTCAAGACGTCAAAAGACAGGAGGGAATATAGAACCTGACTTTAATGGAGTCACTGAACCAGGTAGTGATTATACATTCATATAGTGTTTGGGAGATTAGCATACACTTTCACTGATTTTAATTTGGATGATCAACTTAGGTCTGTTCACATTCACAATGACCTCAAAATAAGGATGTTATGACATTATGTGTACTATAGTGTATAGTTTAATGTCATAAGGTTAATACATGATTATACTGTAACTCAATAATGAAGCAGTGGATTGAAATGCATACGCAAAAAAAGGAAGGATAATTATATGAAAATGGTATTTGTAAACTGATTATTGCTCAATCTAATCTGAAGTTATGAACATATTTCTGAGGTCACAGTGAATATGAATGTGCTTTATTTTGTTTGTTAAACAAAATTGAACCAGCCCATTCCAGATAACAAGTATAACTTTTCTGTGTTTCACTTTTACTCAACTATAATTACTATACATATGTAGAGATTATATATATGGATTTACAGACATGGGGTTAATTACAATGCAATGTAATATACACATGTATTACTATTATTACCTAAGTCAATGTAATATATTACCTAAGTCAATGTACTATTACTATTATCTTAAAATCAGTACATTACTATTACCTCATAAGTCCATGTAATATTTATATACTATCTAAATTAATTACTATTACCTTAAAAATCGGTAGATTACTATTACTACCTAAGTCAGTGTTACTGTTATGGATTACTATAGTATTGAGGGTTTCTTTTGAAATTCTTTCATGATTTAAATCAAATGATTATTGCATTAATGTTCATGAGTCTCATAAACAAGTGTGCACCTTTCTGGCCAAAAACATTTCCCTCCAATACTAAAAAAAAGTCTCTCTACTGGCTCTACTACTTCAAATAAACATATCACTTAGAGTCAATTACTATTACCTCAACATTGAGATTGTATACTAATACTATTACTTGACTGTTATTATGTAGTTTGAAATGTAGTTGAACCTGTCAGTTGTAACCTTATCTTAGTCAACATAAAAACCAGCTGCAATCCACCTAATACATCTGCACTATACTATTCTTTACATACACACATCTGCTTACAGGTATTAACAATGCAGAGATAATGCAACAACCATCCCTTCTTCCCGGTCCATATCATTGGCCTTATGGCCCTTCTCCTGTGGTTGACCCGATGCAACAGCATCAAATGATGATGGCAATGATGCAGAACCCTGCCGTCATGCAGCAACAAATCATGTTTTATCAGCACCAATTAAGAATGTTGCACGATGTATACCCCCAAGGACTCCACGTTCCCATTCCAGGTAGCCACCCTGTTCCCTTTTCTGGTACCCATCCCATGATGCATGAACAATTTACCAATTCATCTCAACCTGTCCTACCCACTGAAGGTGACGAAAGTTCCAGACAATTGAAATTTGTTCCTTCGATGGGAGGACCTGATAATGAAAGAGTTCCACAAGAAGGATCTACCCAGAAACCAAGTCGAGCAATACCTATTGTACCCCCTAGTGAACAACATAGTGAACAATAACTCAGTTTCATTTTCTCAACTTAAAGTCTTAATTAATTAATAAGTTTATCTATTTATTTATGAATAATAAATTAGTGGGCGTGGCTGTTTGTCTGCTGGTTCATTTTATGATCATAGCTGTGACCTTTTGCATCACGATTGAGCTAAAGATTGAGAGCTGAGGTAAGAGATATAGATAATCTTGCATGACGATTGGAAGATTATATATTAACAATTATACTATATTGTCAACTAGACTGCATGTATTATATATATATATACTGACTAAACTCAATCTTGTTGTACAGACTGAGTTGATTCTGTATTTGTATACCTACATATATATATATATACCTCCTTGTATGAAGGGGATGTGTCAGAATGCTTATGTCATATAAGTGCTATTAAAGATCGCTATATTTCATCTCTATTTTATGATCAACCAACGTATAATGTTAGATTGATGTGTGACGCCATCCTCAAAATGTTTTATTTAATGTGGTATGAAATGTGATTGATTTAATTAATGTCGATTAGATCAATTTGATGTGAATTGAATATTGAGATCATGTGTATTATCATTTAGGATCTAGTTATGTCTGGTTCTGATCTAAATTCTACTGTTACAACTGGTTCTAATTCAGTTACAACCGGTACTAATATTACAACTGGTTCTGGTTCAGTTACTCCTATTACAACTGGTTCTAAAACCCTTGTCACAACCAGTTCTGATTTAGATGTTAATCAAGTTACTGATCCTGATTCAAACGACTCTTGTTTCTTCTTTCGACCTTATGAAGAGCAACAAGTAATACAACGGCCGAAAGGAAAAAAACCTACCAAAATTATTAGTGGTGGTGATACAAAACTGTATTATCGAAAGACGCCACCTGTTCAGAGGAAAATTGTACCATCAAAATCTCCTGAAGTCCGCCAAACTCTGATACGTCCAGTTTCTACAACTTCATTGTCAGAAGTATCAGCTGTTGGTACAACTACTGGTCGACTAGATGATTTTAATCAGTCTCATCGTTCTCTTGTTGACTATCGATTCATGAATACACAGGTATGGAGAGGTGTTAAAGTGTCTTTATGTCTCTCTAACTATGGAATAAAATGAATCGATGTATGGAAGAAATGGTTGAGTGAATGGATGAATAGCATTCATCTAATCCATTCACTCACTCATTCATTCATCTATCCATACATCCATTCATCATGTCCATCCATCCATCCAACCATTCATCCATCCATCCAACCCTTCATTCATCCATCTATCCATCCATCCATTCATCATGTCTTTCATCCATCCAACCATTCATCCATCCATCCATTCATCCATTCAACCATTCATCCATCCATCCAACCATTCATTCATTCATCCAACCATTCATTCATTCATCCATCCATCCAACCATTCATCCATTTATTCATCCATTCATTCATTCATCCATTTATTCATCCATCCATCCATCCATCCATCCATCTATTCATTCATTCACTTGTTCCGTACTTCCATTACTCAGAATTCATTGGATGATCATTGGATGCCTGACAGTCTGTGCCTTAATTGTTCAGAATGTGGTGTAAAGTTTAATATCATAACAAGACGACATCACTGTCGTATTTGCGGTAGAATATTCTGTAACTCATGTAGTAGTCACTCCATACCAGGTCAACACTTGAAACCACCTATTCAAGGGAACATACGAGTTTGCTCAGCTTGTTTGAAAATATTTCTAGAAATTAGTATCTCCCATTCAACACCAGATAATCCATTGTCCAGTGTTCCATACATCGCAACACATAAGAATTCCAATTCAATTGTGGGGACGACTTCAGAGAGACTGGTATCTTCCGAGACAGAGTCTGCTACAACTACTACCTTTACTCCGTCTATAATGCAGAGTATATTGTCTCGAGATGATCGTACACTTACTGACACAGATGTTATCTCCTCTCCATCTCGTTCAAGTACAGGTGGAATTGAATTTGATAACCCCACTCCTTTACGACGTGGAAGTATTCGAAGGTCTTCACAGATTAGTAATGATGATAAAGTATTGGCTTTAGCAGAAGTATGTATGTACATGTATGTATGTATGTATGTATATATGTATGTGTGTGTGTGTGTATGTGTGTGTATGTGTGTGTGTATGTATGTATGTATGCATGTATGTATGTATGTATGTATGTATGTATGTATGTATGTATGTATATATGTATGTGTGTGTGTGTGTATGTGTGTGTGTGTGTGTATGTGTGTGTGTGTGTATGTATGTATGTATGTATGCATGTATGTATGTATGTATGTATGTATGTATGTATGTATGTATGTATGTATGTATGTGTGTGTTTTTAAATGTATATTCTCATGTTGTTTTCATAGGATGAGGTTGAAGTTAGATTACAAGAGATATGGGCTAAGTTTAATGACAAAACCGACGGCCTACCTCCTCAAACCCATCGTCATCGGTTTGGAATTCGTACATTTCCAAATTCATATTCCGCTCAAGAGATTGTAGAATGGCTTCTTCGTTACAACCATGCTTACTCCAGGTGAATAGTAATAGTTTGTTACTATGGTGAATGATTGATTCCTATGAATATTAAATGAGTGATATGATATATTATAACTACAGCGAATAATTGATGCCTATGAATATTAAATGAGTGATATGCAGTATTATAACTGTATAGAGTGATTGATTGATTCCTATGAATATTAATCAGTGTTATTATAATTATAACTACAGTGAATAATTGATTCCTATGAATATTAAATAAGTGACTTATTAATTATAACTATTTTTCTATATTCAGAGAGATGGCAGTACGGATTGGTCAAGCATTCGTACACACAAAATGTCTCAGTGTCGTATCATCCACTGATCAAGTCTTCAAAGATGTTAAAGATATTATATTAGAGATTGGAGAAGCTGGTCATTTAACAGTCTTTCCCACAAGTCCGACAGTTGCTGATGCTCCAAATTGGTTCCTAAGCGATGATGGCGAGGATTTGACAAGTAGCGATTTGCCATCTCGCGCTAGTTTGCATGAGGCAAATTTAAATGTCGAGAAAGGCCAAGTTACTTTTCATCGTCACAGGTCAAATGATATTTCGAGTAAGGATTTTGAAAAGAAACCGCGCAGTCAGAAAACCATTTTACCTTCTTCAAAATTATCTTTTGATGATGAACTCACAGAAAAAGAAGAAGATGTTTTTGAACTACCTTTAGAACCCCACTCAAATAGTACTGGTGAGTTAATTGCTCCATCCAGCGATGTTCCTTCTCTCCATCCACCTTCGTCGTTCATACAAACCCCTGATGACTCAACCATACACCATACAATAAGTTTTAGTGTTGTCACAAGAGATACATTTATAAAAGCACTACCGGTCACGGGGCTCTCACGGGCATCTCAATTTACTTTTCAAGAATCCTCAATTCAAAATGATATAAAACAACAACATGTCATGTATCATAGATCACATCTAAAACGATTTCTTGTACAACAGCTCAAGTCTTTCGGTCTCTCTTTGTCGTGGCTTGAAGTTATCGAACCACTCATTTTGGAAGCCTCAAGAAAAGTGCGTACTCACTTATATCCTGATGATTCCATGGACATTGAATGTTATTGTAAAATTAAGAAGATACCCGGTGGACGCAAATCTGCCTGTAATTTTATACATGGAGTCGTTTTCTCGAAACATGTAACGCATAAAAAGATGGATTTATTGTTACGTAATCCTCGAATCCTATTACTCACGTGTGCAATTGAATTTCAAAGAAGAGAGAATCAGCTTTCGTCTTTCGATACCCTAATGTTACAGGAACAAGAGTACCTTAAAAACCTCATCGAGAGAGTCAAAAAGTTTCAACCCGACATAATTCTCGTCCAAAAATCAGTCTCTCGTTTTGCTCTTGAAATACTCCATCAACATGGAATAGTCGTTGTAGTTAATATCAAACCCTCTGTGATGTCGAGAGTAGCTCGTAGCACACAAGGGGACCTCCTCTCCTCCCTGGATCAACTGTTCTTTGACATCAAACTTGGAACATGTGGCCATTTTCATGTTCGTACATTCACTCTTCCGGATGGGGTTCGTAAAACGTTAATGTATTTTGATGAGTGTGAGCCCAAACTGGGTGGAGTCATTATACTCCAGGGCGCTGAGCATCATGAATTAAAACACGTCAAAAGAGTGGTGTTACTTGGTTTACAAATAGCTCATAATATGAGATTGGAATCTTCATTTTTAGCTGATGAATTTGCCGTTCCTTCTCTTCCGCTGAATGACGATTTTGTTATCGATGATGACTACCACACACCCCCATTGACACCTGAGTTATTTCTCCACCCCTTTTCACCATCTATTTTAGATGTACCAGTCGAACAAAAACCTCAAAAGAGAGACAAGAGTGTCGAAATAATTCCTACTGGCACACTTGATGGTTCGTATATCGCTTTTGAAACTGATGATGTCACTATGGACACTGTTTTGCCGAGAGATGACGACAATGCTAATGGAATAGATTCCAATGACCCTAGACAGGAAGAGGAGAAAGATGAAGCCTATATTCAAGATGAAAGCGAGGAAGAAGATGAAGAGGCTCATATGAAATTGGCTTACCCTCCTTCTCATACCTCTGAGCAAGCATTTCAAAATATTCTCAAAACACACCTCATCTCCACATCACCATGTGTTACATTTAGTGTACCTTATCTTCAGACTGATCGCGGGATGTTGGCTGATATAAAGAATTACCTACCCCACATTTTGTATTGGTCTAACTGCTTCCATCCAAAGGGTTCCAATCAATATGACGAAACTGTCAGCCTCAATCCAGTTTACACTCCTATAAGGCCTCGTGCTTATTCCAGGTCACGGATTCATTCACATTCCTCAAACGATATTGAACACTCATGGAAACATAGTTATAAAAGTGTTTCTGCACATCCACTCACCTCAGCAACCTTCCTCCTTCCTGCTAGCAGTAATGAGGTGAAAGCAGCCTTGGCAGACTTCCGTGCTCGAGCCAGCCTGTTAGATGAGCCAAATTGCTTTTTCTTTCCATCAGCAAAAAAAGGAACCGACACTACCTCTCAATTGAAGAAGATCTTTGCTAAATCTAAAGAATTTGAAAAGAAAGCAAACGAATTAGTGGATATGAAAAGTGAGGTTGATTTAGTGGATGGAGAGGGTAGAGTATCTACTCCAGAATTGATGAAGAGAGCAAAAAGATGGGCATTACCAGAGAGGGAAAGTTGTATGTCTCCTTTGAAAAGCAAGTCCGGTGAACCAAAACCAGAAATGGTTCCATCATTTCATGAGAGTATGGGGAAGAAGACTGTAATCAATGATCTCTCAATGGTATCCATCTATCTATCCTATTATCTATCTATTTATGATATATCAAGCATCAATCAAAATTTTGTCATCTATCCATCCACCATTTCTGTCCACACATCTATCTATCTATCTATCTATCTATCTATCTATAAATTTAAATAATAGGTACTTCATCATGGTCATACCTTGCCTGAGCCTAAAATTCGTATTGATGATACACCAGCATCATTACCAAGTGAATGGAGTATATTACAAGAGGAACAATTGTTACCCAATGAACTGGTACATTGGAACATACATAAGACATGTATACATACATAATTATATATTACTTGTATTTGTTGCTATAGCAACTGGATTGCATGGATCCTTACAATCATCAATTCATATCACTTGTATTCAGTAGTACTTGTCATGACAAGATGAAACGATTATACCCTTGTGTGTTACCATGGTGAGAAATAATGAGTATGTGTTTACTTTCTTCCCCTCATCCTCTTCACCATTATCCATTTCCCCTCCTCTTCAACATTGTCCATTTCCCCTCCTCTTCATCATTATCCATTTCCCCTCCTCTTCAACATTGTCCATTTCCCCTCCTCTTCAACATTGTCCATTTCCCCTCCTCTTCATCATTGTCCATTTCCCCTCCTCTTCAACATTGTCCATTTCCCCTCTTCTTCAACATTGTCCATTTCCCCTCCTCTTCAACATTGTCCATTTCCCCTCCTCTTCACCATTATCCATTTCCCCTCCTCTTCAACATTGTCCATTTCCCCTCCTCTTCATCATTATCCATTTCCCCTCCTCTTCAACATTGTCCATTTCCCCTCCTCTTCATCATTGTCCATTTCCCCTCCTCTTCACCATTGTCCATTTCCCCTCCTCTTTTTCTCTAGTATCATACCAATGAATTATTATGGACGTAACGACATACCTCTTGGTGAGTTTCTTCATCGTTACTGTTTCAGAGATTTCTATGAGTGTCAGTCTTGCGGTGTTGATATGATGAAACATCAGCGACACTTTGTGCATAGTGACTATGAGATGAGAATATCTATGCAGCAACTAGCTGCTCCCATACCAGGGGGAGACAATAGGATCTTCACTTGGTGTAACTGTCAGAATGACGTATGCTCTCAAGTATGTGTGTATGTATGTATGTACGTGTTATGTCGTGTGTGTATGTATGTATGTATGTATGTATGTACATATGTATGTAGTGTACATACATATATATATATATATATATATATATATATATATATATATAATTTGTATGTAGATCTAAGTACCTAACATATAATATATACTATTTAGATTAAAGACAACTAACACATGATTCTTACCTTTCGTTTCCACAGAGTACTCCACTGGTACCTTTAGCAGACGATTCCCTTCTATTCTCATTTGCTAAATTTTTGGAAATCAAGTTCTATGGTTCTAATTATGTCACTTATAAACTAGAAGACGACAAACCTCATACTTGTTCTCATCCATTACACACGTACACACAGTACTTCAGTTTTCAAGACAAAGTAGCTGCTTTTGAGTGAGTTAATAAAACAATAAGATGCTTGTATGGCTGCTTGCTTGTGGCAGCACGCTGCATGTAAATGGTACACATATAGATATGTGTAGAATATGAACAGATGTGTGCATAATATTACTTCAATTACCATTAAACACTTTTTTTATAGGCTCTTTCCTATTGGTATTTTTGAAGTCAGGATTCCACCACAGCAAGTTTCCATGGTAACCCACCACACCCATATTGTTCACCATGACTACCCACATGAGATTAATCACTTGGGAAAACTGTATGCTATAATAATACATAAATGTATTGTACACAATCTATCTATCTAGTATCTCCATACATATATACATGTATACATACTTATTCACATGCATACATACATACTTTTATATATATATGCTTACATTATGATACTGTATGTATTATATTTCAGAGTGGAGAATGTGTTTTATCACATTATGCAATATATTGATATTTATCGAGCCGAACCTGTTGAACTGGAAGTTGAAAATTGTCTTGACCGATGCAAAGCAATGAGAGAAACTCTTCGAATGAAAATTAAGAGACTCAAAGATCTGAGTATCACTAGCGGGATATTTCCACGGATCTCTAACGGGACTGATGAAAATGACAAAGTCAATGAAAACCTCTCAATGTTGCAAGACTTCATGGCAGAGTTGAAGAGAAGTCTGACAGATAATGTAGAATGTTTTAATAAAGAGTAAGTAAAGAGTTGAGAGAAGTCCATTGATAATGTAGAATGTTTTAATAAAGAGTAAGTAAAGAGTTGAGAGAAGTCCATTGATAATGTAGAATGTTTTAATAAAGAGTAAGTAAAGAGTTGAGAGAAGTCCATTGATAATGTAGAATGTTTTAATAAAGAGTAAGTAAAGAGTTGAGAGAAGTCCACTGATAATGTAGAATGTTTTAATAAAGAGTAAGTAAAGAGCTGAGAGAAGTCCACTGATAATGTAGAATGTTTTAATAAAGAGTAAGTAAAGAGCTGAGAGAAGTCCACTGATAATGTAGAATGTTTTAATAAAGAGTAAGTAAAGAGCTGAGAGAAGTCCACTGATAATGTAGAATGTTTTAATAAAGAGCAAGTAAAGAGCTGAAGAGAAGTCTGTATCAAAGCTAATATATGCATGTTATGGTAAATGGCAATAATTTTGGGTTTAAAATGTTTCTATATAACATGGTGATCTTACGACAGAAATAATATTGCCAATATGATGTAATTGAATAATTGTCCTCTCTTCATTAGTTAATAATTCTCCTGTTATCAATCCATACAGGCTTTTTGAAATTGACAGTAAACTAAGAGAAATTTTGAACAAGAAGGAGAGCTCTCCTCGTGAATCAGTGACAAATACTCCTCCAATAACCACAGTAGAACAAGAGAGCTCGTCAACTCTGAAACAGAGTCCAAAAGTATTGATTAAGTCTCTTGAAAAGGGATCTACGTTTCCAGTAACTAAACTAAATAACAGGATACTGTTATTAGAAGAATCTCCTCATTATAGCACTGGAGATAGGAAGATTGGGCATCGACGACAAAAATCAGATTCTGTGACAGTAACACTCAAGATGAAAGATATTGACTCAACAGATGGGGACAGTGATAAAATATTTACTCACTCAACTATTGAGAGTGGTGAAACTATGTGTAATTTCAGTTCTGAGCACACTATTAAACATCAGAAACCCTACACACGTGAACAATCACTACCTGATATGACTTCTCTGATATCACCAGAGGGAGAGAGAGAGGGTGAGCTTGTACAAGCATTGAAGGAAGGAATTCATCAGGAACATCTTCTGTCTGTCGTATATGCTGAAGATGTAATGGGAAAATTAAGAGGTAGTTGTGTGTCTGTGTGTTTGTATGTGTGTGTATACATGAATGTACATCTATATGTATGTATGTTTATATGTATTTACATAGGAAAAGGTGTTGAAGACCCTTCGAAATTTTATCATTTGCATTCAAGTCCTGTCTCACTGTGAGTGATAAATGAAATAATGGATGGATGGACGGACAGATGGATAGACAAATGAATGAATGGATGGACAGACAGATGGACAAATGAATGGATGGATGGATGGATGGATGGATGGATGGACAGACAGATGGACAAATGAATGGATGGATGAATGGACAGACAGATGGACAAATGAATGGATGGATGAATAGATGGATGAATGAATGGATGAATGGACAGATGGTTGAATGGTTAAACATGTGTTCCATTTTCAGATCCAGTGAAATATCATCTGATGCACATCCCATCAAAAAATGCAAGTTAACTTACTACATGTATATCGTATATCTAATATTATTACTGTTGCCATAGATACCATATCCCCAGTTGGTGTTAAGATACATGGAGAAGAAACTGACAGTAAGCATTCATAATTATTAATATATGAAAAGGGACATTTTGATGTATCAAAAAAATACAGCGTTTCTGCCAGAATAAATATTAATGGTGGAGGAGTGCATCAGTGGTACATGACATTTGATCAACAATGTTCAATCCGAGTTATAAAACGGTGTTTTTCAGCATAAACTAAAGGTTGGGGAACAATACTAAAGGGTACGGTAACACCCTTTCGGGGAAACACAGCATACTTTCTCTTCAGTAATTTTGTACAGGAAGTTGAATAAACTTCATATCTATGAGGAGCAGTAGTCTCTCTTCTGGACTTCATATCTATGAGGAGCAGTAGTCGCTCTTGTGGATACAAAGCAATTGGTTTACTGTTCAGAATCAAAGAATAATAACAATTTTAAAATGCAACCATTGATCACAATTGTTAAAAGTCAATACATGTACATACAGAGTGTCGTGGGTTCGAATCCCACCTGAGGCAACTCTCATTTTCATTTTTCCATTGCCTCAGGTGTCTTTCTTTCTTTCTTATTTTCTTTCTTTCTATATCTCTGATAACATCATGTATAATTAATGTATGAGTATGTATTGCTGATAAAAAGAGGAACTACCGTAATTATTAGTTTATGTTTCTTCTAGATCCTGTTAATGGCGTAAAAGCAGCTGAAAAGAAAGTAATGTCTGAGAAACTTTCCAACTTTCTTGCAAAACCATTTCAGAAACTTCCGCCACCTTTGTATGTCCTATCTTTCCATCCGTCTGTATATATATTTCTATTTGTGTATCTCTGTTTAGTGATTTAACGGAGCATCATCTCTTGAGAGGTAGTCTCAAATTTCAGATCTCAGTTTATGAGAATGAGCCTACATCCATCATTGCATATGCATTGTGTTCTCGTGAGTATGCTCAAGAATTGAAACTATTAGTTGATGAAGGAAGGAAAATTGGAATTACTGAGTCAACTATTTCTGTAAAACCTGTTCAGTAAGTTCAATACCTTTCACTGGCTTCATCCCTCCCTCCCTCCTTCTCTCCATCTCTCCCTCTCTCCCTCTCTCCCTCCCTCCATCCCTCCATCTCTCTCCCTCCCTCTCTTCATCTCTCCCTCCATCTCTCCCTCCTTCCCTCTCTCCATCTCTCCTTTTCTCCTTCAATCCTTCCCCCTCTCAGACCTCGTCTTACTGATGGAGAACAATCAACAACTGTAAATCCTTGGGGTGTGAAGAACATAAAGAACTACATAAAGAAAACCCTTCACTCAACTAGCGTACCAGTAGAGGAACAGTCACAAACCCTTTCAGACCAGTCAGACCCGTTAGAAGAGAGTTTAGCAAAGGACAGTGAATCATCAACAGGTATTAAATGGAATAGCACGCCAGATATCACTAGTAAATTCTCTAGCTCTCATGAAGAAAGACACATTAGTTTGGGTAAGCAATCACCATAATTAGATAATGTTACAAATCTTCATGAAATATACCTGATCAAACATTATCTTGAAATATTCACATGTATATTACACCATTTTGTACTACAAAGAAATATAACAACTTCTCTATTTGAACACAAAGTTTTCTTCTCAAATAATAGTCACTTTGTGTTACTTTCTGTTTCTATTTATCTATAGAATTTGCTGATGACACATCTAAATTCTTTTGTAAGATGTATTATGCCGAAGAGTTTAGAAAATTGAGAGAGTCTATTTTTCCTGATGGAGAAGACAGGTACAACACCATGAATGACCATGGCAACGAAATAATCTTTACAATAAAGTTAATCAACACTAGTGAGAGCTTTAATACTTTAATTTTAGGTACATTAGAAGTTTAGCTCGTTGTGTGAAGTACGAAGCTAAGGGAGGAAAATCACGAGCCATGTTCCTCAAGACGTTTGGTCAGTTTTATGTATTACTATGAAGGTCATGTGATTTGCATGTGACTTTTAATACAGAGGATCGTTTAATTATGAAACAAGTACAAATGGTAGAGATTACTGCATTTGTGGAGATTTCTCCTCAATATTTTCAACATGTTTCAGAAGCTGTGAAAAAGGAGGTTTGTGTTTATGTGTATCTCTGTGAATCTATATCTTGGTGGCCATGTTTGTCTATAAACTGTATGTGTATGTCTGTATGTCTGTATGTCTGGTTGACTGGATCAAAAGATCAATCTATGTTGGAAAATAAAACTGTACACGATCTTTCAACTGTTAAGGCCTTCTTCAGGTGTTGTTCTGATAGTTCCACTGCACACAATCTTTCAACTGTTAAGGCCTTCTTCAGGTGTTGTACTGATAGTTCCACTGCACACAATCTTTCAACTGTTAAGGCCTTCTTCAGGTGTTGTACTGATAGTTCCACTGCACACGATCTTTCAACTGTTAAGGCCTTCTTCAGGTGTTGTTCTGATAGTTCCACTGCACACAATCTTTCAACTGTTAAGGCCTTCTTCAGGTGTTGTTCTGATAGTTCCACTGCACACAATCTTTCAACTGTTAAGGCCTTCTTCAGGTGTTGTTCTGGTAGTTCCACAGCTAAATAAAACTACCAAGAAAGCTAAAAACCCAAAACATTGCATGGAACTGAGTATCAAACCCATAATAAAATACAGTATATGAAACTACTAATTATAAATGTATATAATTATTGTATCATGATGGTATTATTTTCTTAGAGACCTTTAGTCCTGGCGAAGATTCTAGGTGCTTATAGTATTGGATTCAGGAATGCTAAAACAGGAAGGTCCAAACGACATCATGTTATTATAATGGAGAACCTACTGTATGGACACAATTGTAGTCGAGTAAGATATAAATAATGTATGTATGCATGTATGTATGTATGTATGAATGTATGTATGTATGTATGTATGTATGTATGTATGAATGTATGTATGTATATTTATATATGTATGTATGCATGTATGTATGTATGTATGTATGTATGTATGTATGTATGTATGCATGTATGCATATATGTATGTATGATTGTATGTATGTGTGTATGTATGTATGTATGTATGTATGTATGTAAGTATTTATTTATGTATGTATGTATGTATGTATGTATGTATGTATGTAAGTATTTATTTATGTATGTACATGTATGTATGTATGTACATATATCTAATATCAGGTATTTGATCTAAAAGGGTCAATGAGAGGACGATATGTAAATCTCGATCCAAAAAAAGACACAAAAGGAGATGTATTAATGGATGAAAACTTTCTTGAATGTTAGTAATCTACAATATACATGTACATGTACATGTACATGAATATACATGTACATGTATATATGTGTACATGTATTCAGTACACAGTATGTTTCTATAATATATGAGAATGTGCATGTAACTGTTCTCATAAGATCACAAGTAATCCACATTCCCATTCTTACATATAGATATATACTACTCACCAGTAAATATATGACCTCATTCTTAATTCTATCCACATTCCCATTCTTACATATAGATATATATACTATATACTCACCAGTAAATGCATGACCTCATTCTTAATTGTATCCACATTCCCATTCTTTAGATATATATTACTCGCCAGTATATGTATGGCCTCATTCCAAAGCAGTCTTGATGCAGGCTATATTATCAGACACACTATTTCTTGCTAAAAATTCAATCATGGACTATTCTTTACTTACTGGATTAGATGAGGAGAAAGGAGAGCTGGTTGTAGGAATTATAGGTCAGCCATACACTGGAGTGGATGGGGGCACACATTAATTGAAGGGCTTAGAACCGGCACACATTAATTGAAGGGCTTAGAACCATAGTGGACTAACCTAAAATCAAATACTGGAACCATCCATAATGCATTAAATATATATATAGCCCAGTGTTTTTGATAAGCTCATATGGGCCCAAACAGCTTTTTATTTGGCACTGCACAGTTCTCTCTTTGGGCCAGATGGTGCAGTTAATTATGTTTATATTGTCACTAACAGTATTAATTGTTTGTTAATTGGCTCAAGATGTATTCCCAATGGCACACACACTAACCATTGTTGAGCCAATTTGGCCCATGCTTCAAAATGTATCAAAACTCTGATATAACCCAATAGCAAATTCTGATTTTATTTTCTCCTGAAACATTATTTTGAGACTGTTTTTTTGGTTAGACTATTATGATTCTCATCCGTTCAATCTGTGTGTGTATGTGGCGGCACTGCAGTCATGTGTGTCTGTTTGTGCGTATAATTCTTGTTTTGATCTTTTCTTGTAGATTTTGTACGACCATTCACACTTGACAAACGTCTTGAAATGATCTTAAAGAAAGCAGGCCGGAGTGTTCTCCCTACTGTGGTCTACCCAGATTTATATAGAAAAAGATTCCTTGAAGCCATGGATAGATATTTCTCACCGGTACCAGACAAATGGACAGGTTTAGGATCAGATATACAAATTACTTTATAAAAAACTCTATTATTCTTGCAATGTTAATCATTTGTTGTATATATACATGTATATACTTACATGTGTACATATATATAATATATATAATTACTATTTATATAAAATACTGTATTTAATTATAACTTTTATTTATACATTATTGCACCTGTACTATTATAATTCTTATATATGAATTTACTTGTCAAATGTAATTGTCTAGAGTAATTTTGCAACATGACACCATGAGAGATGGAGACTTATCTTCACATACTACCTTCTTGACTACCTATCTACCTAGCTACCTACCTCCTTAACTACCTACCTACCTATATACCTACCTATACCTACCTCTTGCATACCTACCTATCTACCTCCTTAACTACCTACATGTATCTACCTATATACCTACCTCCTACGTACCTACTTATCTATCTAGCTACCTCCTTAACTATATCTACCTATATACCTACCTCCTACGTACCTACCTACCTACCTCCTTAACTACCTACATGTATCTACCTACCTACGTACCTACCTACCTACCATCTAGCTACCTCCTTAACTACTTACCTACATACCTACCTACCTATCTACTTACCTACCTACCTATATACCTACCTCCTACCTACCTACCTACGTACCTACCTACGTACCTACCTACGTACCTACCTACCTATCTACCTACCTCCTACCTACCTACTTATCAACCATTGTCTCTTAATTAACTAATATCAATACAGCTGACAATTTATACAGCAGTAATTAGAAATAAATGATGATGTCATCTTAAAAATGAGTACTAGCTGTTAATAACTTGGCATAAAGACCACCGATAACAGGTCGGGCAGTAAATCCTTGTCTTCTACCTGTCTCAACATTGTACCTACAAAAAATATTCATCTCCTACTAATCATATTTTCATTATCAATATTCTACTTACCAGTCTGTGAAGGGAGATCTGTCTGTAGTTTCATTAGCAAACTTAAATACTGCATTAGAAATGGCTTCAAACTGCGTAATAAATAATGAAGGGTGTTATGAATCCATGACAATAGAACTGAGAATGAAGAGAATCAATGGCACTTACTATATATATATATATATAATTATATATATATATATGTTCTGACAACCTGACCATTTTAATACCAAACATGCTGGGTTTAGGAGTGTTGGTTTATTGTTAGGGTTTGGGGCTGAGGATTGGTTTGGGGCTGAGGTTTGGTTTGGGGTTGAGGATTGTTTAGAGTTTAGGACTGATTAGATCAAATCATATTGAAATGGGTTAAGTTGTATGGGTTTACAATTTGGGTTAGTTAAAATACATAACACAATATAACCTGTTGGTCATTTCCTAAAGCAGCTATCCACATCAGCCAATCAGTTTTAGTATATGGATGACGATCATCTAGAGGTATACCATACTAAGAAGAAAGTTAAAAGAGAATATTAAGAAATAGATAATGTCTTTCTTACGGTACTCATGTTACTCATGTAGTAAGCTTCTTCTACATCAAGCACTGACTGATTGAAAAGATCAAATTTCAAAATTTTCTGGAATACAATAAAACAATGTATTATATGTGTCATCAATGTGTATGCATCAAGATCGAACCTGATATAGTAAATTATACTTGAGAGACCATGAATTAGATAAATCAAATTGACGTCGATAATGATCTGTATCCTGAAATAATAGAATACATTTTTATTATAGCTGAAACAATACAGTAGTACTACAGCAGTGACAGTACGATAGTACAACCGTAATATATACATGTGCATGTACGTATGTACATACATGTATATACATGTATGTATTACAGTTGCACCACCATCCAACCAGTTTTATCTAACCTCTGCAGTACCATGGTACCACCGTCCAGAGGAATTTTATTACAGCTGATATTATTCAGGCTATCTAGATGATGAACAGTACCACTCCATGCACTATACAGTATCAGGAGCCAATAACGACATTGACCAAAACTACCACTAATCTTCGATTTCTGATCAATGTCATTATGGCCTCTTGACAGTACATATTACAGCTGTACCATGGTCCCTACCTCTATAATGCCACTATTCCATACAAATCACTTACATTAGCCTTTGTCATCCAGAACGCAACAAAGAAAGAATTCAGTTTATCATACAACTCTGCTTCTTCTCTATCTCCTTTTGCTTTCAAGAGATAAGAGTAAGCTGCCAGACCTACAATCCCCTACACAGATGATAGCAACTGATGAACGTTGGCCAGTCCATAAACAGAATCAGTGAGGAGAAGAAGGGAAGGAGGAGACAGAGAGCAGCTGTTATGTTACCTTGGCTGCCAGATTGACATTATGAGGTGATTTCCCTTCAAAATCATCAGTACATAATTGATCTTCCGGATCGGGTAAACTAAATGCAATATTATCAGCCCATGTCTTCAACAGTCTCCTATAAATAAAATTAATAATCCACTCAAACAGGTATTACAAGTTCCACACAGTACTCTCAAACAGGTATTACAAGTTATAAGAACGTACCAATATGAGCTAAGAAATGATATGTCATTCTTTTTCATTACAACAGCTGCAATCATAATGAGCTGGAATTATAGAGTAAACAATAAGTACTGATGAAATGTATGGATACATGTATTACCATGGCAACTACATTTGTACTACTTGATGGTTAAGAAGAGTTATACTATCACAATTCTATTTACACTTCAGATGAAGGAATTCTCAATTCGTTACAACCCCCAAGTCAAGTCAAATATTTCTACATTTTTAAATTTATACGTACCATATTTCCTGTTTCCTCCATTGGCATTTGTTCCTGTCTATTTGGCAACAAATCACAAACTATGAACAAACATTAAGGTGTTATACACACACACACACACACGAATGCACACACACACACACACACACATACTCGGCCAGTGTCCCAAATGATGAGGTGCCTGTAGTGAATTATGAATGGTAATATGATATGAATAATATTAATTATATCGTACCCATGGTAACGTATATGGCACATCCATGCCATACATTTTAGTATTGTTATTAGCATATTCTAGTATCGGAATTAAAACCAGTTTCAATACCTGAAAAATGATGAGAATACATTAGAACCTAACCAAAACAAAAGATATATTTAACTAACATCAGGATTAGTCGCAACAAATATTGGAGATGCAGGGTATATGACATCAACCTAAAAGGAGAGAGTAGGGAAGAGACACAGAGAGAGAGGGGAAGAAACAGAGAGAAAGTGGGGAAGAGACACAGAGCGAGTGGGGAAGAGACACAGAGAGAGTGGGGAAGAGACACAGAGAGAGTGGGGAAGAGACACAGAGCAAGTGGGGAAGAGACACGGAGAGAGTGGAGAAGAGACACGGAGAGAGAGGAATGGTTGGTATATTTGACAGTTGTTAATTTCCTTACTGTGCTAACATCTCCATCACTAGATATCTCTTTCATAAACAGCCATGTTGTTTTCAGTACATCATTCCAAACAGCAACGAGTCCACCAACAGCTTGTCTAACAGACAAAGAAATAAAAATTGAAGATTTTGTATAAATTAAATCAGATTGCTGGTAACCACATGACTTCTGTTTTGTCACGACTCCTAACCATGTGACTTCTGTTTTGTCACAATTCCTAACCACATGACTTCTGTTTTGTCACATGACTCCTAACCACATGACTTCTGTTTTGTCACATGACTCCTACAAACACTTGTAGTGTATTTATGACAATATCATTTTTAGAAAGGTATAATTATATTCAACTATACTGTACAGGTCTACTGCAATAATTAAAATAGAAATTGGGTAATCATGGACACTTAACTAAAACTAAAACCCTTTAGTAAGCCTATAATATTATCTTGATACATGATTCAATTTCACTGACCTCCAGGCTAGTGAAGTAAAAGTGGCATACTTCTCTCCTCCTGCTTTGTACAAATCCATTACAACACTCACATCAAGCTTATCACACATCTGTTGAATTCATGTCAAAATTCAGTAACCATAGCAACAATTTAGACAAACATACGTCTGTTATTGTTTTGTAATGGGTCTTCTGTACAATTCCTGAAATGTTTCCATACAAATGTCGCCATAGAGGCATCATTGGAGTACCAAAATATGAAATAGAATAGACTTGATCGTAAAATATTTGAAGGTGTCTCATAGCAGATGTAGTATTTGGTACCACCATTCCTATATCCCAACTAACAGCAAGAACAGGCCAGTTAGTGCTGCAAGGTCTGGGTTTATTCTAGAATGGACATTATGTATAATTAAAGTCTGTTCACATTCACGATGAGCTCAAAATTAGGATGAGATGACTATACATGTATATGTAATATAGTGTAATGTTATAAGAATAATATATGATTATACTGTAACTCAATAATGAAGTAGTGGATTGAAATTTGACATACACAAAAAAGAATGGGAAGGATAGTTATATAAAATATTGTTGGTCATTCCAAACTAAACTCATGAAGTCAAAGTGAATGTGAAAGACCTTTATAATATTAATTATTATTATTAATACATTATGACTCACAGTGTCATCAGGAGGCAGTTTGTCTCCTTGTATAAAAGCAGTTCTAAGATTCGTAGAATATCCGATACTAGTCTGTACAGTACTTTCTACAATGACACTCACATACCAATACCCTAATTATAAAAGATCATTCATTAGATTAATAATATACAGGTACCAGGGACATACAAACACGAGAGAGACTAGTCACTGGAACAAACCACTTTAATGGGTGTGGCTACAACATACTGTTCAGATTTTAACCCTAACGACAAGAATCCCTAGTTGGCTGCGTTCCTGTGACTAGCTATTATTTATAAACACTCACCCCAATTAATTCTGTCACTACCTTGACCTAGATACTTCTATAACAAATAATACAACAAACAATAATATAATTACTATATTGATATCTGTATAATAAGGTCTCCATCCGCCAGGACTATAGTTTGATATAGAGATGGTTAGACTGAAGAGATCATGCTAAATGAGATTGGCGTCTCAAAAACCAATAGTTACATGAAGTGACCTTATTAGACTGGCTTACTGAACATTTGAAATTTCATGTTCATCACTGAACATTTGAAATTTCATGTTATAAATTACCTGTGCAGCTGTTCCAATCCTCATTGCTGCCTGTCCTGGAACCACACCAATTCTATCCCAGGTAACTGGTTCAGAAACATCTGACACAGTACCCTAAGGACATTATTAGAAATACATGTATAATAATTAATTATCGGAGTACCTCAGCAGTGTTATCATAATATAACTGTATGTTATGAGTTTTGTTATCAATACTGTCCACTTTATAGGAAATGTATGTTAGAGGATAAGTCACTGGATTATCAGCATCTGCCATAGCTGGTGTGGAAAACTGAAGAGAGAGAAGAAGTGGTTATGATTTATATGACCTGTATAATTATGTTTATCAATAATACTATACACATACAATGTATGTATGTATGTATGTATGTATATATATGTATGTATGTATGTATGTATGTATGTATGTATGTATGTATGTATGTATCCATGTATGTATATGTGTGTGTGTGTGTGTGTGTGTGTGTGTGTGTGTGTGTGTGTATGTATGTATGTATGTATGTATGTATATATGTATGTATGTATGTATGTATGTATGTATGTTATGCAAAATATTTGGTAAATAGTGAACTTTAACTTGTAAATGCATCATATTAACATCATAAGAAGGTAACTGACTTTTACTGTAAGTCTCACTCCACTCTCTTCAAACACATAAACAGTTTGACTTGGATAAACCTGAATTAATGAAATAGTCATTAATCATGAAATCGTTAGAACCAGCAGGAGCTAATGAGCACTGATTAGTCACAGATGTTAAAGATCAGTAACAAAGGAAGCCATATTACAAACCGTTAGTTTAACTTGAGTCATCACATCCTGAGCCAAATCTGACGTCTTAGACATAAACCTGGAGGAATATTGTATGTAATAGTCACTATACAGATAATATATCTACAGCTGAACACCTGTAAGCCTTTCCATCAATTCGTATCATACCAGTGAGTGCAATAGCAGCTCCACTCCAGTGTTTAGTTATATCATCATATAGATTATCAGCATTAGACCAGATACTATTAAATAAATAATTATGAATAACTACACACATGCATACACATATATACCTCAAATAAGGATCAACAACTACCAGAGGAACTGAAGGAGGACGAAATCCAGATACTAGAGCAGACTGTCCAAATGCAGTTTCAACAGATACGAGCAAAAAACATACCACAAACATGAATATAGCCATGATGAGAGATCTCATGAATTCGTTTCACGTAACCAGCCCAACCCACTATATATACCCGGCCCGCCCGCGGCCCGGCCCGGCCCAGTAATGAAGCGCACGCGCTTGCTCGCAATGGGGTCACTTTACAAAACTTATTAAAAAAATAATAAATACTATTTCTACTATGAATCAAAGTTAGGGTTATGATCTACACTCCATAATTTCGGAAGGTATGCTGGTTTCATTGTGTCAAGAAAATGCTGCCGCCATCTTCGCTGAAATTCCACTATTCCTTCGGACTCACCGACTCCTCTTACCACCATCTCTCCATGAGACACATAATCTCTATTGACGGATCTGTAGAAGAGATGATGATTTAAAAATATACTATCTATTAGTAACCATAATAGTCTAATTAGTGATGTATCAGTATAGGGCTTCATCAGAGGGGCGGGCAAGCCTGAGCATGCAAGAATTTGAAATTAGATTTGAAGAATTGCATTGAATAAATAAAAGAATGCAGTAACTATTCATCGAAGTTGCAACAAACAATAATCATAGACCTAGGGCTCACTCAGGCTCACCTCTATTATTATGACAAACAGAATCGTGGGAGGTTGTAATACAAAACGATAAGATGAGAATATGAGCCACACACGATAGAATCACCAAATACAAGATTCTCCTCACACTGGTCTAATTTACAAACCTTGTGTCCATATTTGCTAATTCCTCCATCATTTCTGTTGTGATCTCATCAATTTCACACTGAAAATGTGCAGCCAACACCTCTAATACTTCCTTCCTTCTCTTCTCTGGCATTTCTCTCTGACCTAAAACTGCTCGAGCTAAACTACGTCTCCTAACGCAGTCTGGATCATTATGGTATTTCTGTGTACTTGCTTCAAGTGGTGCATCATAATCTAAAGCTATTTGTTGACGCATGAAACTGTCATTACGACTTGAAATCTGGTGACATGAAACACAAAGAAGAAGAACATCATGTGATATATGTTCCTTCAAGTGTTTAGGGAAATATCTGAGAGAAAGGAAAGAAAGAATGATTCTAAACAGTCATACTAACTATGCTATAAGAATGTATAGGATCTTATGTACGTAATTATAGTGAATGCACATAATTATGAAGGAATGAACAGAATTAAAGGGCCTGGATTATGAAGGAACTATATCATAGAATGAACAGAATTAAAGGGCCTGGATTATGAGCGAACTATATCATAGAATGAACAGAATTAAAGGCCCTGGATTATGAAGGAACTATATCATAGAATGAACAGAATTAAAGGGCCTGGATTATGAAGGAACTATATTATAGAATGAACAGAATTACAAAGATTCTGCAGTAATCGAATTATAAACGAATGAATAGAATTATAAAGGGCCTGAAGTAATTAGGATTATGAAGGACCTAGAATGAACAAAGGTCCTGGTAAGAAGAAATGAACAGAGTTATAAAGGTCTGATATTAAATGTATTAACATCTTAAAATACATTATAACTATTATTATTTACTTTCTGTACTCATGTGGAATAATATTCTTTCTGATGTAGCTATCTTTTCTGCCACACACAACACACATATTCTGTTTCTCTATTAAATAGTATTCTCTGTCTTTATTTGGTTTACCTGATGGCTCAAATAAGAGACGGACTGTAGGAGGATCTTCACATTCAAGAACTAATAGACAATAATAGATATCAGAATAAACAGATGAAACATAAGAGTTTATTAGAACCCAGTATTAGTACCCAGTATTACCAGTATTAGTACCCAGTACTGGTATTAGTCCCAGTATTAGTCCTAGTATTACCAGTATCAGTACCCAGTACTAGTATTAGTACCAGTATCAGTACCCAGTACTAGTATTAGCACCGGTACTAGTACCAGTACCAGTATTACCAGTATCAGTACCCAGTACTAGCATTAGTCTCAGTAATAGTCCAGTATTACCAGTATTAATTTTGCACCCACCACTTAGATAGTACTATTTGAGCAATGTTTTTAGCTTGTCATTTTTGTTTACCGTAAACCCAACAGTACCGAATACTATTCATTAATAAAATACCTCCAAGTTCTCGATGTATATACCACTCAATCTTCTTAATATCAACAGTGGATAACAGAGTACCATCAGGTGCCCTTATCTGACAGTTATGATACAGAGGTCTTTGACGTAAACTGTATGCAGAAGTACGTCCTGCAGGAAAGCTACCATCAATATTCATTTGACTGCTTCGTCGATTTCCTGATCCCTTGAATGTGACATCAATGATTCCCTGGCATAGACCCGATGCACAACTGATTCCTTGATCTGTCAGGAGTATATTAACTTCACTGATAGACTGATTCCTATGTACAAATGTAGTACAAGAACCAGACATTTCTAAGTCTGCTGTAGATTCTTCTAATACTTCATCTGTATGTTCACCATCATCTCTTTCGCCTCTGGTGTCATCTCCAGTTATCGCTGAGTTTTCAATACTTAAATGCCCAGAATTCCATCGTCTATGATTGATTTTACGTAGAACAAGGTTTTTAAAAATCAAAAGTCCGGCAATAGCATCACAAGCTGCATAATTTATCTGTTCATTGCTTAGTTTGTCAACTTCCCAGTTACTACAAGTAATTCCTGATGTTTTATCTAAATCCCGGTCTACGATCTGATTGGTCAAACTAGCAAGACTGGAATTGCTTCTGTGAGATGAATTAACAATAACATAAATATATAAATATAAATATATATATGATACAGCTACAAGATTTGCACACAAATATGCATAAACACCAAGCAGATATGAAACAGTATTACTAGATTCTACTGGTTGTGATAATCTAAAACTTTGACATAGAGATGAGAACATTACAAACTAAGGTAGAACACATCACCATTCAGACATACTTCTGCTCTACATCAATGTAGCTATAACACTATATAACAGCTGGTATAGAGTAATTGGTGTTCCAAAATTATCAGTCATTATTTACTAAGATTTGAAGACAAAGAATGAACTAGTTCTCAGAAAGAAACAATACCTACTTGTTTTGTCTCACAAACCTAATTCCACATCGAAGTGCCAAGTTCCTCAAATCAACAGTTCCAATAGTGTTAATACCAAATCCTTCCATAAGTCTCTTTACATCATTTGATATGCCTACTCCAAACTTTAAGATACTGAGGACAAAGTAAAACTACAGATGACATATCAATGATACAAGATTGATAGACTGGATGACTGACTAACAGGCATACAGAAGTGTCCAATCTAAGTAAACATTACCTTCGATCCTGTAATATCTTTGCAAGACTTGGAGTTACTTTCCTGATTTTACACAATCTAATGAGAGCACATTCCTTATTAGGAAATGCCAGCTGCAGTAGAGCTACTGCACAAACTGGTGTCTCTTTCTCTTGGCTTGGATTACTAACCCATTCACAGTCTAGTCCCAAAAAACGATACGATTCCTCAATTTTACAACTAAAGTAGTCCTCACATTTGTAGTCATCTTCAAAAACATGTACAGTGTAATCACTTATGTCCAATAGAGGTTTTTGTGGTGATGAGTCTCTAGATTGTTTCTCTGGTAAGTATCGTCTTTTTCTTCTTTCCCATATAAAAACTGCAGCAGCCAAGAACACTAAATATGAAAAATATTGATGTCACATAATATCACACGTACACTATAATCAACATTATTACATATAATATTTATAAGATTGCATACAATCAATAATGTAGCATTAAATATTAACATATTTATCGCTGAAGTTCTAAAATATAACCTGATGAGGTCAAGATGATCATACCAGACAAGATTCTCCACTTCATGCTTGACTGCACACTTGCTAGCCCCTCCCCTCTATCATGAATAATAATTAAGTTTCAGTGTAAACAACAGTCTATGAATATAACTAAAACCTTAAGGTGTGGCTCATCCAGCAATCTTCTTGAATGCATCTACAAAAATGAGTACGACAGACCTTGATACAGCACTTGAAATAAGTAAGTTATGTATTTTAAGTTAAGTCTTTGCAGAATATATATAAATGAAAATTGCATAAAAGAATTCTTGAGAAAGGAATGTATATGACCTGTTTTTCTATTCATCTTGCAGGTGGACAAACTGTTCACATAGGCTCTAAGGTCAATGTCAAATGGCTTGAGTCATGGTATGAAGGAGAAGTAATGGGATTCGGTCCAGAGAAAGACTTATATCAGGTGAACTAACAATATTATATACACAATGTCTGCAGTTCAATACTGCATAATGGTTTTAGTGATGCTGTTAGTGTAGTAATTATAAATCTATCTCATTATTATTAATATAGGTGACTGAATCTTTGACAGGACTTCCAATTCTTCTCCACAAATCTCAAATGAAAGCAATTGATCAAACGCGCTCTATTCATCAACGTTACACAAGTGGTGCTGAGATAGGATTTTATGATAATGATCTCAGCGAATGGTTTAGTGGTACTATACAGGTAAGAATGAATATTAAACTTTGTGCTAGATCATTCAGATCTCATCCTATTATATGACATTTTAGTTTGCATCATGTAATATGTGACCATGGATGCGATCAGTCATTTGTCAAATAAGAATTTGTCAAACGCTTATATTTAAATGCTCATTACTCAGCCATTTTGCACAGAAAACTAACTAAATTTGGAATTTAGGTGGAGCAATAGTCGCTCTTCCAGGTTACCATGGTTACCATAGTTCATTGTACAAAATCAATGAATAACGACCCATTTAAGTATAAATGTTTGACAAAATTCTCATTTGACAAATGACTGATTTTCGCATCCATGGTCACATATTATTAGATACATGAAGATTGATACATATAGATAGATATATTAATATGTCATAGATAATCGTTTCCTATCTACAGATTGAGAATGGTGAAGGTGATTTGTTTGTGAAATGGAAAAGAAATAAAAGTAATAATGAAAATTTAAATTGGTTTGAGAAAAGGGATGTAGCACCCATCATTCAAAACGAGTCATTTGGGATGGAGACAGAGTCCAGGTTACCATTACATCAGAGTGAGGTCAGATTGCCGGAAATTAACACCAATACATCTTTGGAAGACATTCTCCAAGAGAAACCAAGATACCGTAAAAATGCTGTCTTTAATGAAAACCTTCCTTCAAATACTCAAGAACCATTTGAAAATCATCTTCCTGACATAGATCAGTTTATGGAGGACTTTGATTCTCGGTTACACATGAAACCTCGGCGTACAAGTGTCTCCATGAAAGATTTCTATGCTCGAAGGTTTCAAAAGACTCCTCCACAAGGTAAAACAGAAAATGAAAAATTAGATAATTATCTTCAGAATCAAGATGCCTTGTTAAAAGGAAAGCTAGATCACAGCTTGCTTCCACCGATATGGTCATACTTGAGCTCTACGAAGGGGATCCCTCATCATCCTTGCTCAAGATATTTTCTACATTATTACAATTTACGTCATCGTAGTGAAGCATGGCGAAGAACACCAGCACACCTATCATCCAATGGGATTAAAAGGACACGATCAGCTCAAATTACTTCAAATCTTACAACCTCTCCCACAATGAACTCGAGCCACTACTCAGAGCCAAATCCCTACACTCAAATTCCCCTTACACAAGAACGCATTCCTAATATGAGAAGACAACGTACAGATATGTCACTACGACCCCTCCCAGCACTTCCATTTGAAACAGACACATCATATCCATATGAAGTTCCTCTTCCTTTGTCAAAAACCAACTCTCATGTCAATATGCAGCCATATGAAAGCAATGAAATGTATACCAAAGTTGATGTACAAGATTCTATTTCAAGACCTCGGAGTAGTCATATTTTGGTACCATCAACTAGACCAACATCAAAAGGTACACTAACATATACACATATGTGCACATGCAAACTCAATACATACATACACATACACAAATATACATGTACACATACATACGTACATATACACAGATATATATGTACACATACATACATGCACATACACAAATATACATGTACACATACATACGTATACATACATACGTACGCACGCATACACAATACACATACACACATATGTACAACTGCCCATACAACATAATATTCATAATATATAAATATATAAATATATATACTTGTATTATGTATTTATGTATAATCATCTGTACACATAATAATTATAGCTCCCAGCATTACATCATCCAGTAAATCTGAACTGCTGGTAAGTGCTGGAGGAACAGTGACGCTATTTTGCGAGGTCTCTAGTGAAACTCCACCAACTTTCGAATGGTTTAAAAATGGCCAAAAGCTTACTCATAATGGTCAGGAACCAATAATCAAATTAATGTAGACTACATATCAATTGGAATTATCTCTTGTAGATGAAAGAATTGCTTTCCCGGGACCGGGTAAGTTACAAGTGTATGGCTTAGCAAAAGCTAATGCAGGAATATATCAGTGTACTGTATCTAACGAAGGAGGGAATACTGTATATAAGTGCAAACTTAATGTAGAAGAAGGTAAGTCACCTTTTAACTGATTGTAACAATTAACTAACTATTTTTTTTTTCCTTTAGAAACTCTTAAAAGAAGTTTTTCTCGAGAAATGGGACTTCATAAGCTAGCCTTAGAATCAGATACAGAGGAGATAAGATCTGACAGTACTGGAGAAGAAACAGAAGAACACAGCTATCCAAAGTATGTTTTTTCATCAACCATAATAAATTCTGTAAAGATCATTCATTGTTCTCCTTTAACCTCTGACTAAATGTCCGCAACTCTTCTTTCCAATGATTGACAACATTTTCCTGCACCATTTTCAAATTGTCTGTGTAGTTATATAGTGTATGTCAAAATACTGAATTGAAGTATGTAATTATAATCATTAAGTCAAAGACTAGCTATAAAGTTATTACATCCTAATTTGGAGGTCATCATGAATGTGAACAGACTTTAGTTAGAATATTAGTAATTAGTATAACTATCATTCTATAGTGTTCAAGAAGTATCTGATGATGACTTTCATTCGCAAGCACCTCAATACAAAGACTATCCAATGGATATGACACATCCTCCATCATCTCTAGAGTCAACATTAGCCCTTCTTGAGAAAGACAAAGAGAGATTAGCTAGTGATGGAAAGGAGAAAATAAGAAAAAAGAGAGAAGAAAGACACATAGAATTTAATATGCCTAATCAAGAAGTGAGCTTGTACATACATATGTACATCTATGCATGCATGATGTGCATATATGTGTATGTTGAGTGTTGTGTCATAATTAATATGTTATCTATGTATGTATGTATGTATGAATGTATGTATGTTTGTATGTATGTATGTATGCATGTATGCATGCATGTATGTATGTATGTATGTATGTATGTATGTATGTATGTATGTATGTATGTATGTATGTATGTATGTATGTATGTATGTATGTATGTATGTATGTATATTGTATACATGTTGCATATACATACACACGCGTCTACATATTTATGTTCCTCTTCTATTTCAGACAAAAGAGGTTGTAATTGAGAAGTCGGTGTCAGCTCCAGTCTCGTTTTCAGATCTTGACGAAAGGAAATCACATAAGGAGAAACGAAAAAGAGTCAGTAATGTACTATTAGATGAGATGGAGAGCTACCTGGAAGGCTATGGAGAAGATTATGGGCAGTCTTCACACATTTTGGATGTACCAACACATAAAGCAGATAAAGGTAAAAGAAAGTCCAAGAAAACTCCATCAAAGAAAAATAAAGAGAAGAAAATTAAATCTCCTGATAAGAGTGTCAAGAAGAGTAAGTCTGCTTTTGTACTTTCTAAGAAGCAAAAAAAAGATTCCCTTCAAGCAAAAAGTGATTCGAAATTAAATGCTTTGAAGGATTACAAGGATGAAACAAGTACGACAAAGATACCTTGTGTTATTGATGTTAGTGTTGTTGATGAGTACGAAGTGGATGAGAATGATGGAGACTTTGATCCCCAGCAGGCTAAGCAATTCAATATACCATTCATCATACCTGATGATGAAGAACCTACAGATATGGTTCGAGAAGGAGAGGAGCAGGAAAATATAGAGTTTCAATCATTCATATCAGACCCTAACGAGAATGAATTAGAGGAACCACCTCTTTATAAACTTGAATCGGATGATATCTCAGATCATAGGGAAGTAGAACCTGGGGAAGATAAGAACCCTCAGGACCCATACAATCTAGAGCCTTCTCATAGCCATGATAGCATAGATGCACATCCATCTTTTGAAACTTTAGAGAGTGTTAGTGAAATGAGTGAAGAAGACACACTAATGACAGGTGAAAGCGAAGGGAGGAAATTGGGAAGCAATAATGTAGATCTTCCGTTAGAATCACAACATTATTCTGAGAGTGTCAGGAGATTACAAATATCAACTCAAGAATACGAAGAAGATCATTTTGGGAAGGTAAGTATATACGATCATTGCCAGTATATTCGGGATCCACTTAAATATGGGCGGGGCTATTCAATAGTGTACATTGTATATATCTTCATTTATGTATGAGTGGAGCTATTTTATAACTTTCTATGTATATAATTATGTATGTTTGTTTGGACACTAAAGAATGTATTTTAATTCACAATTCATGAATATAATTATAATTATTGTTATTTTTATTTCAGGATAAACCCAAAAAGCAAAGTGTATTGAAGAGGATATTGAAATCAAACAATAGTAAAATTACTGTTATATAATAAAACTAATTAATGTCATAGCCATTACTATTTGACTTCATTTTAGTTTTCTTTTCATCCACTATGCATCTAGCGACATTATGATGTCATTATTACACAATAATTATTAATACACTTTTTGTTCATTGTATTATACACACAAAAGCAATCTCTTGTTGTTAAAAATATGATAAAACGATAATTTACTATATAATTATACGAAAATATTTAACTTAATACATAATATAATATAGTATCATTAATACTAGAGTTAAGTGGAGTTGTCATATCATGACACTATACTGCTTTCTAATGTAGAGGTTTGGCAATGGTGAAGATAGGAGCTGTCAGGTTTAGTTCTCCATTGGAAACTTCTCTGATGATGTTAAAAAGAATGTTTTCTGTGATATGTTCTGTGAAACTATGAAACTCTGGCAAACTTTTAATGAAAGAAGATAGTTTGAATATAATAATCATTACGTTATGTTTTAATTAACTCACTGTCTAATTTTCTCTCCGACAATATCATTCTCTTTCATAGCAGAGATTGGTGGAATAGGGTCTGGTAATCTAATACTCAACTCGGACCCTTCATCAACATCTCTTTTATCTTGAAGGTGTTCAGATGATGCTGGCTCTAGAGACTCAACGGATGAGGGTAGTCCCTCTTGTGCTGAGGTATAAACATGTCCAGCAGCTTTCTCTGTCTCTCCTTTGTAAGTTTTGAATTGTGCATAATAAGGAATAGCCTCTTTGGTTACTGATGTCAAAGACGCAAGGAAGTTTGTGTCTTCAAGAAGCTCTCTAGAAAAATATAATAATAATTTTTGTGATTATATTTTCAACAAGTGTAGACTTACTGCAGTGCTTGTGTCAATGTAATTTCAACTACACTCATCTCAGTCTGATTCACATTCACCGTCTCCTCATTCCCGTGTCTTGGAATGGGTATAGCTCCGACTAGTACTGACTGGTAATCAATTTGAAAGGAGTCAAAGTCATTAAAGAGAGTACAATAGTCTGAAATGGAATATGTTCTAGCTGTAATACCAAGATGAAGTACATCAGGTTTAGGAGGAACAGGACCCTGTAATAAATGAACAATGTTCTTGTTCCAATAAAGACAGTTAATGGTATTCCTTAGTTATGTGATTATTATAAGATTACTGTAATCTGTATTACTGGGATCTGTATAAATATAACTCCAGTCTTAGCACAGATTCTCGATTGTACTGAAGCGCTTCTTCAAGGTTCTAAAGGCTTTAGTTAGCTAACATTCTTGTGTGCTCTGCATACTGGGATCTGTATAAATATAACTCTACAGATTATTGATAAAGTGCTCCTTCAAAGTTCTAACTAAAGGGTAAACTATTTTAATTAGTATTCTAACAACTACGTATTCACTATTTAGAAACTGAACTACATTTTAGTTTTCTCTATACTCATCAAGATTCTAGCATGTCCTTACCTCAGTATGATGTTTTCTTCTTCGTCTTGCTCTTGTTTTGTTCTTTACAGAGAGATCCCTGTACACATACATACATACATACATACATACATACATACATACATACATACATACACACATACGTACATACATACGTATGTACGTATGTACGTACGTACGTACATACATACATACATACATACATACATACATACATACATACATACATACAGTGTACTATTTAAGATCTCACTTTTTTAACCAGTCTTCATAAGTTTCGTCATTTAGTTTATATTTTGTTTTCTTATCTCTTTTATCAGTTATAATAAACTCTTGTCTCTTCTTTTCCTCTTCATCTTCCCATTCACGATACTTTATATTATATAAACGCATCTCAGATTCATTTGTTATCTATAATTATATGTACAAAAAACATTATACAACAATCTCATTATCATCTCACTGTATATGCATTAAATATATCTTATTATATATTCATTAATTCATTCATTAATTCATTCATTATATATTCATTAACCATTTATCATTAATATATAATTAGTTCTTACCACACAGACAACATTTAGATTGTACATAGTAGGAGACGATTTAGAATGAAATGTCATTCTACACTCTGTAGATTTACCAGGTTGAAGATAACCTGTTGAAGGCTCAATAGAGATGGCCTATGAAGTATATCTAATAATATACAAGGATTATAACAAATGAATAGTTTGACCTCATCTATCGTCCATTGATATGATAGGGTGTAGTTAGATAAGTTCCTTAGGTATATAAGATGACGCACCACAGCAAATAGCGGTATATCTCCTAGAGATAATCTATCTTGAGATAACTCAGCTAACTGCAGAACAATAATATAAGATTGTCCATATTCATCATGAAATCATAAAAAATTATTATAATTTTAGTATGGAGTCTTATTGAACTATACACTATAGTACAGAAATATAAATTATGTTTGTCATAGCATACATCACATCCTTGTTAATATGAACAGACATTAGTCCATACAGATTATTTTGTAAGTATAATAAATATATGTATGTTTACATATAATGTATATGTACATGTGTATAATTACTATACTTTTAGCTTACCTGTCCTGGAAGGATGATGGCAGATTGATGTGGTATTTTATTATTAGTCTTTTCATGCATTTTGTTAGTGATACTTGTATCATAATGTATGCCTTCCCCTCGAAATGTGACCACCTCTGTGTGACCATCAGTGAAATAGATTGGTACATCAACCTATATGTACATGTATGTATGGATAGAGATGAAGGACTAAATAAATGGACGAATGGATGGATAAATGGATGGACAGATGATCAATGGATGAATGAATAGATGAATGGATGGATGAATCGATCAATTGATGGATGAATGAATGGATGGATAGATGGATGAATGAATGGATGGATGGATGGATGGATAGATGGATGGATGGATGGATGAATGTATGATATGTCTCACTGAGTACAGTTTAGCTTCTGATGGTGAGAATATAAACTCAATCATTGTTGTCTTTTGAGGAGGTAGTTCACCTTCTGGTGTCAAACATTTCAGTATGCTTGTATTGTAATTGTACTATAGAATCAGACTAATGTACATACTGTACTGCAATACATACATATTCATATACATACATACATACATACATACGTACACACATACATATATTACATACGTACAATAGGCATACATGTATGTATGCATTTATACTGTATGTATCATATATACAATGTACCTTCTTCATTTCCTCTAATGGTGATATATCAATGGTGTATCTTGCTGGAGTATCTCCAGTATTGTTTAACTCAAATACCTACATACATAATATATTAATAATATCATTAACACACACATTATCATCACTGAATGTATCAAACTAAACTTTATCTCAATACAAATGCTTACCTGTATAGGATAGGTGTGGTTCCCAACTGGGACTGGGTGAAAGGTGTGAGTGTAAGATGGGAGGGTGATGTATGGAGTGTTTAGTTCGGAGGTGATACCAATGAAATTAAGCTGTAAAGAAAAAAATATTTATGATTTTAATGTTGTACATGTATGGTTCTCATTAACTGATGTGGTTGTCTGTCTGTCTGTCTGTCTGTGTATAGTAACTGGTCTGTTGATTTGCTTGTCAGTGTTCTTTCTAGGATATTTAGAGTGGTGATCAGATTCTAACATTCCTTTAGTACTGTTTACCCAGTATATACTGAATTCTGTATCAGTAGCCTATATATGTATTATCTGAGAGGTGATTAATTCATCTGGGAGGTGGTTAATTCATGCTGAGTGGTGATTATTCCCGACCAGTGCCAACCAGTGTAGGAGAACACCACAATATCTATATGTTCATATCTCTTCAATTACTCACCATTACTTCTCTTCCTCTGTTAATCTTCAATAATACAGGTAATCGACTGGTACCCAAATGACTATGTTTATAACTACACTTTATTTTCACCCTCTCACCAGCCAGTAATTTACCCTCTTTGGGTGAAACAAAAAACAAACCATTCTTTACTACATCTAGTTCATGTTGTTCTGAAGGATCAATCTGTCCAGTCTCAGCCCAATACTCTGGTTCCAAATATAAATCCATTGGAAATCGAAATGCCCTATGCAAATAATTACATACACATATACATGTATACAAACTATAATTATACATGTACATATTACACACAAGACGCAATATATTTAGACAGTAGACACACATATTACACACAACACACAATATATTTAGACAGTAGACACACATATTACACACAACACACAATATATTTAGACAGTAGACACACATATTACACACAACACACAATATATTTAGACAGTAGACACACATATTACACACAACACACAATATATTTAGACAGTAGACACACATAGCTCCTGCATTCAAAGATAAATTCAGATAAGTTCAGATAAACGGATAGTGATCACCAAAATTATTCAACTTCAATAGCTATCAGGCTATGCTTGGAGTAGGTTAACATTGTTTATGTAATATATATAGTATGCTAATAGGTCCTATATACAAAACATAGGACCTGAGTTTGTGTCCTCGGATGTGATATAGCCCGAGCCTGCGAGGGCTATATCACATCCGAGGACACAAAAAAAAACAAGTGTCCTATATTCAGTATATAGGACCTATTAGGCTATATTAGCATACTATATACAATATATTGTAAGACGGTGACATCTCCTGCATAGTGTGCACATGGAAGGTCTATATACAATATATAGAACTCACCACATCAAAGGGATGATGTCACCATCATACTATATATTATAATATACTCTCTTTTTACATACATACAAGGTAATATTATTATAATTATACCATTGTGTTTCTACTGATCCAGTGTTAGCTAACAGTAAATAATATGTACTATGAGAATCACTGTTGAGTGGAGCAGCACCTAGATTAAAGTCCAGTACTGCATGAGTTAATATTGGAACTTTACGTGTGGTACTGAGGAGGAGGAAGATGATGAAAGAGATTGTTAGCAATGAAAGGAGGATATAAATACCTGTGTCTTGTAGAAATAGCATATCTAAGTTCAATAAGTGAAGGGTCGTCTTGTAAATACTGATTTATTCTGTGATAATGAAAATATAGTACTCATAACCAGAAATACAAAATGTGATAAATACTTTAGTGAAAACATCACTTAACTCGCTGTGTAAATAACGTAGTACTGTTGATTATCCCATTATACATATAATATATATAAGTCCAATATCTACATAGTACCTGTCAACTTGTAATGTTTCCCATATTTGAGATTTACTGAGATATCCTGACACACCATCTCCTTTTACATCAAGTATACAAAGACTAGGATATGATCCGTGAACAGTAACACTACATAGCAATTTCCATTGTTGATTTTCAGTTCCTAAGCAATGAGGTACATAACAACAGCTATTACTATAGTCTATAAAAGTCATAATGACATCAAAATTAACGTGTGACAACCTTTGTATATACTATAGTGTATAGCTTAATGTCATAATGTTAATACATGATTATACTGTAACTCAATAACTTATATGTACTATAGTGTATAGTTTAATATCATAAGGTTAATACATGATTATACTGTAACTCAACATCTTATATGTACTATAGTGTATAGTTTAATGTCATAAGGTTAATACATGATTATACTGTAACTCAATAACTTATATGTACTATAGTGTATAGTTTAATGTCATAAGGTTAATACATGATTATACTGTAACTCAATAACTTATATGTACTATAGTGTATAGTTTAATGTCATAAGGTTAATACATGATTATACTGTAACTCAATAACTTATATGTACTATAGTGTATAGTTTAATATCATAATGTTAATACATGATTATACTGTAACTCAATAACTTATATGTACTATAGTGTATAGTTTAATATCATAAGGTTAATACATGATTATACTGTGACTCAATAATAAATCAATGGATTGAATATGACATTGATGATTTAAACCAAAGTTCTAGACATTGACATGAGTTCAATGTGAGCGTGAATGACCTAGAGGTCTCTCCAAAATTACTAACCTTCATCATGTGGTAGAACAAGTTGATAAAATATTTGTGAAGTCAATTTAGCAGTTTGAGATGGTCTCAATGTCAGTACCAGTGATCGGTTAGAATACTCTTCCAATTCTCCTTCATTAAAACTCAACTCTAAACCTAATATATAATAATAATAAATGTATAATAATATATAATTATAATTAAGACTAACTACATGTATAATTTATAATAATACATGTATATATCACTTAATACCATGAGGTTTCTTTCCAATTGGGACCTCTTCTTTCTGTCCGTCCTTAGTCTCTATAGTCTGTTTGACTCCTAGTTTAAATCCTAATGTACAACTAGATGTGTTTTGAAGTGTAATATTAGTCTGTGAGGATGTGCCAATCACTACATGACCACAGTCCAACTCAGATGAGGTACACTAACGAAGGAGATAATAAAACAATTGATAAATGAATTTATAATGATTAATGAATGATTGGATGAATGAATGAATGTATGAATGGATAGATGTATGAATGAATGGATGGATGGATGGATAGATGTATGAATGGATAGATGGATAGATGTATGAATGAATAGATGTATGAATGGATAGATGTATGAATGGATATATGTATGAATGGATAGATGTATGAATGGATGGATGGATGGATGGATAGATGTATGAATGGATAGATGGATAGATGTATGAATGAATAGATGTATGAATGAATAGATGTATGAATGAATGGCTGTATGAATGACTGGCTGTATGAATGGATAGATGTATGGATGGATAGATTTATGAATGAATGGATGTATGAATGGATAGATATATGGATGCATAGATGATGTATGAATAGATAGATGTATGAATGGATGGATGGATGGATGGATGGATGGATGAATGGATGGATGAATGGATGGATGACAGTACAATCACTATAGTCACTTCAATATCTCCTGTAGTTCCTTCTCCATACAATCTTAATGCTTTCTTGTATCTTTGTGAACCACCCTCCACATTATATCCATCTAACAGCGAAGTAATAATTGCAGTAAAACAATACTGCTTTATTTCATGAGGAATAAACTGAAACTTCACAGCTACTCTTCCATTTGGAGGAAGGGTAGTAGTCGATGGTTGAATCTTCACAATATGGTTGCCTTGTCCTTTGATTTGCCAAGCAGATCTGGAAAAAGAAAAAGATCTTTGAACAGAACAAAGAAGAACCCATTGTGTCCACCTTACATTAGTTATCGCAGATAGCTATTGCAGTTGAAATTATACATACCTCAAGGTGAGAGTACTTTAGGAAATGCAACATAATCACTACTATTTTAATACCACCAAATTGGTATCTATGATTCACTAAACTTTATACCCACAAGCAATAGAAGTACCGTACATGTGACTGATGTCATGTGATACTTCATTCATATATATCACTAATTAGTAATTTTGTTAATATCTCTCCTCACTTGATTGGCAGGCCACATGGATTAGTAATGACAACACTAGCATAAGAAGATCCACCAACGCAAGTGGGTTTGAAGAACAAACACTCCTGTATTAAACGAATAGATTAGGTTATGATATATGTATTTATCACAATATATAATTATATATATATAATTATATAGTATATTGAAGTCACTAATATTTATCACTGATTTATGTATATATGTATATTGTATAGCTTACTTTGTCTATTTGAAGTTTTGGTATTTCTGAAATTCCTGAAAGTACCAGCTCCTGTAACAAATTTAGAAACACAGGTATGTGTAGTGTCTTTATGTGTGTATAGACTATAAGTGTGTTTATATACATGTAAGTGTGTTTGTTAATATCTAGTTTAACCTGTTTAAAATCAGAGCAATCATTCAAACAACATTCCATAATATGTTTCTTCAATGTACCAGCTGTCTTAGGTAGCATTTCAATAATACATATATGATAGGAATCTACTATGAGACCACAGGACGGCTTAATACAGAATATTCTATAACAGTAAGAACAATTATGATGGAATATTATACATGTACATGTATGTGTATATAATATTAAAAGACAACAAGTGTTCTATATTCAACAAGCAAGAACTATATTTGAAACAGCTATTGCCTCCCATGACACCTCATGTAATTCTAAAATTAACACATAATTATACTTACATGTATGCATTATACATATAACATATTGTAACATATATTATATACATTATTTTGTGTGTCTTTCTCTACCATTAATATTATACACATCTAGATAATAATCAGTGTTTTTGATAAGCACATATGGCACACCATTGGCCCATAGAGCTCACTGCACAGTTCTCTCTTTGGGCCAGTGGCGCAGTTAATTATGATTATATTGTCAGTAACAGCATTAATTCTAAGTTAATTGGCTCAAGATGTATTCTCAATGCCATACACACTAACCATCTTTGAGCCAATTTGGCCCAAGCTTCAAACATTATCAAAACCTCTGATGATAATGTTATTTATAATGAACTTACTGATTATCATCTTGTGTAAATCTGTACATTATAGGAGTGTTTCCATGGTTTTTCATTACAATACTCCGATACGTTGGTTTGTTAGGGACAGTACTTGGAAATACTATTGTCTTGTTACTTATAGACAGTGAAGGATGGAAGGGTTCCACCCCTGGAGAGAAACTATGACCTGTTGCTAACAATGTCAAACACCAAGGTAGGGTGATTAATTGAGAATCAACTTGAGTATAGTCAGACAAAACCTATATAATAGTCATGTATGAGAAAAAATGATGTGCATGTGTGTATGTGAGTATGTACATACATGTACATGTACATGTATATACATGTACTATGTACAATATTGTTATAATTATGTACATGTACATGTATGTACCTTATAGAAGACATAACATTCCAACTGCTTGGAGAACAGTTGATTAGATTGGTTCTGTAATGAGAGAACAATTCACATACATGAACAAACATTACATGTATATAATTATGTACACATCATGTGTACAAGTATTACTCCATACATATATAAAGATATATTATAAAGTACAGTCCACAGTTTTTGATACGTTTTGAAGTATAGGCCAAATCGGCTCAACAATGTTTAGTGTGTGCACCATTGGGACTACATCTTGAGTCAATTAACAAAGAATTAATGCTGAATTAACTGCCCAAAGAGAGAACTGTGCAGTGCCAAATAAGAAGCTCTTTGGGCCAATGGTGCATCATATGAGCTTATCAAAACCACTGATGTACACATGTACCTATATTCATTATATTACACTATACGTATATAATTATCTCACAGGCCAAAATGAGACGGTAAAAGCAACAGTTGTATTTGGTGGTATCTCTCTTTCAGCTGGTAATACTTGAAATACCTCTCCTTGACCTGAACATGTGCAAATACAATAATCATATTAATTATTTATTAAACAGTAGGACTTGTAAATAATTACGATAAATTAATCTTGTATGATGGTGTAACCATGGTGATCAAATGCTGAGACATATTATAAATGTATGTACCTGTCATCCACACACAAGATACAGTACCTCGTGTTTCATTGGTCACTGTGATAACCTAGATAACATAAGTATTATAATCATCTTTCCATTTGTCCATCCCTAAATCAATTCATTCGTCCATCCGTCCATCCACTCATTTATTCATCCATTCATCCATCTATCTATTCAAGGACCATTCATTTATCCAATAATGTATCACCCATTCATCCATCTATTTATTAATCTCACCTTCCCTTCGGAAGATTTATATGATGCAATATAACCATACTGAATATATTCTGTATCAATACTGATGTGTTTAGATTCAGACTGCAAGAGTATGAATGAAAGAATGGACATAATATAATGGATGTATAGGCTATGCTGATATATAGATCATGAATAGAATGGATAAATAGATGATGGATTGGATAAATAGATAATACAATGATTTATGGAATGAGTGAATAAATAATAATATATGAGATGGATGGACAAATATATTTACTCGATCACATCCTTGTTTGAAGAATGAAGAAAATTTATTCATCTCATTATTATTACTTGTTGGATTCAGTTCTTTCAGAGGTGGATCAAATATCTGGAAATGTACATGTACGTGTACGTAAGTACATGTATATGTGTGTGCATATGTACATATACATGTATGTAAGTACATGTATGTACATATACATGTGCACATGCATTTGTATGTATGTAATATGTATGCAGATATAAATGCATTTATGTACACATGTATGTGCATATAATTATGTGTGTACATGCATTTCTGTATGTAGATACATACATGTACATATGTACATATGTATGTACATGTACATACATTGTATTCATGTATATATATATATATGTACATGTATGTATGTAACTATGTATGTATGTATGCATGTGTTGATATGTGTGCAACACACAGTGTATGAATGCCACTACATACCTCATCAGGTATTAGGGTCCCGTGTTCATTAATAATCAACGACCCATTATCAATACACTGCTGCAGATACTATAGTACAATATGTAATATAATGTATAGTATTATTCTCCTTTGGTTGTGTACCTCAGGTGGTAGTTTCGATAGTCCAGAATATGACATGTTATTATACAAAGATATATGATGTGCCGATAATTGAGCTAACACAAGAAATGGAAAATAGTAAAACAAATTCAAAAGCAAGACAGGACAGAGACCCATACTCTCATACCTGGTTGAATAGTCTCAGTGTATGCTGACCCAATGAAATGAATATCGAGAGGTTCCTACAGAATAATAAAACAATACATATAATATTCTTATCTCAATATTGAACCACTCCCTGGAGGAGAATATACTAACATTAGTTGATAAAATAAATATCCTGTGTTCAATGTTTCTAAAAGCATTTTTAGAGCTACAACTTTTAGACATGCAAGACTATTTTTACAAGAACAGAGAGAAACGTATATTATCACTGACAAATACAAGTAATGTTTTTATGGCCCATAGGGACATCCGTATGATTGTTTTCCCACAGGTTCGAACCTCTAAAACGTAAGAAAAGTAGATAATCAAAATAATAACTACAATAGTAGGTAGTGTTTCAGAGTCAGCCATGATTACCGAACGTTGGACACCACAAAGCAATCATAGGGATGCTTTTTTTCTATATATCTTGTTCCACTGGTAATTATTGAGGTGAGATCATGAGTGATATTTGAATATTAATCTATAGTTCCAGACTTTGTAACTAATACTCTATCATTAGAAGATACAGATACTTATATTGTCACTGACAAACACAATCTTTATCAACTAACCCTCCAGGAAGAGGATCAGTGAATATAATGTATTTTATTCTCACTTGGTTTAGTACTAAACACACTACTCTCCTATGATAAGGTATTGGTTTCCGAGGAGAGAAGTGGATAATTATTGTATGACTTGTCCCTCCCATTAGTTCACCTGATATAGTATCAGTATGAAAGATACCGGATGGATCTAATTGAAACTGAGGATATTAAGAAATAGATGAAATGGTTTTCAACTTCTTAATTATTCATACTTG